>CM060885.1:80390000-80990000 GCA_030762935.1 Hymenopus coronatus
TAAGGGAGTACCATAGGTTAAAGTGATAGTTAAAAGCTGGTTGCTATGTGACTGAAGCTCCTTTGTTTGTATGGACAGCAGTTGACAAATTCCTGTACGAGAAAAGTATAAGTTTTTCAAAGCGGAAGCCCCCAGAAAAAAAAGGCTTTCTAAAAAACGATCAACTTCACGAAAAATATGTATATAAAATATATTGTGTGTTTTAACGTGCTCTACATTTTTTGTGTAGTAAGTTTTTATTCGTCTCTTACGGTTTAACAATTATTCAAAATTCCGTAAAATTCATTCAGAATAAAGTATTCTTCAGATCATATTTCCAGAATATTCAAAATATACATTTAATTTGTCAGATCAATAGCTTTAATATACGATATATTAATCAAAATCTTTAGAGCCACTTTTGAGAAAATCACAATTTTCGAAAAAAGTTCAATGTAAAAGGTAGTTGGGTGTGGGGAATTTTTCTCAAGATATTCGTGTCGCCTCCCTGGAAGATAGTAAACATAAATACATTTTTTGGTGCTTTACTGACTTTTCGTTTTTGAGTTACCGTGTTCACAGACACACTGACACACGGACCTTTTTCCGAAAATGCTATTTTTAGATAAAGGGGACTGTAAAACATATATTTCTGGTGAAATCTCGGTATCGAATTTTTTGGTGGAGTGCAATACCTTCTCTATACACTATGTACATAGTAGGTATAGAGAAAGTAAAAAAGTGGCTCTCGTAATTGGCTACAACAATTTGGTCCGCACCCATACATAGCATAGTTTTATGCCTTCTAGTAAAAATTATAACTGCAAGCAAAGAATTTATATATAGAAGCAGGGATGAGAAACTGTGTGCTAGAGGGGGCACGTAAAACTGACCAATATAAGGCACCCAAACCCTTATTTACATGTTGCGGTTTAGTCCAAAGGTACAAAATTTATGGCTCCCCATTTTACTAATCGTGCCATCTCTCTCTTTCTCCCGAGCGCTGTTTGGGTGTGAGAAAGCTAATGAATATACTCCATAGCTATGTCACGTAGCGAGGGGCTAAGTGGGCCCAGGGGCCTTCGTACCGCAATTATGGGGGCTCTATACAACGTCTGATTTTCGTGAGCGATTATATGCAGATGTGAGGCATGATTTGGGCCTATTATCGCTGCAATTAAAATATAATACACGTTTAAGTGAAGTATCATGTTTCAGAAACCCACAAACAGCACGCTATACAGCTTTCATCCTTGACAGTGGTTTCTTACAAACATAATTAATAAAAATCTGATGTGTTCCATTCACATGACTTTCTCTACATCTCTGTAACAAATTATTGTTAAAAAGCTTATGCTCCTATTTACTTCATGCTAATCGAGAAATAAATCAGCAGAAACAGTCCTATTACTTGCGAAATAAGGGAGTACAATAGGTTAAAGTGATAGTGAAAAGCTGGTTGATATGTGACTGAAGTTTCTTTGTTTGTATGGACAGTAATTGTTAATTTCCTGAATGAGAAAGGTATACTTTTTAAAGTTGAAACCAAAAACAAGGAGTATCTACAAAACGATCAACTCCAAGAAAAAAATGTATACAAGATAAATTGTGAGTTTTAATGTATTCTACATTTTTGTGTTGTAAGTTTTTGTCCCCTCGTACGGTTTAGCAGTTATGCAAAATTCCGTAAAATTCATTCAGAATAAAGTAGTCTTCAGAGGGTATTCCCACAGTATTCAAGATACACATAATATTTGTCAGGTATGTATCTTTAATATACTAAATTTTAATCAAGCTCGATAGTAGTTTGGGTAGATTGGAGTGGGGGGATTTTTCTCAAAATCTTCGTGTCGCGTCCCTGGAAGATACTAAACTTATATGCTAACTTTGGTATTTTACCGACTTTTCGTTTTTGAGCCGTCGTGTTCACAGACACACACATACATACACACAGACGGATCTTTTTCAGAAAATGTTTCTTTTTTTTTTTTTTTTTGGATACAGGGGACCCTAACACATATATTTGCGGTGAAATCTCGGTATCGAATTTTTGGGTGGAGTGCAATACCTTCTCTATACACTGTGTACATAGTACATGTAGAGAAAGTAAAAATCTTATATGTTACATTCATACGACCTTCTCTAGCTGCTCTACAAATCCAACTCTCACTCTGCGTGGTGTAAAGGTTACCATGCTAACGTCATATACCCAAGGTCGTGGGGTCAAACCTGGCAAAGTGCACGCTTTACAGCGTTCATCTTTTTGCTTTTTCATCCTTGACAGCGTTTTCTTACCAACATAATAATTAAACAACTCATATGTTACATTCACACAATTTTCTCTACCTGCTCTACAAATCCAACTGTCACCCTCCGTGGTGTAATGGTTACATTGCTAACGCCATATACCCAAGGATGGATTTTTTCGGGCGTAAACTCCTTAACATCCCACCTGGGTGCTGTGGTGGTAGCGTGTCTACTTCACTTTCAAAAAGTCGTCAGTTCGAATCTCGCTTGGGGTGAGTTACCCGGATAAGTTTTTTTTTCATGATTTTCCCTTATCCTTAGATGACGAATGAGGTGTAACTTTAAGCTCCATGAGCCCCGAGATCATTTGAGCATCATTTCATCAATTTCATTCATTCATCATTTCATATGACCAACCAGGTTAAAGGACGTTAAGCTACAAAACAAAACAAAAAAAACAAAAAAAATAAATCTTAGTATGCCTTCGTTTGCAAGGGAAGTAAAGACATTGGTCCCGCGATAAAATAAGTCTCTGAGCAAAATTAAGCGGTCTTTCACGCCCAGTATAGAACGGGAGAACCACAGCAGTTAAAGAACCTCAAGCCTGATAGAGAGGTCTCTGAGCAAAATTAATCGGTCTTTCACGCCCAGTATAGAATGGGACGCTGAGAACCACAGCAGTTAAAGAACCTCAAGCCTGATAGAGAGGTCTCTGAGCAAGATTAAGCGGTCTTTCACGCCCAGTATAGAATGGGACGCTGAGAACCACAGCAGTTAAAGAACCTCAAGCCTGATAGAGAGACCTCTGAGCAAAATTAAGCGGTCTTTCACGCCCAGTATAGAATGGGACTCTGAGAACCACAGCAGTTAAAGAACCTCAAGCCTGATAGAGAGTCCTCTGAGCAAAATTAATCGGTCTTTCACGCCCAGTTTAGAATGGGACGCTGAGAACCACAGCAGTTAAACAGCGTCCATAAATAACACATTTCCATTTTACAAATCCAAATATTTCTACAAAAGATTATTATACTTTCTACAGCATTCTAATTCAAATAAATATTAGCATAAGCTGTCTTACTATTGCTTTGATGTACGTAGAAGGGAAATAAGAAAACAGACTTGGCTAAAGCGATAGACAAATCCTTTAAAGCTCCTCTATGATTTACAATTGAATTTCGGCTTTCTTTGAGCAGCCAGGAGTAAAAAAAAAATCTTATGTGTACCATTCACATGACTTTCTCTACATCTCTGAAATAAATTAATGTTAGTAAGCTTATCCTTCTATTTACTTCATGATAACGTTGTTCTTTATAAGCAGAAGGAAAATAAGGGATTACACTAGGCTAAAGCGACAGTCACATGTTTTAAAACGTGCTTGCTAAGGGGTTGAAATTCGATTCTTTGTGTGGCCAGAAGTTGAGAAGTTCCTCTATGAGAAGAGTTTTAAAACTTTTAAAACTGAAACCAATAACAAGGAATATCTATAAAACAGTCAATTTCACAAAAAGCCTAAATTGTATGTAATAAGGAGATCTACATTTTCCGTGCAGTAAGTTTTTGTCTATCTCTTATGGTTTACCAGTTATATAATTGCAGAAAAATCCATCCCGAATAAAGAGATCTTTAGAAGTTATTTTCAGAAAATTAACATAAACAATTTATTTCTTATGTGAATATCTTAAATATAGGAGATTTTAATCAAAATAGTAATTTTTGAGAACAGCTAAGATTTGGAAACTTTTTCCGTGTAAAGGGACAATCTTCGTGTCGCATTCTTGGAAGACACTAAATTTGATATTTAACAGAATTTTCGTATATTCTATATACCTATTTGCAGAAAAAAATTCATTCACACTAAATTAAATAATTTATGCTCAAATGAACCCTTAGTCCTAGAATTCGTCTTTCCAGGATAAGTGAAAACTTGGACAAAATTAATCTTTTCCATTCACAAGACCTTCTCCATCTCTGCAACAAATAATTGTTAAAAAGCTTATGCTCGTATTTACTATATACCAATACAGATAAAATTAACGGAAATAGTCTTACTACTTGCTTCCTTGTAAGAAGAAGCGAAATAAGGAAATAGTACGCAAGAAAATCCCCTCACCTCCAGCTACCCTTTAAATGCACTTTTTAATTTTTTTCAAAAACTGCTCTATTTTAATTAAAATACCGCAAATAAAATATATTCACATAACAAATAAAATTATATTTATTTTCTAGAAATAACCTCTAAAGAGCTCTTTATTCTGCTCGGATTTTGCAAAATTTTGCGTAACTTTTAAACCCTAACAGATACACGAGAATTTACCTCACAAAAATGCTTACACAATTTATTAAGTATTGAATTTCACCAAAAAATTCGATACTGAGATTTCAGCGGAAAAACGGGTTTTGGGTGCCCCAGAATCCAAAAAGGGCATTTCTAGAAAAAGGTTCCTGTGTGTATGTGTGTCTGTGGACAGCATAGCTCAAAAACGAAAAGTCCGTTGAATACCAAACTTGGTATTTAAAATCAGTATCTTCCAAGGATGCGACACTACCCTTTACATGGAAATATTTTCGAAACATTTTGATTTTTCTCAAAAATGGCTAACGATTTTGATTAAAATATTGTATATTAAATATATTTACATGACAATTAAAATGTATATCTTGAATTTTCTGGGAAAAGCCTCTGAAGACTACTTTATTCTGGATGAATTTTACGGAATTTTGTGTAACCGTTAAACCGTAAGAAATGGACAAACACTTACCATACAAAAAATGTAGAGCATGCTGAAACGCACAGTTTCTCTTATATACATTTTATCTTAGAGTTGATCATTTTCTAGATATTCCTTGTTTTTGGTTTCAGCTTTGAAGAATATATACTATTCTTATACAGGATTTTTTTAACTCATGTCCATACAAACGAAGGATCTTCATTTACATAGCAACCAGCTTTTGACTATCACTTTAACCTGTAGTATTCCACACTGCTGTATGATACTCTAAATATATAGGCATTATTGTTAGAATTCCAATAATTAATGTTACAAAGTAGATATAATTATTAATTTAATGTGTAAATATTATATTCAAAGTGTTATAAAATTTTTTATTGTTACATGATGTCGCTATAAGACCTGTGTAATTAGGCGACATTAAATAAAAGAATAAATAAAAAAATGTTGGTTTTTAGAAAACAAATTACAAACGCCATGTAACGCAAAAATAGAACTACTACAGTCAATACCGAATTTACTGGGTGTTTTTATTATCATATTTGAGCTTATCTTTATGATGGTTATAAACTAAATTTCTATCGTAAATCTTGTCCTATCAGAAAGACTCTTTGAAATGTATTATGGGCATTCCCACCCTTACCCCAACTCCCTCTGACCGCAAACAAAAAAAAACAATACGCTACAAACAATACGGGCGGTATCAGATGGTACCTTCATTTTGTAAGCGGGAAATCCACAACAAAACAAAAGAACTGAAATGTATTGAACTTGACATATGGAAAGTTTACGTGCTGTCGTTACCGGCATGCCGAAGCTTAGTAGATAATATTTCACCGTTTGATACGCTTGTGTTCCGGCTTAAGATATTAACAATAGCTATGCAATGAATGTAAAACAGTTTATAATTTACTGGAACAGTGCTACGGTTTAAATAGTTATCAACAAATACACAAATACACAGTTGGTTTTTTTTCATACATGCCCTGTCTAGGATAGGTAGAATCAGACTGAAACATTCAATGCCAAAACCGGGGTTTGAACCACGGTTCTCCCGGTCTTTAGCCAGTTACTCTACCGCTGAGCTACCATTGCAACATGCTCAGTGCTAGAGCAACCAGCTAGAGACCGGGAGATCCGTGGTTCAAATCCCGGTTATGGCATTGAATTTTTCAGTCTGACTCTATCTGTCCAACTCCTGTCCTACACAGCTTGTGTAAAAAAAACAAAAAACAATTAAACCACTAACAATTGACTATAATAGTTGGCTGTACTATGAATCCTGGAATTTAAAGTACTAACAACATTGTATGTCGCCATTGGGGTTGTCATCTCAAGATAATTTGAGATCACCTTGTGGTTTACCAGGAAACATGCGAGTCAGTTGAGGAATTTAATGCTCTGCCGGTATGTTACCATGGCAGTACAGTGGTAGAGCAACCGGCTAGAGAGCGGGAGATCCGTGGATCAAATCCCGGCTATGGCATTGAATTTTTCAGTCTCATTTTACCTATCCAAATACATGTATCATTTAGAGAGTATTTTGCAAATAGTAATTTTGTTTTCTCTAACCAATATGTGCACAGTAGCTCGAGAAGGTAAAATTGTTGAATTTTCCTTCCACAATGAGACAGAAAAGTGGTATAGTTTGTATTTTCAAATAATAGAACACATCACAAACGCATATTCCTTATTTGTTTCTTTCCCATAATTCACATTTCAACTAAAAGCACCACATAAGGACACGCTGTTAAACACATGACTGTAATTTAATCTACGAGGGACATTCAATATGTCTTTACAAAATCTAATGTGTTCCATTCACATGACCTTCTCTACATCTCTGCAACAAATTATTGTTAGAAAGTGTATGCTTCTATTTACATCATGCTAATCGAGAAAAATTAGCAGAAACAGTCTTATTACTTGCTTCCTTGTGAATAGAAGCGAAATAAGGGAGTACCATAGGTTAAAGTGGTAGTCAAAAGCTGGTTGCTATGTCAATGAAGATCCTTTTTTTGTATAGATAGGAGTTGACAAATTCCTGTATGAGAAAAGTATGTTTTCCAAAGCTGAAACCTAAAACAAGGAATACCTAAAAAAACGATCGTCTCCACGAAAAAATGTATATAACATAAATTGTGTATTTTAACGTGCTCTACATTTGTGTGTCTTAAGTTTTTTTTCCATCTCTTACGGTTTAGCAGTTATGCAACATTCCGTAAAATTCATCCAGAATAACGTATTCTTCAGAGGCTATTCCTAGAAAATTCAAGATATTCATTTTATTTTTCAGGTAAATATCTTTAATATATCATATTTTAATCATAATTGTTAGAGCCATTTTTTAGAAAATAAAAATTTTCGAAACAAAGTTCCATGTAAAGGGTAGTGGGGGTGGGGAGATTTTTCTCAAAATCTTCGTGTCGCATCCGTGGAAGATACTAAACTTAAATACCAAGTTTGGTATTTTACTGACTTTTCGTTTTTGAGCTATCATGTTCACAGACACACTGGCATAGGAACACACGGACACACGCGGACGTTTTTCTGAAAATGCTTTTTTTTGGATAAAGGGGACCCTAAAGCATATACTTACGATGAAATCTCTGTATCGAATTTTTGGGTGGAGTGCAATACCTTCTCTATACACTATGTAAATAGTACGTATAGAGAAAGTAAAAAACGATTGAAAAATTATCTCTTCTTTTAGCTCGATACACTTTTCCAACATTTCTCCATATGTATTAAGTCTTCCAAAAGGTAGGATTTCGGAAGGTCCTCAAAATAGGACTCTGTTTGGGAAATTACCTCTTTATTAGACGTAAATAGTTTTCCGCTGAGCTACTTTTTCAGGTTTGGAAATGAAAATATCGCTGGGGGCTAAAGCTGGTGAATTGGTAAATGTTGTAGTAATACGAATCTTAATACTACAATGTTCGCCATGAAACTGCGCAGACGTGCACCCTTGTATTGTCTTGATGTAAGAGAATATTTTTCTTTGCCAGATGAGAGCAGCTTTTCTTGATTTTTCCGTTCAACCGATGCAATAATGATGTACGATACTCTCCATGTATCGTTCTTCCTTTCTGCAAGTAATCAATGTAGATGGTTCCGTGTGCATCCCAAAAAACCGAGGCCATCATCTTGCTTGCAGATTTCACCATCTTTGCCTTTTTCGGAACCGCTTCGCCTTTAAAACCCCACTTTTTCACTGTAATTTTGTCTCTAGAGTGTAGTAGTGTATCCTGTTTCATCGACAGTTTCTATCGACGCAGAAGCTCGTCAGAATTGCGAAAGAAAAGTGGCAAACCAGCTTCCGGTTGATCACATGATTGCGTTTATTCTCCTTTGAGATCAAACGCGGCACCCATCGTGCCAAGACCTTTGTCAGACTTAATTTCTGGTGCACAACTGAGAACACTGTACCTTGTGATATGCCCGTGGCCTGTTTTATTTCGTGAACTTTGATTCATCGATCACTCAAAACCATACCCTGGATTTTATCAATCATTTCGGAGGAAGTCATTTTTATTGGACATCCGAAACGTTGTTCGCCATTTGTGGATGTAAAGTCACGTTTAA
Organism: Hymenopus coronatus; assembly: GCA_030762935.1. Lineage (NCBI taxonomy): Eukaryota > Metazoa > Arthropoda > Insecta > Mantodea > Hymenopodidae > Hymenopus > Hymenopus coronatus. The sequence continues at coordinate 80,398,541 of CM060885.1, forward strand.
ATTTATTTAAGCAAGTGTAAATTGTAATAGCTCGAGCAGATGTGCGCAGAACTTCATCCAGCTCGACTTTTATCTCTTTCGGTGTAAGGTCTTTTAAACAGAAGTGTTTTGTCAGCGCACGAAACGCAATGTTTCTATCTTTCTAAAGATTATTGATTCAGTCGCCTATGGCAACGAAACCAAGTGATGGATATAACTGAAACTTTAACTACCAGGGGACATGAATACTAATACGAACTTTGCGAGTGTAATTTATTGGATTTTCTTATTTAACTCACTAGTACTATATTGTGCAAGGAAATGAATAATTGTGAATTAAATATTCATCTGTAATGACAAGAAGTAGCTAGAATTAAAAGGTTTGTAATACTGTTTGTAGAAGAAGGAGTAAAGAAAGTGAAATAAATACAACATATCTAATTTTACCTGATCTAATACCATAGATATTTAATAACATCTATTCTTTAATCAGAAAAGCTCAAGACACACGCTCTTGGCATTAGATGGTGTTCGTGTGAGCTATTCTCGTTGACTGACGTTTACTTCAAATCTGAAGCAGAGTTTCATGTACGTGCTCGTTCACACAATTGATTGTTATGCTCTCGTGTTCTTTACTTCAAAAACACGCTAATTATAATTCTTTCCGAAAACGAAACTATTACTGAACAAATCCATGCGTAACAGAATGTCGTTCACAACACTTTTTTCCGGTTCAACTAAAGTCCTGCACAGATGAGGATTTTGCCATCCGAGTTCTGATGATATTCGATATAGGCTTAACAAAGTAATATTCTCCACCCATACTATTTTCGTACAAACTGTTTTACAGAAATTAATGTTTTAATTACATCCTATTAATCGAGATACACATTAGCATAATTAGATAGGTAAAGTCCGACTGAAAAATTCAATAAACTGTGTGTCTTAAAGTATTCTACATTTGTTGTGTCCTAAGGTTTTGTCCATTTCTTACGATTTAACAGTTATGCAAAATTCCGTAAAATTGACCCAGAATAAAGTACTTTTCAGAGCCTATTCCCAGAAAATTCAAAATATATATTTTATTTGTTAGGTAAATATCTTTAATATACGATATTTTAATCAAAACCGTTAGAACCATTTTTTAGAAAATCAAAATTTTCGAAAAAGTTCCATGTAAACAGTAGTTTGGGGTGGGGGGGGTTTCTCAAAATCTTCGTGTCGTATCCCTGGAAGTTACTAAACTTAAATACCAAGTTTGTTATTTTGCCGACGTTTCGTTTTTAAATTATCATGTTCACAGACACACGGACACACAAACACACACACGGACATTTTTCTGAAAATACTTTTTTGGATACAGGGGACCATAAAACATATATTTCCGGTGAAATCTCGGTAAGGAATTTTTTGGTGGAGTGCAATACATAGTGTGTATAGAGAAAGTAAAAACTGAAACCAGTAATGTATAATCTCTTGAGGGTTACAGTTATAAAAAGGTCATCCTGAATAAAAAATGCTTGAGAGTCTATTCTCACAAAATTATTCAAGATATACATTTCGTACGTCTGTGGTATTTCAATGAAAATTGTTGCAGCTATTTTTGAGAAAATCAGAATTTTCGAAAAATATTCCATGTAAAGGGTAACTGGGTATGGAGGGAATTTTCCTGTAAATCTTCGTGTCACTCCTTCGAAGATACTGAACTCAGTACCAAGTTTGGTATTTAATAGTTTTTCGGTTTTGAGTTATGCTGTCCACAGACACACACACACACACACACACACACACACACACACACAAGTCGCCCTCCGTGGTGTAATGGATACCATGTTAACTTCATATACCCAAGGTCGCGGGTTCAAACCCGGCTGATGACGATAGATTTTTTTGAACGTAAAAGTCCTTAGTATGGCTTCCTTGGGAAGGGAAGTAAAAGCGTTGGTCGTGCGTCGTATATTTACGGCACATAAAAGAACCTCAAGACTGATAGAGAGGCCCCTGAGTAAAATTGACCGGTCTTCCACGCCCAGAATAGAATGGGACGCTGAGAACCAAAGCAGTTAGAGTGTCTATAAATAACACACCACTTAATTTTCATTATAGATACTCACACACAAACACACATTGACCTTTTCTATAAAATGATTTTTTTGTGCTCAGGGGACTCTAAAACACGTATTTCCGGTGAAATCTTGCTATTAAAAATGTGAGTGGAATATAATACCTTCGTATTCTACTATGTGTATTTTACATACGTGCAAGAGAAAGTAAAATACTTTAGAAGCATGCTTTTTTTATTATTATTTAGTGTGGGTAAAATGATGTGGTATTATATTCCTTTCAGTTATAATTTAATAAATCTGCTGAATATTAAATTCTGTCTCCCTGAACTGAAGCGCAGATTCGTAACAGATGATAATGCAAAAGTTAATTAAATTAATTTGCTCAAATGATTTTGTTTTTAAAATAAAGGTTACTGGAATTATAATTGGATTGTAGGGCACTTAAACCAGTACGTTTATAACTGCATTATACTTGGCTCGGTTACTGCTAAAAGTCCACTGAAGCTCAACTTTTCGTGTATTGATTTATAAACAAAACAGAAATGGACAGCGCCACATTCAATTTATTTGTGCTGTTTCCGCCTCGCTGCAACATCCGGCCGGCGTACCTGTACAAAATGTGAACTTCCTATCATTACATAGGCGATAAATAACAGTCATACTTCAAATCCCCGCCCAATTTATTGCTGTTTCACCTGCGACTTTTCACTTCGCAAATGCCATATCGACTTCTATTCTGTCACTGGGCGTCACCGTTTAGAATGCTACATGAAATTACTAACAATTGTGAAATATTAATAACTTCACTTTTCCCCACTTAAACTGTCAATTGAGCGAAACTATAATGGGTAGGCCGATGCTTATTAAGAAACTCCGAACATTCAATCTTAGTTTATCGCAAACATTTGCTTGCATAGCAAACTCCTTTACTTTCACGTGCTGTTATTAAACCAGTTTTAGCCGGATAAACTATATAAATTACGTTTTCTGGAACCGAGCTAAGTTGCTAAATTTTGCAACGCATGAAAGGTAAGCAAGGATTTTGAAAAGCTGAAAATTTCTCTCAACTTTGGGATGGTAACGGGTTACGGGTTTGTATCCCGAGCGCAGGTTTTGGGTGTTAGGAATGGTGTGGATTTGTGGGTGCCCTAGCTCAGGATTTTACTAGCATGGAAACTCTTTCAGGTGTGGTACGACACAAGTGCTTTATTCAGTTAGTTCGGCCTTTTTCCGCCGTCGAACACACACGCAGTCCTCCTAAATTTCCTACTGTGAAACCATACTTTACGCGACCGCGACTATTGTTACTTATTACTTTTGATGCAGTGATCTCGTCCGTCTTCTGGTCTGTATTAAACTATTTCCGTCACAACTAAGGGCTACACCACGCACCTAAATATCACATCTTTGCTCTGCCGATGTTCTACAAGAGTGACTCAAAAAGTGTCCCCTGGTCAGCGGTAGCATCTCTTTCCCTGTTATGTTCCCTTTGGGCAGTGTCCCCTCATCCCCTTCGGTTCAATGTCCTACCCTAACGCTACTGTGCCACCAGCTCGTGACAACTCAGCTACTTATACGTGTTTGAAATCTTTCTTCCCTTCCCATATTCAATGTACATTTATCTTTCCCTTCTGAGTAAGTCTTAGCCGCGGGACAAGACATGTACTGTCCCAACTTACTCAAAAGGGCCCAACCTATGCAATTACTTGACGTTCGCCGCTGGAAGACTGCGTCACGCCCTCGCAGCTAGCCAATCCCTCTTCACCAGCCCAGGAGTGTCCGGGACTGCGCACCTGCGATGTAGCTCCACCCATTTCTAACGAAGTCAGCTAGATGGAACTGGCTCCAAAGAAGTCTTAACTTGGTTTGGCGCTGTGCATGCGAGAATTACCTGTGCTCGCCGATGTACTCTACTTGCAGTCTCATCAGCATGTTATATTACTTAAGTTAAATGCCAAGTCTTTTCGTTTTTGAGCTATATTGTCCACACAGACGGACCTCTTTCTAAAAATGCTTTAAAACGTATATTTACGGTGATATCTAGGTATATAATTTTTGGGTGAAATACGATATCCTCTGTATACATTATGTACATAAGAGAGAAAGTAAAACTTAAACATCTGGCTTTAACACTAGTGGCACTTCTGCGACTCCTTAAAAACGTGAATAAATAAACTTCAATTTAATGTCTGGCGCCTTTTACATTTCTAGTTCCTCTACACTAGGCTAATCAACAGTTTTGCAGTGATGGATAAGGGATTCTTCGTACAGTAATGTGGCGGGTCACGGTAAATTAACATTTTGACCATAAATAAGTGTGTTTTAGAACGTAAAGTTGTTTAATGCTCCAGAAATCGCAGGTTTCATACGAGGCAGCTCTCCGATTCATGCATAGCTGACTATTCGTCTTAACATAATGGTATAGTTATAAACCTATCAGTTATTACCCTGTATTAATATTCTCAAAGTTTTAGCTGGTGTTGTGCATTATAGCCACACTCATAATTACTCTGTGGAAACAATATTACAGATATCACTGAAGCAGGTAGTAGAACAACAATATAATTCATATAGGATATTAATTCTTCCTCTTCTACTGCTTCAAGCATAATGCTACTTCACAATGAGATGCAAGCGCATTCACAATGTAATCGTAAGCGCAACGCAAAAAGTTGGCACGGGTTTCTAGATCAACAAGTTGCATGCGAATATCTTCCAAGCGCTCCGCAAGTTACAAACTGAATAACATAACCAACAATACCACATAAGAAAATTCACTCAATCTTTTACAAATAAATACATTACATACTAAAAACAGACGCCCGCGGCACTGACGTCACAATAATTGCTCATTCAAAATTATTGAAAATAGTACACGCATAGAGAACTTAGGAAGTGATAAAGCTACACATTTAATGAACTAAGAATTATCTGTCTGCGTCTTCGATTTATGAGAACCAAGAAATCTAGACACAGATGATAGTTACATCCATGAAATCAAAGAAGGATTCGCAAGGAGACTGTCATAACCTCTTGAGGGAAATTAGAGATGGTGCGGCACGCTCAAATAGAAGAGCATGCATGTACAGGAGGCCATGCTGGAGTTATCGTGTTCACAGACACACGGACACACCTAAAAAAAAAGAAGTTTTAATTGCTGTTTTCATTGTATTATTAATTTTTTGATATTTCTTACAGTTACCAGAATTTTAAAAACCTAATGCATTCGACGTGTTCTTTTTGGAGAAAACATTTGAGTAGAGCTGTAAGCGAAACAAAAGCAGGAAGATGCATTTAATTCGAAACATTTGTTCCCTGGTAAGAGCACATCAAGTTTCCTTGTTCCTCCGGTGCGTCTTCAAGGCATGAAGCGTGTTTTGGGCCCCCAGAGCGTTGTAAAGGAACTTCTCCAACTTCTTGCTCAACTCGTAAGGGTTAACACTTCCTGAACATTGCACTAACGCTTGTGTTCCAGTTTTATGTCTATTGCTAGATAGTATCGCATTATCACACCTTTAAGCGGTTCCTTACTATGCAATGTTGCGTCCTGTCGCGTTTTTTTTTACTTTCTCTACACGTACTATGTACACAGAGCACAAATAGTAATAGACATGACATCTCTGATTGTCTGTAGGGGCATTTATAGGGCGTGTCTTCTGATATCCGCTCTAGTTGGGGAAGATTGTAGCTTACTGTGGTAGTACGCGTTACCTATTCTCGCTTCCAATTGAGTAAGGTGGCTGATCCTATTAGCGAATGTGTTGATAAACCTACCATAGGTTTGCTCTATTGGTTCGATATAGAACACTCACCTGCAAGATGACAGTATCAGCCAATGAAATAAAAGCATTACGTAATAAAGTACCCTACTAACGGTATGGAATGCGGTGTACGGAACAAGACAGTGCTGATTTCTTTGTGTGCCTTCTGTACATGGTATATATTGCACCCAAAAATTCATTACCTACCGATATTTTTCCGGCAATAAACGTTTTAGGGTCCCCTGTATAAAAACGTACGCGCTCGTGTATGTGTCTTTATCCACAAACCGATAGCTCAAAAACAAATACTCCGTAAAATACCAACTTGGTACTATTTGATTTTAGTATCTTCCAAGGATGAGACACGAATATTTTCAAGAAAATTCCCACACTTTCAACCCCCCCCCTTACATGGAAACATTTTTATTTAAATATTAGATATTAAAGATATTTACATGAAAAATAAAATGTGTATGTTAAATTATCTAGGAATAGCCTCTGAAGACATGTTTAACCTGGGTAAACGTAGCTGCATTTTGCGTAACTGGCAAACCGTAAGAGAGAGACAAAAACCTACCACACAAAAAATGTAAATCTTATTAAAAACACAATTTATGTCATATATTGTTTTATTGGAGTTGACCATTTTTGAGATATTGCTTATTATTGGTTTCGGTTTTACAACTTTCACTTTCGGGAATTTTTCAACTCCTGGCATTTCAAAGAAACGGCTTTTAGTCACAGGGCAACCAGCTTTTAAAATATGTCACTAACGCTTTAGTGGACTTTATATCGTTATTTCCCTTCTGCTTACAAGAAACCACGTAATAAGACTGTTTCTGCTAATTTGTTTATCGATTAGCATGATGTAAACAGAAGCACTTACTTTTTAACAATAATTTGATACGGAGATGTACAGAAAGCCATGTGAATGGAACACATCAGATTTTTGCTATGGAGATAACCATTTCCAAGATGTCTGTTGCTATTGGTTTCAATTTAAAACACTTACACTTTTCTCAATCAGAAAGTCCTCATTTCTTTTTCATTTGTTTTATTCCATGACCATTAAAAAGAACTGAATTTTAATGTCAATCCCATAACGACAGCTTTTAAAGTATCTGACTTTAGTTTTGGGTTTGTTTGTTTTGCTGTATTCATAAGGAATTAAGTAATAGCATGGTGTTGTAAATGTAACAGAAAAGTTTTTTTTTTTTTCCTTCTTGTTCTATTTCCTTTCTCCTCCACATGAATGAACAAGTGTAGTTATTGACATAGCAATATCATACATAGAATTTCATCAATCGCACGGGCCCTCTGACCGTAATACACTCTAAAAGCGATATTAAAACAACAACAACAACACAGAATTCAAAGAGGAAACACGAAAATAAAAAGACAAAGGTAATACACAATCAAAAGCAATCTTAAACAACAATAAATAATTAAGAGTAAACCCAAAAATAAAAATACAAAGATATTCAAATATGGCGATTTAAATTTACAGCACAGAGTACAGCTTCATAAATGCACCCTCTTATAATAGATAATCATACTTAAAAGAAATTTATACACATAATATATACATAATATATAAAACTGTAACACAAAAATGACCTAAGTATGACAATATACATATATGTATAATTGTAGTCACTTTTGTTTAGTTACTCTTGTACCTCCTCTATTGGCAGCCTCCTCAGATCTCAGCTGTCTTGCCTTAGGTGTAAATTTACCTAACCCGTCCACGTCTTCCGTGCCTGCCAGTAGCGCCCAACATGCTTCTAGCTCTACATTCGCGGTGGCAAAGAATCGCGGTAAATATTTTTCCCGCCATTCCTCCGTACCCCTACATCTTGTAGTTCCATGCCTCTTCCTCCTCACAAATGGGACAGATCCTCGTACCATCATACATACTGGGCGATTAGCATAGAGCAGAACAGCTTACACGGCTGTAGCCGGCCGGCGGTGAAGCGGCAACCTTCACTGTGTGTTGCTAAGTTTGCAAGTTTTTTCTGAGGCTACACAGTGTGTATAAAGTGCAATAGCTCTACAATGTACTAGTATTCATTTATTACTCGTACGTCCATACAGAATCTGCAAGTGGCAGCGCGTTCCCACAATATATACCCTGCTACGGTAAAAGGGTGCGGGTTCGTATCCCAGGTGCAGGTTTTGGATATTTAGGAACGGTGTGGAGATGTGGGTGCCCTAGCTCAGAATTTTGTTAGCGTGGTCTTTCTTTTCAGGTGTGGTAAGATACAAGTGAATTTCTTCAGTTCCAGATTAAATCGAACTCATTTATTCATTTAGTTCGGCCTTTTTCCGCCGTCGAACACACACGCATTCCTCCTAAATATTCCCCTGTTAAACTATACTTTACGCGACCACGCCTACTATTATCTACGGCTTCTCACAGTCTTTTGTTGCCGTGTTTTGTCCGTAATCTGATCCATATTAAATCAACACTATTTCCATCACAAACAAAGGTAGCCCTTTCGGCTCCACCCCGGCGAATCTGTGTCTCTGGACAGCATAGCTCAAAAACGAAAAGACCGTTAAATACCAAACTTGGTATTTAAGTTTGGTATCTTCCAAGGATGCGACACGAAGATTTTCAAGAAAATCCCTCCCAACCCCAACTATACTTTACATGGAACTTCTTTCGAAAATTTTGATTTTCTCAAAAATGACAAACGATTTTGTTTAAAATACCGTATATTAAAGATACAAACAAAGAAACTTCAGTCACTCAGCGAACAGTTTTTGACTGTCACTTTAACCTATGTTGCTCTCTTATTTCGCTTCTACTTACAAGGAATTAATAAGACTATATCTACTAATGTTCTCAATTAGCATGAAGTAAATAGAAGCATAAGCTTTTAAACAATTTGTTGCAAGGATGTAGAGAAAGTCATGTGAATGGAAGAATTCAGCTTTTTTTAGATCCAGGGGGACCAAAATATATATTTCCAGTGAAACTTCGGTATTGAATTTTGGGTGGAATGCAACACCTTCTCTATACACTATGTACATAGTGCGTATAGAGAAAGTAAAAAATCTGATGTGTTCCATTCACATGAGTTTCTCTGTATCACTTATTCTATTTACTTCATCTAATGGAGCAAACATTAGCAGAAATAGTCTTATTACTTGCTTCCTTGTTAGTAGAGGCGAAATAAGGGGGTTAAAGTGTTACTCAAAAGCCGGTTGCTATGTGACTGAAGTTCCTTTGTTTGTATAGACACGAGTTTACAGAGTCCTGTATGAGAAAAGAATAAGCTTTTATAGCTGAAACCAAAAACAAGGAATATCTCAAAAACAACCAACTCCACGAAAAAATGTATATAACATAAATTGTGAGTTTTAAGGTGTTCTACATTTGTAGTGGGCAAGTTTTTGTCCATCATTTACGGTTTAGCAGCTATTCAAAATTCGATAAAATTGACTCAGAATAAAGTAGTCTTCAGAGGCTATTCCCAGAAAATTCAAAATATACATTTTATTTGTGAGGTAAATATCTTTCATATACGATATTTTAAACAAAATCGTTAGAGCCATATTTTAGAAAATCAAAGTTTTCGAAAAAAGTTCCATGTAAAGGGTAGTTGGGAGTAGGGGGATTTTTCTCAAAATCTTCGTATTGCATCCCTGGTAGACACAAAACTTAAATACCACATTTGGTATTTTACCGACTTTTCGTTTTTGAGTTATTGTGTTCACAGACACATGGCCACACGGACACACTGACACACGGACCTTTTTCTGAAAACACTTTTTTTTTGTATACAGGGGATACCAAAACATATTTCCGGTGAAACCTCTGAATCGAATTTTTAGTGGAGTGCAATACCTTCTCTATTCACTATGTCCATAGCACATATAGAGAAAGTAAAAGGTCAACTAAAGTAGTGTGCGACGATGTCATTTATTTTTATGGTGCGGATGTATATCTGCGAGTGACATCTATTAGCAGCTGATCGATGTGTTTTTGACCGTGACAGTACGCACTAGAGATCATGTGTCAGGCTCAGGAGCAGCACCGGATGGAATATTCTCCATCATCTTGCCCATTATACCCTGCACCATGATTCCCACCTGCTTCTGCAGAAATATTTGAGAAATGGAGCATCTTCACATCACAAAGCACTGATGTTCTCTCAGCGAGAGCTCGAGTTTACAGCGAATAACTTCAAGGCACTAAAGTAAGCGATTCTCAAATTTCTATCTTCTATAGTATATTACGAAACAAGTTTTTTCTTTCGTCTTTTGAAACTTTTCCTTGATTCTACAATAAATTGGTTCTGTAGGTTCATGCAAGCCTTGAACATAAAAATCTGATGTGCTCCATTCAAGTGCCTTTCTCTACATCTCTGCAACACATTATTATTAAAAACTCCTATTTCTATTTACTTCATACAAATCGACAAAAAAAAAAAAAAAAAAAAAAAAACAGAAATAGTCTTATTACTTGCTTCCTTGTAAGTAGAAGAGAAATAAGGGAGTACCATAGGTTAAAGTGATAGTAAAAACTGTTGCTTTGTGACTGAAGTTCTTTTGTTTGTATGGACAGGACTTGATAAATTCCTATATGAGAAAAATAAGTTTTTCAAACCTGAAACCAAAAATGAGAAATATATCTAAAACAATCAACTCTACGAAAAAAATGCATATAACATTAATTGTGTGTTTTAATGTGCTCTACGTTTTTTTGTGTTGTTAAATTTTTGTCCATCTCTTACGGTTTAGCAGTTATACAAAATTCTGTGAAATTCATCCAGAATAAAGTAAGCTTCAGAGGCTATTCCTAGAATATTGAAGATATACATTTTATTTTTTACGTAAATATCTTTAATATACGATATATTAATCAAAATCGTTAGAGCCATTTTTAAGAAAATCAAAATTTTCGAAAAATGTTCCATGTAAAGAGTAGTTTGGTGTGGGGGGATTTTTCTCAAAAACTTTGTGCAGCATACCTGGAAGATATTAAACGTAAATACCAAGTTTGGTATTTTTCTGACTTTTCGTTTTTGAGTTATTTTGTTCACAGGCACACGGACACACACACGGGCCTTTTTTTTTTTTTTTTTTTTGAAAATGCTGTTTTTTGATACATGGGACCCTAAAACATATATTTCCGGTGAAATGTGGGTATCGATTTTTTGGGTGGAGTGCAATACCTTCTCTATACACTATGTACATAGTACGTATAGAGAAAGTAAAAATATCAAAGAATAGCAAATTAAATACACAACTTGTTCCTACATTAGGATTAATATTAAAGATCTCAAATTTTAAAATGCATTCAAACTTAAGAAATGTATTAAACATAAAAAAAAGATCTTAAGTGTTCCATTCGTATAGCTTTCTCTAGCTGTTCTATATAAAAACTATTCTTACAAAAGATTATTCTTTTATCTATTTAACGCAATCGGGATAAACATTAACAGAATTGGTATTGGATTAATTATTTTTCACACAAGCCGTGTGTTGGACAGGAGTTTAATAGATCGAGTCAACCAAGTCAATTTATCGGGAAACATGTGATGCAGTATAAGATTCTATACTTTGCCGGCATGTTACCATTGTGGCTCAGTAACCGGCTATGACTTTGAAGTAGAAGGGAAACTAGGGAATAAATTAGGCTAAAGCAATTGTGGAATATTTTAAAAAGTCATCGCTATGGGAAACAATTGAGGTTCGGTTCGCCTTGCAAACTCCCGATCCAGAAATGTTGAGTTGTAGTGTTTTATATTCGTAAATCAAATAGTTGAAGTCTTTTGAGACAATGGAAGGAAGAAATAAGGAGGTCACGTGACGGAACGGTAGCTTAGTCAAGCTGCGAAATAAGAACCGATCTGGGCATAGGCAACAAGTTTATTACAGTTGCTGTTTGCTATTTTAAAAGATTGACTGACGTATCATTCTCGTTTAAATTTGCTGAAAACATATGCATTTAAAATTGAGTTGAACAAACAAAACTTTTGAAATTAATACAGCAACATCTATGCACCTTAGTGGTTTTTACTTTCTCTGATACGTATACACAATGCATCAACATTCTTTGCTGACATTTCATCGAAAATACGTGTTTTAATAACACACAATCCATAAAAAAGCATTTTAGAAAAAGGTCCATGTGTGCACAGCATAACTCGGAAACGAAAATTAGGTTAAACACCAAACTTTCATTTAATTTCAGCATCTTCTAAGAATGCAAAATAAGACAAACTCTCCTTTACCTAGAATATTTTACGAAAATTTCAATATATTAAAAATTGGCTCTATTTTTATTAAAATAGCAAATAAAATTGATATATTAAATTTCGCCGGAATAGCGCCCGAAGTCTTGTTCCATCTAAATAACTTCTTTTTTGCTGGTATATCGTAACGAATAGATAAAAACTTACTACATAAAAATGTACATCTCCTAAAACACACAATGTATTTGACAACAGTTTTTTTCTCTCTAATTTTGAAGAGCTGGTTCATTAAAACACGCAACTTATGTTAATATATAGTTTTTTGAAGAGCGCCCCATATCAAAAATATTCCCTGTTATTGGTTTCAATTTTAAAATATTTAAACTTTAGTCAAACAGTAAGTCCTCCTCCGTTTCATATATTCTTTTGTATACACTTGGTCATTGACAAAAAATCAAAATTAAATGATAGTCACATAGCAACAGCTTGTAAAAGATTTGAATCGATTGTGATGGTTCAGATGCTAATGTTTGGTGACCACATACGGGAAGTTCTGGGTTCAGATCCCATGAGCCAACAAATTTGACTGTTTTTCTTGTTTTTACTTTTCTTTTACACGTACTATGTACATAGTGTATAGAGAAGGAATTGTATTGCACCCAAAAATTCAATACCGAGCTGTCAACGGAAATATATGTTTTGGATCCCCCTGAATAAAAAAAAACATTTTTGGAAAAATGTCCGTGTGTGTGCGTGTGTTTCTGTGTGACTGTGGACAGCATAGCTGAAAAACGAACACACCGTTAAATATCAAACTTGGTATTTAAGTTTGACATCTTCCAAGGATACGACATGAAGATTTTCAAGAAAATCCACCTCCAACTACCCTTTACATAGAACTTTTTTCGAAAATTTTGCTTTTCTCTAAAACGGCTCTAACGATTTGGATTAAAATATCGTATATTAAAGATATTTACCTGACAAATAAAATGTATATCTTGAATTATCTGGGAATAGCCTCTGAAGACTACTTTATTCTGGATGAATTTTAGGAAATTTTGCATAAAAATTGTAAGAAATGGACAAAAACTTACCGCACAAAAAATGTAGAGCACATTAAAACACACAATTTATGTTATATACATTTTTTCGAGGAGTTGATCGTTTTTGAGATATTCCCGATTTTGGTTTCAGCTTTGAAAAACTTATACTTTTCTCATACAGTAATTTGTCAATATGTGTCCATACAAGCAAAGCAACTTCAGTCACCTAGTAACCAGCTTTTGACTTCACTTTAACCTATGGTACTCCCATATTTCGCTTCTACTTTTAAGGAAGCAGGTAATAAGACTATTTTTGCTAATTTGTTCTCGATTAGCATGAGGTAAATAGAAGAATAAGCTTATTAACAATAATTTTTTGCAGAGATGTAGAGAAAGTCATGTGAATGGAACACATTGATTTCCCTCTTTCGTTAATGTAAATATCGGATTTAATTTTAGTACCACGACCCGAATTCGTCGTCATAGTAGGTCATTTGTAGTTTAGGATGTGCCCGAAGTTTCAATAGACTGAGGGCTTCATGGCATTTATTCGCATTTGCAGGGTATTTCTTACTATAAAAGCCATTCGCTTCAGAAAGAGATTCGATCCCATGTCTGTCTGTAGCATGGATCGATACTTGAAGGCACATCAGTTAGCATTGTGGCGCCGTAGTTAGATTACTCAGTTTCACCAGACAGCTCCTGCTAGACGCTATTTAATACACAGATGAGCTTACAGCAAATATTGTGGTTCCTCTTCTTATTTCAGGGGAGTCAAAGAGCCCTCTTACCAATCTTAACGTTTCATCTCAGCAACTATGTAATATAAAGAGCTAAACCTTCAAGGTATATTCAGCAATGCATTTTATTTCTATGTGAAGGGTATTTTAAGTTAGGAAGACAGCAAACTTAAATACCAACTTTGATATTTGACGGTATTTTAGTTTTTGAGCTATGCTGCCCATAGACACATACACGGATGTCTTTATAAAAATGCTTTTTTGGACACACCGGACATATCTCCAATGAAATCTTGGTATCCAATTTTTGGTTGGAATACCTACAATACTTCCTCTATACACTATGTACATAGAAATTCTAGAGAAAGTAAAAATTGCATTAATAGCAAACAACTGTATCTATGGATATGTTCCAACAATCACTGAACTATATTACAACGCTGCACGTTGTTGTGGTTGTGTTATTCGCGCTGAGCTGGCATTTCTCTATTACCCCTCTCAGCTGTTATAGAGCGGGAGGGAAGCAAAGCTACGCACAAGATTTGTTTATGTATTACCTCACGACCTATATCGCAACTGTGACATTCACCTATAAGAAACTGCATCGGTGTCGTGGCAGAGTGGTTAAACTACTCGTCTCCCACCTAGGCGGCCCGGGTTCAATCCCAATCACCCGCATGTGGGATTTGTGCTCCATTTTCACCTTTCATTTCATATCATGCAATTCCTCGTGCTCTTGTCTGGCTACAGGCCGACCGCTCTTTCAGGCTTTTGACCCCTAGGCATCCGCTTGCAAGTCCTAGGGGCGCATCAATCCTACATACGGGAAGGGTAAGCCGACTACGTAACAAAACGAAGTTATAACTATGGCCATGTGCTAACAATTACTTTCATGTAAACTGCAATAATTGTTTAACGCTGCACGTTGTTGTGGTTGTGTTCGCGCCAAATATCTCTGTTATCTGTCCGCCGTTTCAGAGAGAGAGAGGGAAGCAAAGTGACTTCCCTATGCGCAAGATTTTCTCATTTCTCGCCTCAAGACCTATATGGAAAATGTGATATTCACCTTTCAGAAACTGCAAGGGCCACTCGCCTCTCACCTAGTCTCCCAAGTACCCCAAATGGAATTTGTGGTGAACGAAACGTCTGGGCGGGTTTTCTCTGGGTCCTCTGAATCCTCCGATTTCCCTCGCCACTCATTCCACCAAATGATCCATTATCACCTTTCCTAACAGCCGGTTCCCATGGCCGCGCTGGATAAAGTGTCTTGCTTTAGTGCTTCGTGGCGCAGGGGATCATGGGTTCAAGTCCCGCCTTGGGCATGGGTGTTTATATGTTTTTGCAATGTGTATATATGTCTGTGTGTTTATCGGCAGAAAACTACACAAAACAGTAAACGTTAGGAAAATGGAAAAAAAAAACACCCACTTCGCTTACATTTCATGTAATGCAATTCTTCACGCTCGTGCCTGTCTACGGTTCAAGGGTCTTCCTTCATTCTGAGGTTGCGTACCGTTGACTCCCCGAAAGCTTCTGACCACTAGGCACCCGCCTGCAAGTCTTAGGGTCCTGTCAGTCCTGCATAAAAGAAGGGTAAATCGACTACGAAAAAAAGAAAAAAAATCTGATGTGTTCCATTCACATTACTTTCTCTACATCTCTCAACAAATTATTGTTTAAAATCTTCTATTTACTTCATGCTAATTGAGAAAAAATTACCTGAAATAGTCTTATTACTTGGTTCCTTGTAAGTAGAAAGGAAATAAGGGAGTACCATAGGTTAAAGTGATAGACAAAAGCTGGTTGTTATGTGACTGAAGTTCCTTTGTTTCTATGGACAGGAATTGACAAATTCCTGTATGAGAAAAATGTAAGCTTTTTAAAGCTGAAACTAATAACAAAGAACACCTCAAAACCGATCAACTCCAAGAAAAAAATATATATTACATAAATTGTGTGTTTTAAATTGCTCTATATTTTCTGTGCGGTAAGTTTTTGTCCATCTCTTACGGTTTAGCAGTTATACAAAATTCCGTAAAATTCATCCAGAATAAAGTAGTCTTCGAGGCTATTCCCATTAAAATTCTAGATAAACATTTTATTTGCCATGTAAATATCTCATATATAACAGATTTTAATCAAAATCGTTATAGTCATTTTTGAGGAAATCAATTTTTTTTTAAAAAAGTTCCATGTAAACGGTAGTTTGTGGTGGGGGATTTTCTTGAACATTTTCTTGTCGCATCCTCGGGAGATATTAAACTAAATACCAAGTTTGGTATTCAACGGACTCACAGACACACACGCATACACACGGACCTTTTTCTGAATTTTTCTTTTGATTCAGGGGGACTCAAAACATGTATTTCCGGTGAAACTTTGGTATGGAATTTTAGGTGGAATGCAATACCTTCTCTATACATTATGTACATAGTATGTGTAGAGAAAGTAGAAAAACTGCATACAGAATGCACTAATCAATTGTATTACGATCCCGCGACGAAATAACCAGGTATTTACTTCTAGCATGTAATGGCAAAAGGAAGTTATGACCACAACGCCCTCTATATTTTATTAGCACCAGCAGCAGGGTATCGCATGCAGAAGAGAGTTTTGTTCTGTGATAAGAGTTTTGACTACATTCTAACAACCGAATCACCGCGGAATAATTTCACAAGAAATATCCACTGGTCTTTAATCTGGATGCATAGTTTTCACAAAGTGGTAATCAGTGTGTTATGTGTAACCGTTCCTGCATGGAAAACAGGACAAATACATAGGTACCGAACCAAACTGCTCAGTCTAGAGATTGTTAGGGTAAAAGAGAAGCGAAGTTAATGTTGAAATTGTGGGTCTCTTTATGATGAATTCGAGCACGAAGACCAATTTTACTAAACTATGGCAACAGAATTAGAACTGCAGAGATTTAAGCAAGTAGACCCTTTTTACTTTCTCTACACCAACTATGTAGATCAAGTACAGAGAACGTATTGTATTGCACCCTAAAATTCGACATTTTCACTGGAAATACCTATTTTGAGACCCTATGAATAAGAAAAAGCATTTTCATTATAAATATATGGTTGTGTGTGTGCTTGTGAGCCGCATAGCTTAAAAACGAAAAGACCGTTAAATACCAAATATCTTCCAAGGATGCGATAAGAAGATTATCAAGAAAATCCCCCCCAAACTAGTCTTTACATGAAACATTTTTCCAAGATATTGACTTTCTCAAAAAAGGCTCTAACGTATGTTTAAGATGTTTTTATGATAAACGAAATGTATGTTTTGAAGTTTCTGGGAATAGCCTCTGAAGACCTCTTCATTCTGGACAACTTCTATATAAATGAAAGCCACAAGAGATATACCACACAAAAATATAGATATCGTTAAAACACACAATATATGTTATATAGATACGCATGCGTTTTCGAGATATTCCGGATTAGTGGTTTCAATTTCAGCTACTAAAGACATATTTCTTCTCGTTTGTTTACTCCTGGCAAGAAAAGAGATTGCAATTTCAATTCTAGGGAATGTATTGCATTCCACCCAAAAATTCGATACCGAGATTTTAGCGGAAATACTCGTTTTAGGGTCACCTGTATCCAATAAAGTATCGAATTTGTGTGAGTGTGTGGTGTGTGTGTGTGTGTTTGTGGTGTCTGTGAACACGATAACTCAAAAACGAAAAGTCGGTAAAATATCAAACTTGGTATGTAAGTTTAGTATCTTCCAGGGATGCGGCACGAAGATTTTTAGGAAAATCCCCCACCCCAAACTATCCCCTACATAGAAAAAATGTGAATATTTTGATTTTCCCTACATGGCACTTTTGAATAAAATACCATATATTAAAGCTATTTATATGGCAAATAAAATGTATATCTTGAATTTTCTGGTAATGTGCTCTAAAGATCACTTTGTTCTGAATTTTTCGTAGCTGTGAAACCGTAAGAAATAGAAACAAACTTACTACACAAAAAAAGGTAGACCACGTTAAAACACACAATTTATGTAATATTTATTTTTTTATTAAATTTACCATTTCTGCGATATTCCTTGTTATTTGTTTCAGATGCAAAACACTTAAACTTTTCCCACACGGAAAGTTGTAAATTCCGGGCCCTGCACAGAAACGGATTTCAACCACATGACAACCAGCTTTTTAAAGATTTAGCTATCGTTTTAGCCTGGTGTATTTCCTTATTTTCTTCCCACTTACAAGTAAACAAGTAATAAGGCAGTTTCTGCTAATGTTTATCTCAATTATTCTAAAGTAGATAGAAGAATTAGCTTTTTAACAATAATTTGTTATAGCGATGTAGAGAAAGTCATGTGAATGGAACACATCAGATCAACATTTTTGAAAACTTTTCCATGCAAAGGGTAGTTGGGGGTGGGGGAATTTTCCTCAAAATCTTCGAGTCCTTTCCTTAGAAGGTGCTAAACTCATATACTAAGTTTATTTTACCGACTTTTTGTTTGGGTTACTGTGTTTACGTGGGCACAGACGGACCTTTTTTAAAAATGTTGAAAAATGTGAGCTCCGGTATCGAATTTTAGAGTGGATTGCAATACCGTCTCTATTCACTATGTATATAGTACGTGTAGAGAAAGTAATAAAGAAGAAAAATATATAATAATGAGAAAGAATTAACGGGAAGATAACTAACAATTAGCATTACATTTAATATATACCTAAAGTGCTCTAACACTCAAGAATAATGAAACCCTCGCTCTTATATACAACATCCTCTTCTTCCGTTCTTCATGGCAATGAACCTCCCTTGCCGTATCTTATATTTAAAAAAAATATCTTATGTATTATATTCACATGACTTTCTCTACCTATTCTGTAACGAACTATTCCTCCAAAAGTTTATTCTTCTATCTACTTCATGCTAATAGACATAAAGATTATCAGAAATGGTGTTATTCCTAAGTTACTTGTAAGTAGAAGGGAAATAAGGGAGTACGCTAGACTAAATCTTTAATTAAATATTCTAAAACCTGGTTGCTCTGTGATTGAACTTCGGTATATATATATATATATATATATATATATATATATATATATATATCACACCCAAATTATATTAATCAAGGACCCGCTGGCTGCTGAGAGGTAAGACAGAAAAAATATGCTTTTTTCTACGGGTGGACATGGGGGAACGCACCCTCATATGCAAAATCCTATACAGCAGGGGAAACCTAACTCAGTAAAGGATGACAATGGATAAACTATGCTACTAAATTAAAAGAAAACATGTCTAAATCAAATAGAACTTTATAACAATACCTTGGTTTAGACTGCCTCCGTGGTCGAGTGGTCAGCGAGCTGACTTCTCCCCGGCTGGAAGTATGAATGTGCGTGTGTTTAGTAATATAAAGTTTAACCTAATGTTCTGAACCTACAGTTTCACAAATGAAAGCCCCCCTTAATGACCATTGATGTTAAAGGGGGCTATACAAATGAAGCAAAAAAAAAAAAATACCTTGGTTTCTTCAGGGCACGAGACCAAACTTGGCGTCCTAGTTGCACATGTTACTTTACCATACAAAAGAGGGCAATTGCCACGCTTTTAATGAATGTTAAAGTTGGCATTATGATAATTATAAATAACAATCCTGCCATATCCTGTGCATATAGCCAGCATGTATAGGTAAGCATTTTTCAATCTTTTACGGTTTACCAGCTGTGAAAGAGTCACTCGGAACGAAGAAGACTCAGAGATTATAGCGAGAACTCAAAACATATTTTTATTCATCATATGTGAATATCTTTAATATACGGTATTTTAATTAAAATCGTTAGCAATGTTTGAGAAAATATTTTTCGATTTTTTTTCTCCATAGAAAGAGTACTTTGTGCTGAGAAATTTTCTTGAAAACATTATTTTGCAAGTTTGGAAAATGTTGAACCTGCGTTTCGTTTTCAACCGACTTTTCGTGTTTGACATTACTATGATAGACACATAGACTTTTTTTCCTTTTGTTTTTTTCAAAACACAGAGGATCACGATTAGCAAGGTGCAGAAAGAAGAAGAATCTTATGTATGAAGTTTGCAGAACAGCTAGAGAAGGTCATGTGAGTGTAACACATCAGATTTTTCACACAGGAGCTGGATAGGTAGATAGCATAATATATACCTAATATTAATCTTTTGAATAAAAGGTTTGTTTGTGGAACAGCTAGAGGCAGTCCTAACAATGGAATATATTCCATTTTTTCAGTAGATGTTGATATAGTGACCTCGTCCGTATTCTTCAGAGAAGCAGGCAAATCTCTCAGAAAATTCCAACCTAGGACGAAAACTGGGTGGAATAGCGTCCAGCCCCCGCAGAGTTCATACCAAGGCGGCCCAGGATGCAAATCCTAACTTGAGCTTCCAATATCCCAATAAAGGCCATACTTTTGAAATGGGCACCAGCCAAACAAAATCCTCCTTTCCCCCAACGCTTGTCGAAAAAAAGTTATAATGTGTTCCATTCACATAACTTTTGTTCCATACAGAAATTATTCTTACAAAACATTATTAGATAAACATTAGCAGAATTGGATAGATAGAATGAAAAACCAAATACTAAAGCATGGATTTGATTAACGCATTTTCCGGTCTAGAGCCAGTTGCACAACCAATGTGCTACCATGGTAAAATACCGGACGACATTAAATTTCTCAGCTGGCTCGCATGTTTCAACTTGTGATTTACCAGGAAACATGCAAGTCAGTTGCGACATTCAATGCTGTTTCGACACGTTGCTATTGTAACTGAGTGGTAGAGTAACAGGTTACAGACAGGGAGATACGTGGTTCAAGTCCCGGCTATGGCATTGAATTTATCAGTGTGACACTACATACGGCTTGTGAGGAAACACAATTATATCAACATTAGCAGAATTTGTCTTATTACTTCCTTCTTTATGAGTAGAAGGGAAATAAGGCAACAAACTAGGCTAAAGCGATACTCAAATCTTTTAAAAGCGGATCGCAATGTGAAATAATTGAAGTTCGTTTCACTTTGCATGGCCCGTTTGGAAACATTTTTGGCAGTAAATTTCAAATTGATTATAAAACACTGATGCGTTCCGTTCACATGACTTTCTCTAGGTGTTACACAAACAACTTCCCTTACAAAATATTATTCTTTTATGTACGACATGCAAATCAAGGTGAAAACTAGCAGAAATTGTATTATTATTTGCTTCCTTGTAAGTGGAAGGGACATAAGGAAACACATGCGTTAAATCGATAGTAAAATCTTTTAAAAGCTGGTCGTATGTGAAACAGCACAAGTTCGGCTCGTCTTGCATCGCCTGCAGAGAGATGAAACGATTGCCAATGAAAATGTTTCCTGAATTCAGATTTCCGCTGACATGCTATTATTTAGCTCTACTACACACGTAATTCCATGTTACTTACAGTATTTCGTTTTATCGTTTACTTCACACTTTTCCGCACAAACTATAGCAGTGTTCCAAAAGTGGTTCCGGAATTTCCCGTCCTCTCAAAATATCGAATTCCTGCAAGTGCTGCATTCTGCTGCAAAATGTTCAAATGACGACGAAATAACAACGAAACGCTTTTAAAAACGTTTCCACGTTGCTATATTATTAATCAAGTGACATACTTTAAACAAACATTTAGGAGTGCCCTGTCAACCGAACTGTCAGTGCTGCCAACGTATCGCACATAAAAATAATCAGGTTTCCATTATCTAGCCTACTTAAATATTCTTTCATGGCAACCGCACTTCGACTGCAGAGATAAGTCATTGGCAGAACCCGAAAGTTGCAAAAAGGAATTTTTACCACGTGGTAATAAATAAACGTCAGATGTGGTACATTCATATGTTTTTTTCTACCCATTCTACAACAAACCATTATTATTTATTTACCACACAAATACATACAATATTCATAGTGCCCAAAAATTCAATGACGAGATTTCACCATATATGCTTTAAGAGCTCCTGAAAAAAAAAAAAAAATGTTGCAAACACGTCCTCTGTGTGGGTGTGTTTGTGTGTGTGTGTCCCTTTGTGTGTGTCTGTCCGTGTGCGTGCGACTGTGCCTGTTTAACTCAAAAAACAGAATTGCGTTAAATACCAAACCTAGTATTTAAGCTTATTGTCTTCCAAGAATGAGAAACGAACAGTTTTATTAAGATTTTTACTATGTGATAATAAATAAAATTTGGATCTCGTGGATTCATATGATTTTTCTACCCACTTTACTACAAACTATTAATATTAATAACTCTAGCACGTATGTAAATATAATATACATAGTAGCTAGAGAAGGTATTGCATTCCACCCAAACATTTCTGCTAACTTCTTCTCTATTAGCATTAAGTAAAAAGAACAATAACTTGTTGCAGAGTTGTAGAGACAGTCATGTGAGTGGAACACATCAGATTTTTACTTTCTCTAAACGCACTATGTACATAGTGTATAGAGAAGGTATTGCACTCCATCCAAAAATTAGATACCGAAATTTCACCGGAAATATATGTTTTAGGGTCCCCTTTATCTAAAAAAAGAGCATTTTCGGGAAAAGGTCCGTGTGTGTCGGTGAACACGATAACTCAAAAACGAAAAGTTGGTAAAATACCAAAATTGGTATTTAAGTTTAGTATCTTCCAGGGGTGCGACACGAAGATTTTAAGAAAAATCCCCGCAACCCAAACCACCCTTTAAAAGAACTTTTTGCGAAAATAAAAATTTTCGTAAAAATGGCTCTAACGATTTTGATTCATATAACGTACATTCAAGCTATTTCCTGAAAAATAAAATGTATGTCTTGAATTTTCTGGGAATAGCCTCTGAAGAGTTCTTTATTCTGGAAGAATTTTAAGGAAGTTTGAATAACTGCTAAACCGTAAGAGATGGACAAAACCTTACTTCAGAAAAAAAGTAGAGCACGTTAAAATACACAATTTATGTTATATACATTTTTTTCGTGGAATTCATCATTTTTGAGACATTCCTTGTTTTTGGTTTCTGCTTAGAAAAACATAATTTTCTCATAAAGGAATTTGTCTACTCGTGCCCATACAAACAAAGGAACTTCAGTGAAATAGCAACCACCTTTTGACTATCACTTTAACCTATGTTACTCCCTTATGTCGCTTCTACTTACAAGGGAGCAAGTAATATGACTATTTCTGCTATTTTTTTCTGATTATCATGAAGCAAATAAGAATAATTTGTTGCAGTGATGTAGACACAGTCATGTGAATGGAACACATCAAAACTTTTTAATTGGCATTGTATAAAATGGCAATTTAATTTAACTAATTAAGAAAATCAATATGTTTGTGACTGTGGAATTGTCATTAAAAATAAAATATCTGTTTGATAAAAGAATTACAAATTTTATTTAATTAGTGAAATTATGTGTATTGTTTAATTAATGAGGTTCTATTTTTGTAAATTCACACATAATAAGTTTATCTGTTCTAAAAAATCTGACGTGTTCCATTCTGGTGACTTTCTCTACATCTCTTATTGTTAATAAGCTCATTATCCTAATAATTTCCTGATAATCAAGATCAACACTAGAGAAATTACTTATTATTTGCTTCCTTGTAAGTAAGAGAAATAAGGGAATACCTAGGTTAAATCATCAGTCAAATGGTTTCAAGTGTGGTTACTATGATGTTGAAATCCATTTCATTCTGTGGTCTGGTATTGGCAAGTTCCCGTATGGGAAGAGTAAGTATTTTAAAACTGAAACCAATAACAAGGAATATGTCGAAAACGGTCAACTTCACGAAAAAAATCTATGTAACATAAATTGTAAGTTTTAATGAAATTTACTTCTTTTTGTATAGCAAATTTTTGTCTACCTCTTACAGTTTACGACTTACGCAAAGTTCAGCAAAATTCATTCAGAGCAAAAATATCTTTAGAGTCTATTCCAGGAATATTCAAGATATACATTTTATTTGCCATGTAAATATCTTTAACATACTGCATTTTAATCAAAATCGTTAGAGGCATTTTTAAGAAAATCAAAATTTTCGAAAATTTTTCCGTGTAAAAGGTAGTTTGTGGTGTGGCGATTATTTCCAAAATCTTCGTGTCGTATCCCTGGAAGATACTAAACATAAACACCAAGTTTGGTATTTTACTAGCCTTTGGTTTTTGAATGCTCGTATTCAAAATCTCACGGACACACACACACAAGGACCTTATTCTAAAAAACTGACATGTTCCATTCACATGATTTTCTCTACATCGCTATAACTAATTTTATTTAAAGGCATATTCTTCTATCTACTATATGATAATCGAGATAAGCATTACTTGTTTCCTTGTACGTAGAAGGGAAGTAAGGGAATACACTAGGCTAAAACGATAGTCAAATCTTTTAAAAGCCGGTTGCCATGTGTATAAAATGCGCTTCTATATAGAGCCAAGAGATTAAAACATTCAGCGGGAAGAAAAGTTAATATTTTAAATCTGAAACAAACAACGAGGAATATCTCCGACATGCTCAATTAAACGAAAAAAAACGTATATGAAATAAATTGTGTTTCAACATAATCTACATTTTTTATGTATTAAGTTTGTCTACCTCTTACGGTTTACCATTTACGCAAAGTTCAGGAAAATTCATTCGGAATAAAGAGGTATTTAGAAGCTATTCCAAGAAAATTCAAGGTATACATTTTATTTGTCATGCAAATATCTTTAATACACGGTATTTTAATCAAAATCGTAAAGAGCCATTTCTGAGAAAATAACAAAAATCGTAATTTCCTGCATGTAAGTGGTTGTAAGGGGTGGGGGAATTTTTCTCAAAATCCCGCGTTTTGTATGTTCCCTGAAAGGTACCAAGCTTAAATACATTCTTTGGTATCTTACAGACTTTTTTGAGTTATCGTGTTCACTGACTCACGGATCTTTTTCTAAAAATTACTACTTTCTCTACACGTACTATGTAAATAATGTATAGAACAGGTATTGCATTTCATCCAAAAGCTCGATACTCAGATTTCACCGGAAATACGAGTTTTGGGTCCCCTGAAACCAAAAAAAGCATTTTTACAAAAAGGTCCGTGTTTGCGTGTGTGTGTGTGTGTGTGTGTGTGTGTAAAAATATAAATAGAGTATTTTTTATGAACGCTCTTTAACTACTGTGGTTCTCAGCGTCCCATTCTAAGCTGGGCGTGAAACATCGCTTAATTTTGCTCAGAGGCCTCTCTATCTTTGAGGTTATTTTACGTGCTGTAAATCTACGACATGGAACCATCGGCTTTACTTCCCTTCCGAAGGAAGCCATGCTAAAGATTTTTAAACCCCAAAAAATCCATCGTCCTCCGCCGGGTTTGAACCCGCGACCTTGGGAATATGAAGTTAGCCTGGTAACCATTACACCACGGAGGCCGACTGCGTGTGTCTGTGTGTTTCTATGTGTCTTTGGACAGCATAGCTCAACAACGAAAAGACCATTAAATACCAAACTTGGTATTCAATTTCAGTATCTTTTAAGAATGCGACACGAAGATTTTCAAGAAAATCCCCCCATACCCAACTACACTTTATATGGAACTTTTTTCGAAATTTTTGATTTTATCGAAAATGGCACTAACGATTTTGATTATAATTTGATTGACAAATAAAAGGTATAGCTTGAATTTTTTAGTACAGCCTCTGAAGATTACTTTTTTCTGATGAATTTTACGGAATTTTGCATAACTGCTAAACCGCGAGAGATGAGGAAAACTTAATACACCAAAAATGTAGAACACGTTAAAACACACAATTTATATTCTATACCCTTTTTTCGTGGAGTTTATCATTTTTTTAGATATTCCTAGTTTTTTGTTTCCCGTTTTGAGAAACTTATACTTTTCTCATACAGGAATATGTCAAGTTCTGTCCATAGAAACAAAGGAACTTCAGTCACATAGCAACCCGCTTTTGATTATCGCTTTAGCGTATGGTACTCCTTATTTTGCTTCTAATTACTAGAAAGCAAGTAATAAGAATATTTCTGCTAATATTTTCTCGATTAGCATGAAGTAAATAGAAGCATAAGCTTTTTAACAATAATTTGTTGCAGAGATGTAGAGAAAGTCATGTGAATGGAACACATCAGATTATTTTTGCATTCAGGGGTCCATAAAACGTGCATTTTCGGTATATAATTTTTGGTTGGAGTGCAACACCATCTTTATGCACTAGTACATGTAGAGAAAGTGAAAATGGGAAACAGACTTTTCCTTTTTTGTTATCGTCCTCTAACCTGGTTGGTCATCTCGGACGATGAATGATGCTCAAATGTTCTCGGGGTTCATGGAGCTTAAAGTTACTCGCCAATCGTCTTCTCAGGATAAGGGAAAACCCCGAAAGAAATTTTATCCGGTTAACTCACTCTAAGCGAGATTCGAACTCACGACCTTTCGAATGTGAGGTAGACCACCACACTACCCAGGAAGGCTAATACTGCTTTATTGTGGATGAATTTTACGGAATTTGGTATAACTGCTATACCGTAAGGTAGAAGCTTACCAAATAAAAAATGTAGAGCACGTTAGAATACACAATTTATGTTATATACTTTTTTTTTTTTTTTTTTTTTTTTTTTTTTTGTGGAGTTGATCGTTTTTTTAGATATTTCTTGTTTCAGTTTGATAAACTTATACTTTTCTTATACAGGTTCTTGTCAACTTGTGTCTATACAAAGGAACTTGAAGAATACGCTTTCTAATAATAATTTATTGCAGAGATGTAGAGAAAGTCATGTGAATGGAATATCAGATTTTTACTTTTTTGTTTTTAGTCTAACGTCCTTTAACCTGGTTGGTCATATCGGACGATGAATGAAATGGGTGAAATGATGTTCAAATGCTCTCGGGTTCCATGGAATTTAAAGGTACTCGATAAGGGAAAACCGCGAATAAAGCCTTATCCAGGTAACTCGCCCTAAGCGAGATTCGAACTCAGGACATTTTGAATGTGAGGCAGACACGCTACTACCCAGCGGGCTCAATGTATTTTGATTGTCAGACCCTAGTGATTAGATTTTTCGGTAGGGAGAGTTTGTACTTCTCTCCTGCTGCGCTTGATTCTCCGCAAAATAAACACTGTGCTGTGAAAGCGGCGATAACGAGCAAGGCCTGAAGTTGGCCAATACAAGCCATGGGAAATGATTTGTCACGCAGGAAGAACTGGAATGTCCGCACTCTCGGATTTGGAAAAGAGAGCGTGTGTATTGAAAATAGCGCAGTGTTTACTGTCTCGCCATTCCGTATAATCCGCCATATTTCAGCGTTGGTGAAAATGATTTATGAAAGCGGGTAACGGATCGATTTATTGACGGCAGGATCCGTGCCAACGAATGTCTGGCTCCAGAGGAAAGCTCACGCGAACAGATTCTTCTCGTCTCGTTGTTTGATTTTGTGTCTATCTTGTAACAACAGCATAGCATGTTGATGCTCATTAAAGTGCGCGCTAATCACGTGGTGATTCTCAGTAATCTGCATACATTCTCCCACGGCCACTCTTACCAAGTAATAATGTGTAGCACAAGATAATGCAATTAGCCAAATATTCATCATCAACAACATGATGGGCTAGCAGCTCGAAGAGTTTCTAATACCGCTACTAGTTCCTCAACGTCCTGAAAACTAAAAACATGTAATATAAACAGGAAGTAGATGAATGATAGATGGGTAGAGTAATGGGTGAGTGGATGGATAGGTGAGTGGATTGGTGGATGGATTGAAGATTGGATGGGTGGGTGGATGGGTGGAGTAATGGATTGTTGGATGGATGGGTGAGTGGATGTATGCATGCGTGAATGGATGGAGGAATGGATGAGTGGATGGATGGATAGATGAGTGGATTGGTGGATGGATTGAAGATTGGATGGGTGGGTGGATGGGTGGAGTAATGGATGGTTGGATGGATGGATGAGTGGATGGGTGGATAGATGAGTGGATGGGTGGATGGATTGATGGATTAAAAGGATCGATGAGTGGATGGGTGGATGGATGGATGATTGGATGGGTGGGTGAGTGGATGGGAGAGTGGAGTAATGGATAGGTGGATGGATGAGTGGATGGATGGATGAGTGGATGGATGAAGAAATGGATGAGTGGATGATTGGATGGGTGAGTGGATGAATGGAGGGATGGATGGCTGGTTGAGACGATGGATGGATGAGACGATGAATGGGTGGATGAGTGGGTGGGTGTACGTGAGGGTGGCTGGATGAGTGAAATGAAATGACCTGTTATTTATGGACGCTCTTTAACTGCTTTGGTTCTCAGCGTCCCATTCTATATTGGGGGTGAAAGATCGCTTAATTTTGCTCAGAGGCCTCTCTTATCAGGCTTGAGGTTCTTTTATGTGCCGTAAATCTACGACACGGGACCCACAGGTTTACTTCCCTTCCGAAGGAAGCCATGCTAAGGATTTTTACGCCCGAAAAAATCCATCGCCCTCCGCCGGGGATGGATGAGTGGGCGGATGGATGGGTGTGTGGGTACGTGGGTGTACGGGTGGATGGATGGAGGATAGATAGATGGATGAATGGATGTATGAGCCTGCCCCTACTAGCGCTTAGCCACAGGAATGTACTTGGATGGTTGTAGTGTTGATGTTTAGGAGGTAGCCCTACGATGTAGGCTCCTCAAAGGATGCCTATTCAATCAGCAATATCCTTACCACTACTCCGCTGTTGTCTTGATCCTAAAACTTTGTTGTTATGATTTTTGGTGACCACTCCCATAGTGTATGTGCGACATCTGGTAGGCTTGTGGTGAGCCTAGGTAATGTTGCTGTGTACCTTCCTGGTGAGGGCTTAACCACAGGAATGATGAATGGTTGAGCTCTGGTGTTTAAGTGGATGTTCGTGTTAAGGAGGTAGAGCTACTGATAGGATCCTTAACGGTTGCTATTTTCAGTAGCAAACATTCTTTCCCTCTGCTCCGCTGGTGTCTTGCTTGTTTAAATATGTATTTTGTTGGAGTTGATTTTTAGTTGACCACTCCCAAAGTTGGGAGGGGGGTGTACTTAGTTCATCTTGAAGCCGTTGTTACTGGGGTGCCCGAAAGTCACGCGAGGAACCCGGTACTGCCTGTATCGGCGCTCAGTCCCTAGTGATTTGACTAGTCCAATTTTTGCTACATCTCACACATATGGGAGGATCGAAGCTTCGTACACGGTAGGAGATTGTATTCGTATCTGCTGTAACCAGAGAAGCCAGGTGTCTGCTGCCATGCCCCACATTTTGCAGGTTTAGAGCATCAGAGAGAGAGAGAGAGTATGGGCGCTTTGAAAGGTTGCAGCTTTAAGTGAACCGGCATTTGGGTGGCTATAACAGGAATTAGGACGGCCACACGTAATTCTCTTCACCGATTGCTGCATGCATTCACGAAAAATTAGGCCCTTATCGAGAGTGATGCCTAGATAGTGGGATTACTGCTTATCATGTTAGCGAGCCTCTTAATATTCAAGGTAGAACGTCATAAATTCTTGGCATTACTTCCTTTGGAGGACAAGCACATTCGTTGGTCCTGTGTAACGTTTATTTGCACATTATATAACTGAAAGGTACCTGGGCTAAATTCACCATATTTAACGTCCATAAATCGTGATTTCATCCCATAGTGCCATCTATGATCAAAACATCATTCAATTTAATTTTAAGTAAAGGGAAGTCGGGGATTCTGAAATTTTCTTTAGAATCTTTCATCAAGTTTATCAAGTTTAGTTTTTTTTACTTCTGTTATTCACGGTCTCTCTGTCTCTCTCTCTCTCTCTCTCTCTCTTCTATCTCTCTCTAATTCTCTCTCATATACACACAGACCTTTATATTAAAGCTTTTTTGAATTCCGGAATCTCAAAACTTGTATTTCCAGTAAAATCTAGGCAGAGAGTTTTTTGGTGGATTTCAATACCTTCTCTACCAACTTATGAAGTCATAAAAAATTGACAACATAGCGAGATACAGCATGACAAGCTAATCCAGCTAAATAATAAATACACAATGAACTATATTATAAGCAGTTTCCTCCTATCGTATATTAATTCTATGATTCCAACAACAATAAATAAATAGTTTTGGATTAGCACACATTAATTATTGCACCACATTTATTACGATAGCGCTTAATCTGGTATTATTGTCAATAAATTCAACTCGGCACAATCTCTCACCAATCGTTTTGGATATCATCCATTTCACAGATGCGCCCGAGAGTTTAAAATTCATAGGGGAACTGGACTCCAGTGAAATAGCAGTAGTTTCGCATTTGATACCATTAGTAGAAGTAAGTATAGATCTCTTTGATTATTTACCAACAATTATAAGAGCAAGATTTACTTGTTTAACCATTTGAACTTAATTAGGCTTTGCCAAAAGACCAGAATATTAAAAACATGAAATATTCACAAGAAAACAAAATTGTGTTGAGCAAAACAGTTTACAAAAATCATAGTTACAAAATGGCTACAAGATGTTTTATTACTTTCTCTAGCCCCGCATGTACAATATACATAGGGATAGAGAAGTATTGCATTCACCCAAAAATTCGATACGAAGATTTTACCGGAAATACATGTTTTGGGTCCCCCTGAATCCAGAAAAAGCATTTCTGAAAAACGCCCGTGTGTGTCTGTGGACAGCATAGCTCAAAAACGAAAAGACCGTTGAATACCAAACTTGATAGTAAAGTTTGGTATCTTCCAAGACTGCGACACGAAAATTTTCAAGAAAATCACCCCACCCCCAACCACCCTGTACATGGAACTTTTTTCGAAAATTTTGATTTTCTTAAAAATGGCTCTAACGATTTTGATTAAAATATCGTATATTAAAGATATTTACCACTCAAATAAAATGTATGTCTTGAATTTTCTGGAAATAACCTCTGGGTAAATTTTACGGAATTTTGCATAACTGCTAAACCGTAAGAGATGGACAAAAACTTAGCACACAAAAAATGTAGAGCACTTTAAAGCACAGAATTCATGTTATATACATGTTTTACGTGGAGTTGATAGTTTTTTTTAGATATTCCTTGTTATTCATTTCAGCTTTGAAAAAGTTCATAATTTCTCATACATGAATTTGTCAACTCGTGTACATACAAACAAGATCTTCAATCACATCGTAACCAGCTTTTGACTATCACTTTAACCTATGGTACTCCCAAATTTCACTTCTACTTACAAGGAAGCAAGCAATACGAATATCTTTTCAATTTTTTCTCGATTAGTAAGAAGTAGATATAAGATTATTAGCAATAATTTGTTACAAGAAGTAGAGAAAGTGATGTGAATGGAGTACATCAGATTTTTCTTTCTCTAGCACAGGTTTGGGCTCCATATAGTCAGAGAGGAAGCATTCTTTTACTTGCCAGTAAATCTACCAGCATGAGGGTTCCGCTTCTAAGCACACCTAAAACACTATCGGTGTGGGCCGGGTTTGAATCCGCGGCCTTAGGTGAGCCGCTTAGAACGACACCTTGGAGGGCGACTAATGATAAGTAAATAGAGGGAATGATGGAAAAGAAGTCGTGGAGAATAAGCGCACTAGCGCTCACATTATTTTTTCTACTTTCTCTATATGTATCATGTACATAGTATATAGAGAAGGTATTGCACTCCACCCAAAAATTCGATACCGAGATTTCATCGGAAATATATGTTTTTGGGTCCCCTGTATTCAAAAAAAACATTTTCAGAAAAATGTCCGTGTGTCTGTCCCAAAAACGAATTGTCGGTAAAATACCAAAGTTGGTATTTAAGTTTGACATCTTCCAGGGATGCGACACGAAGATTTTGATAAAAATCCCCCCACCCCAAACTACCCTTTACATGCAAAATGTTTCGAATATTTTGATTCTCTCAAAAACGGCTCTAACGATTTTGATTAAAATTTCGTATATTAAAGATATTTACCTGAAAAAATAAAATGTATGTCTTGAATTTTCTGAGAATAGTCTCTGAAGACTACTTTATTCTGGATGAATTTTACGGAATTTTGAATAACTGCTAAACCGGAAGAGATGGACAAAGACCTACAACTCAGACAATGTGGAGCACCTTAAAACACATAATTTATCCTAACTACATTTTTTTGGTGGAGTTTACCGTTTTTGAGATTCTCCTTGCTTTTTGGTTGCTGCGTTAAAAACATACTTTTGTCATACAGGGTTTAACACTTCCATTCCATACAAACAAAGGAATTTCAGTCACATAACAATCAACTTTTGACTATCACTTTAGCCCATAGTGCTCCTTATTTCGCTTCTAATTACAAGGAAGCAAGTAATAAGACTATTTCTGCTGATTTTTTCTCAATTAGCATGAAGTAAATAGAAGCATAAGCTTTTTAACAATAACTGGTTGCAGAGATATAGAGTAAAGTTATGTGGAACACATAAGATTTTTACTTCCTCTAACCTCTTACGCACAATGTACAGAGGAACAGAGAAGTATTGTATTCCACCCAAAAATTCGATACCGAGATTTCACCGGAAACACATGTTTTAGGACTACCTGAACAAAAAAAAAGCATTTTCAAAAAAAGTTCCATGTGTGTGTGTGTGTGTGTGTGTGTGTCTGTGGATGGCATAGCTCAAATGCGACCGTTAAATTCTAAACTTGGTATTTAGGTTTGGTATCTTCCAAGGATGCGACACGAAGATTTTCACCACCCCCAACTACCCTTTACATGAAAAATTGTTCCAAAATTTTGATTTTCTAAAAAAATGGCTCTAACGATTTTGATTAACATCCCGTATATTAAAGATATTTACATACCAAATAAAATGTATATCTTGAATTTTCTGGGAAAGCCTCTGAAGTGATTTTTATTCTAGATGAATTTTGGTAAATGTTGCTTAACTGCTAAACGATAAGAGATATACAAAAACTTACTACACGGAAAATGTTGATCTGATCAAAACACACAATATAGGTCCTTTATATTTTTGTTGTGGAGGTAACCATTTCCGAGATATTCCTTGTTTTTTGTTTCAATTATGAGTATTTATACTTTTCTCAGACAGGAAGTGTCCGTTTTTCTTTTGTTCTACACCTGGCCAAACAAAGAAGCGATTTGCAAAGACAATCGAATAACGACAGATTTTAAAACATTTTAGTATCGTATTACCTAGTTTATTCCCTTATTTTCTTCCTACTTATAAGGAGCTAAGTAGTATGAGCATTTTGCTATGATTATCTCGAATAGCAAGCTGCAGGAAGAAGAATAATCTTATGTAAGAAGTTTGAATAAGGGCTAGAGAAAGTCATGTGAGTGTAACACATCAGATTTTTTTGTAGAGGTAAACGATTCCGAGCTATTCCTTGTTCTTGTTTTCAATTGTGAAGTAGGTACTTATGCTTTCCTCAGGCGGAAGTGTCCGTTTTTCTTTTGTTGTACTCCTGGCCGAGCAAAGAAGCGATTTACAATGACAATCGCATAACGACAGATTTTAAAACATTTGACTATCACTTTAGCCTAGTACATTCCCTTAGTTCCAGTCTACTTATAAGGAACTAAGTAATAAAATTCTGCTAATGCTCATCTCGATTAGCGTGGTGTTGTAAGAAGTTTGTTTGTAGAGTAGCTAGAGAAAGTCATGCGAGTGTAACACTTCAGGTTTTTTGGTAATGTTTAACGCTGGTTTTTACTACTTGTAGCACCGTAGGCGATGATCCTGGTGATGCATGGAATGAAGATGGCGGGGGAAATCGGGGACCCTGGAGAAAACCTGTCCCTGCGCCACTTTGTCCACCAGAAATCAAACCTAGGTGACAGTGGTCTAACCACTCGGCCACGGCGCGACCGCTGGTGAACCACAATCAGAATGTAGAGTAGACGGGGATCGAACCCGAGTCGCACTCAGCCCCGTTATTACCTAGTGATGCAACCCGTATTTCATCCATAATCTCTCGTGCCGCATGCACAAGCTCTAATCTATTCCACTCGCTGACTATTGCTAGCACGAGCCTTTTCTGTTTTCCACGCAAACACTAAAACCCAATTTCTGGTCAAAGACATTTCCGTTCATTACTACCTCATTAATTCATTCCTAGTTTTATCAGCATATAGATTCTCTCTTAATCACGCAAAGCAACCGCGTGTAGGCTTTGCGTCATATCGAACGCTAAATCAATTATTACATCAGTCCATAATGCACAGACATCAAACTGCGCATCAATAAGAAGCTCTCTATTGGCATTTCAAATGCTACTTTCTCTACACGTACTGTGCACATATAGTATAGTTTGAACCAATAAATGTATTTATTGACTTAACATTATCATACATTGAACTTCATCAATCGCAATTACAATACAAAAATAATCTGATGTGTTCCATTCACATGACTTTCTCTATATCTCTGCAACAAATTATTGTTAAAAAGCTTATACTTCTATCTACTTCCTGCTAATCGAGAAACAATTAGCAGAAATAGTCTTATTACCTGCTTCTTTGTAAGTAGAAGCGAAATAAAGAAGTAGCATAGGTTAAAGAGATACTCAAAAGCGGGTTGCTATGTGAGTGAAGTTCCTTTGTTAGTATGGATAAGATTTGTCAAATTCCTGTACGGGAAAAGTAACAGTTTTTAAAGCTGAAAGCAAAAACTAGGAATATCTCAAAAACAAACAAAAATGTATATAACATAAATTGTGTATTTTAACTTGCTCTACATTTTTTGTGTGGTTAGTTTTGTCTATCTCTTACGGTTTAGCAGTTATGCAAAATTCACCCAGAGTAAAATAAGGATTATTCTCAGAAAATTATAAATACACATTTTATCTGTCAGGTAAATATCGTGAATATAAGATATTTTATTCAAAATCATTAGAGCCATTTTAAGAAAATCAAAATTTTCAAAAAAGGTTCCATATAAAGGGTAGTTTGGGGTGGGGGGATTTTTCTCATATCATCGTGTCGCATCTCTGGAAGATGCTAAACTGAAATTCCAGGTTTGTAATTTTGCCGATTTTTCACTTTTGAGTTATCGTGTTCACAGACACACAGGCGGACCTTTCTCAGAAAATGCTTTTTTTGGGATACAGGGGGCCCTAAAACATATATTTTCGGTGAAATCTTGGTATCGAATTTTTGTGTGGAGTGCAATACCTTTTCTATACACTATGTACATAGTCGGTGTAGAGAAAGCAATAGTCAGCAAAATTAAAAACAAACAACAGCAACAAGGAATTGAAAGAGTTAACACGAAAATAAAATTACAAAGATATAATTGAAGCTGTAACTGGATTTATAAAGCGATGCTTTGATTCTTTTGAAAGAAGCAGCAAAGTCTTCAGCCATTTTTTCGATCTTAGTAAGGCCTTTGACACAGTTTCGCATGATGTTCTCTTAGAAACACTTCAATTTTATGGCTTTCATAAAGACAGTGTACAATATTTATGCTCTTATCTCCAAAATAGGTATCAGTTAGTATCCTTAAATGGCAAAATGTCCAGTTTTAGGCCGGTGAAGTATGGTGTCCCACAGGGGTCTATACTTGGACCTGTTCTTTTTCTCATATATATTAATGATCTACCTGCCAGTATCAATGTCTAAAGACTCTTCTGTTTGCAGCTGATCTCACTACTAGTCTTTCTCACGATCATCAAGACGTTATTTCGGTTAAAAGTCACAATTTATCCTGTAATCTGCAGAAATGGTATAATGCCAATAGACTTTGTATTAATCATAATAAACTGTAGACGCCATTTTCTCTATAAATTCTTCCACCCAGTTATCGGTTAAGGTTCTGGGCATCCATATCGAAGCTGGCTTGGGCTGGCAGACTCATATTAACTACTTATCAAATAAAATAAATAAAAGCTTATTCTTATTAAGGTCACTTAGACTTAGTGTCTCCCGTTCAACTCTTGTTACAGTGTATTATGCCCATGTTCATAGTTATCTAAGTTATGGCAAGTTGTGGGGCAATCATACCTCTGCCAGTCAGTTATTTATTCTTCAGAAGAAATCTGTATGTATCATATTTGGAGCTGCACCAAGAACTCACTGATAACCACTTTTTATGCAACTTGGTACACTGACATTGCCTTCAATGTTTGTTCTGAATTCCCTCCTAGATGTTAAAAAAAATATCAACCTTTTCTCAATGTGTTCTTCTGTCCATAATTATCCCACTCGAAAATGCTCTGATATTTATATTAACACATGCAAATATAGTAAAACCCTTAACAGTTTCTCAAGTATATCTGTTAAAATTTTCAACACCTTACCTCAGAACATTAAGACTATTCTACTGTTAAACTTTAAGAGGAGGATCAAAACAATCTTGAAGGCAAATCCTCTTTATAGCATTTCAGAAATTTATGGCCTGAAATGGGATTAATCTTATCCATTTTTAAATGTATTGTTGTAATATTATTGTATGTAGAATGTTTCATTAATTTTTATTCTCTCATGACGCAGCCTTTGTATGTCTCATACTTAATGACTGAAAATAAACTATCCATCCATCCATCCATCCATCCATCCATCCATCCATCCATCCATCCATCCATCCATCCATCCATCCATCCATCCATCCATCCATCCATCCATCCATCCATCCATCCATCCATCCATCCATCCATCCATCCATCCATCCATCCATCCATCCATCCATCCATCCATCCATCCATCCATCCATCCATCCATCCATCCATCCATCCATCCATCCATCCGTCCGTCCGTCCGTCCGTCCGTCCATCCATCCGTCCGTCCGTCCGTCCGTCTGTCTATCTATCTATCTATCTATCTAAAAATACAGCAATTTAAATTTACAATACAGAGCACACCATATTCAGATGCATTAATGCACCCTATTATAATTGACAAATATACTTAAGATAAAACAATGATATAAGTATGTGATAAAATATATGTATATTAAAACATTGTAATCACTTTTGTTATTGCTCATCCCCACTTCACTATTGTCAGCTGTCTTACAAGAAGTATAGCTTTACGTAGCTCGTCCATCTATTCCGTGCATGCCAGTAGTGTCCAACATGCTTCTAGCTCTACATACGTGATGGTAAAAGATCGCGATAAATATTTTTCCCTCCATTCCTCCGTACCTCTACATTTTGCCAAGATATGGGTCCACGACTCTTCCTTCTCGTATATCATACCATTCTCGTCAGCAAATTTTATGCTTCGCCATGCTCCTAGTCTAATCCTATTTTTAATTAACTTTTTTACCTGTTTTGATGTATTGCTCCAAACCCAACACCGACTTTAGCCCAGACTATAATTCCAATGAAACCTTATTTGTGCATTGCGTATTTATTTGCTGTCCGTCAATATCAAAGAGGCACTTATTAATGTTTTTCCATATACTCCGCCTGTTTGCCTGCCCCGCCATCCAGATGTATCCCATTCTAATGGTTTCCAAACCTTTCTGGAAATTGGTTTCCATGAACAATTCTCATCCAATATTTAACGGCTCTGATTTTGCACTCTATCGTTTCACTATACACTCCGAATTCCCTCATTATTCCGCAGTTGGCCGTACCCCTCCCTACACCCAGAATTCTCTTCAAAAATTGGTTCCTCAGTTGGTCTAAATACCCTGTTAGTCCCCCCCCCCCACATACATATTCTATAGAGAAGGTACTATAGTCCACCCAAAACTTCGTCGGAAATACATTTTTCCGGATCCACTGAACCCAAAAATATTTAATGTACTCCATTCAGATGCCTTTCTCTACATCTCTGTAGTAAATTATTGTTAATAAGCTTATTCTTCTTTATACTAATTAAGACAAACATTAGCAGAAACGGTCTTATCACTTAGTTCCTTATAAGTAGAAGAGAAATAAGGGAATACACTAGGTTAAACCGACAGTAAAATGTTTTAAAATGTGGTTGCTATTGAACTGAAATCCGTTTCTTTGCGTGGCGAGTTGTTGACAAGTTCCCGTTAGAGAAACTGTTAAGTATATCAAACCTGAAACCTATAACAAAGAGTTTCTCGAAAACGGTCAAAACTACAAAAATATATATATATATATATATATATATATATGATATAAACAGTGTTTTTTAAAGTGGTCTACATTTTTGTAGAGTAAGTTTTTGTCTGTCTCTTACGGTTTGAAATTTGTGAAAAATTCAGAAAAATGCATCCAAAATAAAGAAGTCTTCAAAGACTGTTTCCCAAAAATTCAAGATATACATTTTGTTTCCCATATAAATATCTTAAACATAAGATCAAAGTCGACAGAGCCATTTTTGAGAGTCAACTTTTTTGAAAAATTGTCCATGTCAAGTGTAGTTTATAGTGGTGCGCATCCTATCAGGATACTAAACCTAGATATCAAGTTTGGTATTTAACGGTCTTATACTTTTGAGCTGTGCTGTCCACAGGCACAGGCACACACACTCACACGGACCTTTTTCCAGAAATGCTTTTTTTTTATTCAGGGGGACCCAAAACATTTATTTTTGGTGAAATTTGGGTATCGAATTTTTGGGTGTACTACAATACCTTCTCTATACACTATGTACATAGTACATGTAGAGAAAGAAAACATCTGATGTGCTACAGTCACATGACTTTCTCTAGCTGTTGCACAAACAGCTTTTCTTACAAAACATTATTCTTTTGCCTGCTAATCAAGGTATTAGCAACATTTGTCCTATTTATTGCCTCCTGGTAAGCAGAAGGGAAATAAGGGAGTACACTATGCTAAATCGATAGCCAAATCTTTTAAAAACAACAGAAGTTCGGTTTGTTTTGTATGGCCCGCAGTAAAACAGAACAGATGAATCCAAACGGCACTTCCTGTTTGAGAAGAGTTAAAGTAGTTTAAAATTGAAACCAATAACATAGAATATCTTGGAAACGGTTAGCTCTAGATGAAAAAATATATATATATATATATGACATAAATTGTTTATTTTAATGAAATCTACATTTTTTGTATAGTAAGATGTGAATCTCTTACGGTTTAACGTTATTTAAAGCTCATCCAGAATAAAGGGGATTTCATGGTTATTACCAGAAAATTCAAAATATACATTTTAATTGTCTTCTAAATATCTTTAATGTATTTTAATCTCAATCCTTAGAGTCATGTTTAAGAAAAAAAGAATTTTAATTTTTTTTCATGTATGGGGTAGTTTGGGAAGAGGATTTTTGAAAATGTTCGTGTCGCATCCTTGCAAGATAATAAACTTAAATATCAAGACACATACACGCACAGTTTTCTAAAATACTTTTTTTGGACTCAGAGGACTCTAAAAAGCATATATCGAATCGAATTTTTGGGTGGAACAAAATACCTTTTCTATTTTCTGTCCTCTATTAACCTAGCGGAGGACGATGGAATTTTTCGGGTGGAAAAATCCTTAGCATAGCTTCCTTCGGAAGGGAAGTAAAGCCGTTGGTCCCGTGTCGTAGATATACGGCACGTAACAGAACCTCAAGCCTGATAGAGAGGGCCTCTGAGCAAAATTAAGCGGTCCTTCACGCCCAATATAGAATGGAACGCTGAGAACCATTGTAGTTAAAGAACATCCATAAATGGCACGCCATTTACATTTTAACCGCTCGGATCTTTTTCTAAAAATGTTCTTTTTAATATATATCGAATCGAATTTTGGGTGGAATACAAAACCTTCGCTATCCACTATATACATTGGACTAGAGAAAGTAATACCCATACTATCAGGTACAAACAGATTTTATTTGGAAATAAATTAAGTGTTAGGGAAGCTCCAATGAAAATTGGAAAAGCATTCTGCGTTTAGCTCTTGAGATTGGAACCCAAAAGGGCAGAGAATCAGCACTTTAATGTAACGTATGTGGCCAAGCGATGTGTGGGGAAGATAATTTGAAAACAACTGTAGATTTATTTGGGGTTGGGGGGACAATGACTCCCGAGGGGTACAGGGGCGCCTTCCCGCCCCCCGTCGCACTGCGGTTAAGGGAAAGAAATCGGCGGAACCAAGTGGCTTGGCAGAACGACCACACCAATCGATTCCATCGTCGCAAACTGTAAAACGTTAGCGCAGGTAAAACCAGATCCAACCTTAATATAACCACGTCACCTTTGACCTGGAATGCAGATTGCATTTCCATATGATTGTCATTCGTACCGCAACCATCGATGTACCACTCGCCGCAAACCCTGTTCTCGTGTAACCACATCTGTTGGCTAATAAAGCTGCAATCGTATCGAGTTCAAGGGTCATGTTTTCAGCATTAGGCTTTTAAAAGCGAGACTCAATGGCAAAAACTACGAAAACAAAACCTCACTGTGTACACATTTTTCTTACAAAAGTTATCCTTCCATCTACTTCTTAATAATCGAAATAATTATTTAAGAAATCGCTTTATTGCAATTTTCCTTGTAAGTAAGAATGGATTCAAGTAAACTTGAAGCGATATTACTGAGTTTTGCTGGAACAGAAGAAGAAAATAAATAACGACACCCAAGTTAAGAACGAAAAACGTGTTACAATCACATTACTTTTTCTACATCCCTGTAAGAGATTTTACTCAAAATCGATAAAGCCATTTTTGAGAAAATCAAAATATCCAAAACGTTTTCCATCTAAAGAGTTGTTTAGGGGTTACAGTATTGTCATCAAAATCTTCCTTTTGATTTTCTCAAAAATGGATATACATTTTATTTGTGTTTTATATGGCTTTAATATGTGCTATTTTAATCAAAATCGTAAGAGCCATTTTTAAAAAAAACAAAACCTTCGAAATTTTTTCTATGTAAAGGGTAGTTAGGGTTGGGGGGATTTTCTTGAAAATCTTCGTGTAGCATCCAAAGAAGATATCAAATTTAAATACCAAGTTTTGTATTTAACGGTCTTTTCGTTTTTCAGATATGCTGTCTACAGACATACACACATATACACACACGAACTTGTTTCTAAAAATTCTTTTTAATTTCTCTATATGTACTAGTACTTGGTGTATAGAGAAGGTATTTTAATGCACCCAAAAATTCCATACTGAGATATCGCCGAAAATACATGTTTGGGTTCCCCTAAATCCAACAAAAGCATTTCTGCAAAAAGGTCCGTGCGTGTGCGTGTTTGTATGCATGTGTGCGTGTTTGTATGCATGTGTGCGTGTGTATGTGTCTGGGGACAGCATAGCTAAAAAACGAAATACCAAACTTTTTATTTAAGTTTGGTATTTTGCAAGGATGCGACACGAAGATTTTCAAGAAAATTCCCCACCCCCAGCTACCCTTTACATGGAACTTTTTTTCGAAAATTTCGATTTTCTCAAAAATGACTATCAGTTTATTTAATATATTTACCTGACAAATAATATGTATATCTTGAATTTTTGGGGAACAGCCTCTGAAGACTATTCTGGATGAATTTAACGGAATTTTGTATAAGTGGTAGATAGACAAAAACTTACGACACAAAAATGTAGAGCACATTAAAACACACAATTTATGATACATATTTTTTCATGGAGTTGATCGTTTTTTAGATATTCCTTGTTTTTGTTTTCAGCTTTGAAAAACTTATAACTTTCTCATACAGGAATTTGTCAACTGGTGTCCATACAAACAAAGGAACTTCAGTCACATAGCAACCAGCTTTTGACCTTCACTTTACCCTATAGTACTCCCTTTTTACTTTCTTTATACGTACTATGTACATAGTGTATAGAGAAGGTATTGCACTCCACCAAAAAACTTGATACAGAGATTTCACCGGAAATATATGTTTTAGGGTCCCCTGTATCCAAAAAAGTATTTTCAGAAAAAGGTCCGTGTGTGTGTGTCCGTGTGTCAGTGTGATCGTGTGTCTGTGAACACGATAACTCAAAAAGGAAAAGTCGGTAAAATACCAAACTTGGTGTTTAAGTTTAGTATCTTCCAGGGATGCGACACGAAGCTTTTCAGAAAAATCACCCCACTCCAAACTACCCTTTACATGGAGCTTTTTTCGAAAATTTTGATTTTCTAAAAAATGGCTCAAACGATTTTGATTACAATGTCGTATATTAAAGATATTTAGCTGACAAATAAACTGTATGTTTTAAATTTTCTGGGAATTGCCTCTGAAGATTACTTTAATCTGGGTCAATTTTACGGAATTTTCCATAACTGCTAAAGAGATAGTCAATGACTTACCACACGACAAATGTAGGGCATTTTAAAACACACAGTTTATGTTATATGCATTTTTTTGTGGAGTTCTTTGTTTTTGAGCTATTCCTTGTTTTTGGTATCAGCTAAAAAAAACTTATACTTTTCTCATACAGGACGTTGTTGAACCCGTGTCTATACAAACAAAGGAACTTCAGTCACCTCAACCATTTTTAACCATCACCTTAACCATGGTACCACCTTATTTCGCTTCTACCTACAAGGAAGCAAGTAATAAGACTATTTCTGCTAATTTTTTCTCGATTGGATGAAGTAAATAGAAGCATAATCTTTTAAACAATAATTTGTTGCGGAGATGTGGAGAAAGTCATGTGAATGGAACACATCAGATACAATACTTCGCTACACGCGATATTAGTATTACATATAGAGAAATTATTATTAATAATAATAATAATAATAATAATAGTAATAATAATAATATATATAAGAATAGGCAATATTTCCGGAGAAACGTGAAAGCTAATAAATTTTGTTTTATTGATATTTGAGTAAATTAATATCGAAGATTTCATTTTTGTGATGCTTTAGTGGAATGGTTTTAATTAAAAATGTAATTACTACCACGAGCAGTAGA
The DNA here is from genome assembly GCA_030762935.1 of Hymenopus coronatus. NCBI lineage: Eukaryota > Metazoa > Arthropoda > Insecta > Mantodea > Hymenopodidae > Hymenopus > Hymenopus coronatus. The sequence goes on from CM060885.1 coordinate 80,441,077, forward strand.
CTTCCCAATTAAATTCAGTGAAAACCAAAGTAAGCATACACCAATATATTCTAATGCAGAATATATTCACCCAAAATGGTTCATTGCGTCAATTAATTGAATATTTGCATAGACTGTGATGGAAATTGAAAAGAGTTAATTCACAATCAGGAGCTTCAAAAAGTAAAGCCTCTCGAGTACCATTTCCAAAATCCTGTGCTTAGCGTATTCGATAGGAAACACATCGTTTCAACCCAAATTTGTAAGAGGGCACTGTTTATATTTTGAGCCTTGAAGCAAAAAAAAAAAAAAAAAAAAAAATGAAATGGTGTTTTATTTATGGACTCTGTTTAACTGCTGTGGTTCTCAGTGTCCCATTCTATATTGAGCGTGAAAGACGCCTTAATTCTGCTCAGAGGCCTCTCTATCGGGCTTGAGGTTCTTTTACGTGCCGTAAATCTACGACACGGGACCCTTTCGAAGGGAGCCATGCTAAGGATTTTTACGCCCGAAAAAATCTATCGCCCTCCACCGGGTTTGAACCCGCAACCTTTATTTATTTATTTATTTTGTAGCTCCTGTTTACATTTCCCCCCTAAATGTACTGTATGATTAATGATTTTACTGTTCCTTTACACAAACATATACACATTGCGCAAACATCAACCATGCCCAAGGCGGGCCGCGCCGTGGCCGAGTGGTTAGACCACTCGACTCTCACCTAGACGGCCGGGGTTCGATCCCAAGCGACCGCATGTGAGATTTGTGGTGGACAAAACGGCGCTGGGGCGGGTTTCCTCCGGGTACTCCGGTTTCCCCCGCCATCGCATTCCACCGGTGCTCCATCATCATTCATGTATCATCAGTGTCACCGCCTGCGGTGCCATTAGTAGTTAAAGCGGGCGTTAAACACTACCAAAAATGCCCAAGGCGGGACTCGAAACCACGATCCCCTGCCCACGAAGAACCAAAGCGAACGCCTTAGCGAGCGCGGCCATTGGGACCGGCAACCTTGGGTATATGAAGTTAGCATGGTAACCATTACACCACGGAGCGCGACTCTAGCATTGCGGAGCAATAGCAAAGTTTATTCATGTTTTATTTGTATCTTTGATAATCTTCTTTTTAAGAACAGGTCTTTTTCCGTCATTTTATTACTCCTTGATTACTTTTTACAGTAACCAAGTGAAAGGTCCATATAAAGAGTAGTTGGGGGGGATTTTTTTTTAATATCTTCGTGTCGCATCCTTGGAAGATACCAAACTTAAATACCAAGTTTGGGCTTTAATGGTCTTCTTGTTTTTGAGCCATGTTATCTAAAGGTACATAGACACACAGACACATACGCGGGCATTTTTATAAAAAATATTTACTTTTGGATCCAGGGGGGCTCAAAACACGTATGTTCGGGGAAATCTCAGTATCAAATTTTTGGGTGGAATGCGAAAACCTTCTATATTCACTATGTACATAGTAAATGTAGGGAAAGTAAAAATATAAATCGTAACCTTGGAAAATAACATGGCCAAGTCGAATACCCTGTGTATCTGAAGCTACTGTAGGTTTCTGTTTTGGTTATAAAACTCATTTTGAGCTACGATACCAATATATTACGATGCTTTATTTCGAAAAAGTTAAATAAACCAGGTAAGAAAACATGTCCAGAAATGGCCAAAGCACAACACAAAAAAGGGAATTAAAGGAGGAGTTTATAACGAGCTTAGGAGTAATTTTTAATTAAAGCAAATAGAAAACTCTGTATGAACTTGTAATTAATTATTAAATCATAAAACGCTAATGCTACTTATAAAGCCCTAAAGAAGTTCTCCGAGAAAGGGCTTAAGTTCAGAATTTTACTCCACCAAGGAGAGAACCGACAATTTTCAGAACTTTGAAAAATTCAATGCTAAAGCCGGGACTTGGAAAAATATATTCTAAATGGATGCAATTTAATATATACGAATGGTAACAAGGAATAGGTCACAAAATCAGTGTTTTACTTTCTCTACACGTACTATGTACATAGTGTATAGAGAAGGTATTGCACTCCACCCAAAAATTCGATACCGAAATTTCAACGGAAATAGATGTTTTGAGACCTACTGAATTTTGCATATCTACTAAACCGTAAGGGATGAACAAAAACTTAACATATAAAAAATTTAGAGCACGTTAAAACTCACAATTTATGCTGTATACATGTTTTTCGTGGAGTTGATGGTTTTTGAGATATGCCTTGTTATTGGTTTCCGCTTTGAAAAACTTGTACTTTTCTCATACAGGAATTTACCAACAAATAAGACTATTTCTGCTAATTTTTCTCGATTAGCATGAAATAAATAAAAAAATAAGCTTATTAGCAATAAGTTGTTACAGAGATATAGAGAAAGTCATGTGAATAGTACACATCAGATTTGTTTTCCCAACAAATGAAAGAACTAACACGTTCTTACTAAATAATGATGTTTTAAATGTTTTAAAATAAAAAAAAAAAAACGATGACGTATATTGTACCTGTCTAAATTCTTGTTAGAATGTCATCCACATATTGCTTTCGCTACACGGACTATATTCAAAGTGTATAGAGAATAGGTATTGTAGTGCATCAAAACATTCGATACTGAGTTCACCGAAAATGCACATTTTGGGATCTCCTGAAAAAAAAATTCTAGAAAAAGGTCCGCGTGTGTGTGAATATGGACGGCATAGCTCAGAAACGAAAGGTCCGTTAAATACCATATTTAATATTTAAGTTCAGTATCACCCAAGGATGTGACACGGTGATTTTCAAGAAAATATCCCTCCCACTCTCCCAACTATCGTTTACATGAAAAAAATAATCGAAAATTTTGATTTTCTGAAAAATGGCGGTAACGGCTTTGATTAAAATATCGTATATTAAAGTTATTTACCTGACAAATAAAATGCATATCTCTAATTTTCTGGGAAAAGCCTCTGAAGACATTTATTCTGGATGAATTTCGCAGAATTTTGCATAGCTGGCAAACCGTAAGAGATAGACAAAAATTACTTCACAAAAATGTAGATCACGTTAAAACATACAATTTACGTCATATACTTTTTTCATGGAGTTGATTGTTTATGAGGTATTACTTGGTTTTAGTTTCAGCTTTTAAAAACTTATACTTTTCTGACACCAGGAATTTGTGAACTCCTGACCATACAAACTAAGGAACTTCAGTCACATAGGAACCAGCTTTTGACTATCACTTTAACCTATGGTATTCCCTTATTTCCCTTCTACTTACAAGGAAGCAAGTAATAAGACTATTTCTGCTATTTTTTTTTTTTTCTAGATAGGCATGAAGTAAATAGAAGCATAAGCTTTTTAACAATAACTTGATCTAGAGATGTGGAGAAAGTCATGTGAATGGAACATCTTTTTTATTTTTTTTAGATACTGAGGACTCTAATACCATTATTTCTGGTGAAACCATGGTACCTGTAGAGAAGGAAAAAATCTGACGTGTTCCATTCACATGACTTTCACTACATCTCTGCGACAAATTATTGTTAAAAAGCTTGTACGTCTATTTACTTCATGCCAATCGAAAAAAAAAAAAATAGCAGAAATAGTCTTATTACTTGCTTCTTGTAAGTAGAAGCGAAATAAGGGAGTACCATAGGTTAAAGTGATAGTCAAAAGCTGGTTGCTATGTGACTCAGGTTCCTTTGTTTGTATGGACAGGAGTTGACAAATTCCTATATGAGTATACGTATTTTAAAGCTGAAACCAGTAATATATCGGAAAGGATCAACTCCACGAAAAATATGTATACATATAACATAAATTGTATGTTTTAACGTGCTCTACGTTCTGTGTGGCAAATTTTTGTCCATCACTTACGGTTTAGCAGTTATGCAAAATACCGTAGAATTCATCCAGAGTAAAGTAGTCTTCAGAGGCTTTTCCCAGAAAATTCAAGATATAAATTTTATTTGTTTTTTTTTAATATACGATATTTTGATCAAAATTCTTAGAGCCATTTTTAAGAAAATTAAAATTTTCGAAATGTTTCCATGTAAAGGGTTGTTTGAGTTTGGGGGATTGTTCTCGAAAGCTTCGTGTCGCATCCCTGGAGAATACTAACCTTAAATGTAAAATTTGGTATTTTACCGAATTTTCGTTTTTGAGTTATCGTGTTCACAGACACACACACACATGGATCTTTTTCTGAAAATGCTTTTTACTTTCTCTAGCCCCGTATGTATAATGTCGAGATTTCACCGGAAATACATGTTTTAGGACCCCCTGTTTCCAAAAAAAGCATTTTCAGAAAAAGATCCGTGTGTGTGTCTGTCTGTCTGTCTGTCTGTCTGTGTGTGTCTGTGGACAGCATAGCTCAAAAATGAAAAGACGGTTGAATACCAAACTTGGTTTTTAGGTCTGGTATCTTCCAAGGATGGGATACGAAGATTTTCAAGGAAATCCCCCCATTCTGACTACCCTTTACATGGATAAATTTTCGATAATTTTGTTTTTCTTAAAAAAGCCTCTAACAATTTGGATTAAAATATCATATATTAAAGCCATTTCTATCACAAATAAAATGTATATCTTGAAATTTTGGGAATAACTTCTAAAGACCTGCTTATTCTGGATGAATTTTGCTTAATTTAGAATAACTAGTAAACCGTAAGAGATAGGAAAAAACTTACTGTACAAAGAATGTAGTTTTCGTTAAAACACAAGTTATGTCATAAACATTATTTTCCTGGAACTTACCGTTTCAAAGTTATTCCTTGATATTAGTTTCAGATGTGAAGTACTTATGCTTTTCACGGACGGGAATGTTCGTTTTTCTTTTGTTCTACGCCTGGCCAAGCAAAGAGGCGATTTGGAATGACGATCGCATAACGACAGCTTTTAAAGAAAGCATTTGACTATCACTTTGGCCTAGTGTATTTCCCTTTGTTCCAGTCTACTTATAAGGAACTAAGTAACACAATTCAGCTAATGTTTATCTTAATTAGCGTGATGTTGTAAGACGTTTGTAGAGTAGCTAGAGAAAGTCATGAGAGTTAAACACACAGACTTTTTGGGTACAGGGAGCCCTAAAACATTTCCGGTGAAATCTCGGTATCTAATTTTTGGGTGCAATACAATACCTTCTCTATACATTAATGTACATAGCACGTGTAGAGAAAGTAAAAATCTGATGTGCTCCATTCACATGACTTTCTCTACATCCCTGCAACAAATTAGTTTTAGAAAGCTCATGCTTCTATTTACTTCATGCTAATTGAGAAAAATTAGCAGAAATAGTCTTATTACTTGCTTCCTTGTAGGTAGAAGGGAAATAAGGGAGTACCATAGGTTAAAGGGATAGTCAAAAGCTGGTTGCTATGTGACAAGTTCCTTTGTTTGTACGGACAGGATTTGACAAATTCTTGTATGAGAAAAGTTAATATTTGCAAACCTGAAAACAAAAACAAGAAATATCTCAAAAACGATCAACTCCACGAAAAAAATGTATACAACATAAATGGCGTGCTTTAATGTGCTCTACGTTTTTTGTGTTGTAAGTGTTTTTCTATCACTAACGGTTTAGTAATTATACAAAATTCCGTAAAATTCACTCCGAATAAAGTAGTCTTTAGAGGCTATTCCCAGAAAATTCAAAATATACATTTCATTTGTCAGGTAAATATCTTTCATATACGATATATCAATCAAAATCGTTAGAGCCATTTTTTAAAAAATCAAAATTTTCGAAAAAGTTCTATGTAAAGGGTCGTTTAGGGTGGAGGATTTTTCTCAAAATTTTCGTGTCGCACCTCTGGAAGATACTAAACTTAAATACCAAGTTTGGTATTTTACCAACTTTTAGTTTTTGAGTTATCGTGTTCACAGACACACGGACACACACACACACACACACGGAACTTTTTCTTAAAATACTATTTTTGGATACGGGGGACCCTAAAACATATTTCCGGTGAAATCTCGGTATCCAATTTTGGGTGGAGTGCAATACCTTCTCTATACACTATGTACATAGTACGTGTAGAGAAAGTAAAGATGGACCTGTTTGGTCAATGTCTAAGATCAAGCTGTAGCCCAGGTGTGCGGTCCCACGCACTGAGCGAGTATAAATTGCAAACGCGACTCTGTGGAGAAAGTAAAGATGGACCTGTTTGGTCAATGTCTAAGATCAAGCTGTAGCCCAGGTGTGCGGTCCCACGCACTGAGCGAGTATAAATTGCAAACGCGACTCTGTGGCAGTTCTAACTCGTGTACCTAGACGAGGGCCGTTTCACTTTACCTGCATACATAATACTATTGGGCGTGCGGAGACGACCTCCTTTCTTTCTGGTAATCTTCTTCCAGTCATGGCGCAAAGAATGTTTCCTGAAACAAGTAAAGACGACCACTTTTCGTTTCTCTTATCCATTTACATTTTTATCTGCTTCCTTCTGCCGTACAATACGTTTTTTAGTGGGCCACTTTCCTGGAATGCTTATGCTCCTGCTACTCTGGGGAAATACAGCGGATTCTGTGCCAGAATTTCCTGCAAGAGATCGTCATTTGTGTTCATGAGATGGCGTCTTTCTCGACTGCATAGCATTAGTATAACTTAAAATTATAGTTTGATTGTAAATACGATAGACAGATGGCGGGACAGAAGGGAAGTTAGTGAAGCATGGTAAATAATTGTGATGTGTTAATAATCCCTTTTCTACCTCTCTATGTACATAGTGTATAGAGAAGGTATTGTAATTCACCCAAAATTTCAATACCGAGGTTTCATTGGAAATATATGTTTTTGGTCCCCCTGAATCCAAAAAAAAAAGTATTTTTAGAGAAATGTCCGTGTGTGTGTCTTTCTGTCTATCTATCTGTCTGTGTGTGTGTCTGTGGACAGCATAGCTCAAAAACGAAAACACCATAAATACCAAACTTGTTATCTAAGTTTGGTATCTTCCAAGGATGCGACATGAAGATTTTCAAGACAGTCCCCCCACCACCAACTACACTTTACGAGGACCTTTTTCCAAAATTTCAATTTTCTCAAAAATAGCTCTAACGATTTTGATTAAAATATCGTATATTAAAGATATTTACCTTAAAAAATAAAATGTATATCTTGAATTTTCTGGGAATAGCCTCTGAAGACTACTTTATTCTGAATGAATTTTACGTAACTGCTAAACCGTAAGAAATGGACAAAAACTTACTCCACAAAAATTGTAGAGCACATTAAAACACATAATTTATGTTATATAATTCTTTTCGAGGAGTTGATCGTTTTTCATATATTCCTTCATTTTGGTTTCAGCTTTGAAAAACTTGTACTTTTCTCATATAGTCCATACAAACAAAGGAACTTCAGTCACATAGCAACCAGCTTTTGACTGTCACTTTAACCTATGATACTCCCTTATTTCGCTCCTACTTACAAGGAAGCAAGTAATAAGACTCTTTCTGCTAATTTTTCTCGATTAGCTTGAAGTAAGTAGAAGAATAAGCTTATTAACAGTAATTTGTTACACAGAAGTAGAGAAAGTCATGTGAATGGAACATATCAGATTTTTTGTGCAGTTTTCCAGTAAGTATGCCACCCCCTAAAATGTGCCCGGTTTGCCTTGCCGCAAATACGACGCTGGATAGAAGAATTACCTTATTAACAGCAATTTGTTATAGAGAAAGTAATATAATGGAACACACATTTTTGAGCAGTGTAGTTCTGTTTTCGGGTCATCCTGTGGTGGAATTGTTCATCACGTAAATAAAGAGACAAACCACGCGCCACTGCTAATAACTATACAAAAGAGGGAGAAATACAGCGATGGGGGCACGCGGGGTGTATATTTTTGTGCTGGGAGGGGGCATTAAGACAACAATATGCAGGTTCCATTCCGTGTCGCGCGCGCGCGTATGTAAACACATACGTAATGCAGCGCTGTTCAGAGAGAGCACTGCAATTTCCGGCGAGTATGGTGTTTATGCACCAGGATCACCTTCCCCAGCTTTTTCTCTACTCTTCTTTTTTCAAAATAGTCAAAACACTGTTCCACTTTATTACGTTCATTTTTCAAAGCAGAGGACGGGGTATTTTCCGCCTAGCCATTTTTTTCTCCTTGCAGACCTCACAGGGGCTGTATTTATGAGCTAAAGCCATTCACTGAGTTGTATAGGGTCGCAATCACGAATTTACTTTCTCTATACGTACTATGTACATAGTGTATAGACAAGGTGTTGTATTGCGCCCAAAAGATCGATACCGAGCCATGTTTTGAGACCTCCTAAATCCAAAATAAGTATTTTTAGAAAAATGTCCGTTTATGTGTCTGTCTGTGATCAGAATAGCTCAAAAACGAAAACTTGGTATTTAAGTTGGGTATCTTCCAAGAAGATTTCCAAGAAAATCGGCCCTCCCCCAACTATCCTTAACATTGTAATTTTGTCGAAAATTTTGATTTTCAAAAATGTCCCTAACAATTTTGATTAAAATATCATATATTAAAGATACTTACCTCACAAATAAAATTTATATTTTGAATTTTCCGGGAATAGCCTCTAAAGACTTCTTTACTCAGGATGAATTTTACGGAATTTGGCATAACTCCTAAACCTTAAGAGATACACAAAAACTTGCCCTACAAAAATGTAGAACACATTAAAACACACAATATATGTTTTATATTGTTTTCTTGGAGCTGATAGTTTTTTTAAATATTCCTTGTTATTGGTTTCAGCTTTCAAAAACTTGTAGTTTTCTCATTCTGGAATTTGTCAACTCCTGTCCATAAAACAAAGGAACTTCAATCATAGTAACCAGCTTTTGACTATCACTTTAACCTTAGGTATTACATTATTTCGCTTCTACTTACAAGGAAGCATGTAATAAGACTATTTCTGTTAATTTTTTTCTTGATTAGCATGAAGTAAATAGAAGCATAAGATTTTTAACAATAATTTTTACAGAGATGTACAGAAAGTCATGTGAATGGAACACACAAATATAGTGACTATTGCACGAATCAACTTACTGAATAGATAGTAGTGTATACACACTTATTTCAGTTGTACTTGCACGGAAGAAGTAGTTCGACCATTTCTGTTAATGATTAACTCAGTTAGAATAAATTAAATAAATTTATAAAATTGTTTGTTTATAGTACAGTACGGAAAGTGTGAGAACTGAACATATTTTCACTTTCTCTTCACGTACTAGGTATGGACCAACGGCTTTACTTCCCTTCCGAGGGAAGCCATGCTAAGCATATTTACGCCGGAAGAAATCTATCCTCCTACGCCGGGTTTGAACCTGCAAGTTGAGTATACGAGTATTAACCTATTCACACGGAGGTCGACAACATGTTCGGATCCTCGTATCAAAAACAAAAAGCTGTTTTACTTTCTCTAGCCCGTATGTAGAGTGCACGTAGTGGATCGAGAAGTTATTGTATGCCACCCAAGACTTCGATGTCGAGATGTCACCTGAAATATATGCTTTGGAGTCCCCTGAGTCCGAAAAAACATTTTAGAAAAAGGTCCGTGTGTGTCTGTGGACAACTAACGCAAAAATAAAAGGCCGTTAAATACCAAACGTAGTATTTAAGTTCAATATCTTCCAAGAATGCGACATGAAGAAAATCCCGCACCACAAACTAACATTTACAAGGAACAACTTTTGAAAAGTTTGAATTTCTAAAAATTGGCTCTAACAATAATGACCAAAATCCCGTATATAATATTTACATCACAAATAAAATATCTCTTTTGAATTTTGTGTAACTGCTATAACGTAAGAGATGGACAAACACTTATACTCAAAAAATTTGGATTTCGTTGAAACACACCATTATACATACATTTTTAATTTCTCTATACGTACTATGTACATAGTGTATAGAGAAGGTATTGCACTCCACCCAAAAATTCGGTAACGAGATTTCACCGGAAATATGTGTTTTATGCTCCCCTGTATCCATAAAAATCATTTTCAGAAAAAGGTCCGTGTGTGTGTCCGTGTGCCTGTCAACACGATAACTTAAAAACGAAAAGTCAGTAAAATACCAAACTTGGTATTTTAGTTTATCATCTTCCAGGAATGTGACTCGAAGATTTTGAGAAAAATCCCCCACCCCAAACTACCCTTTACATGGAACATTTTTCGAAAATTTTGATTTTCTTAAAAATGGCCCTAACGATTTTGATTAAATTATCATATATTAAAGATATTTACCTGACAAATAAAATGTATATTTTGAATTATTTGGGAATAGGCTCTGAAGACTTCTTTATCCTGGAGGAATTATACGGATTTTTGCATAACTGTTAAACCGTAAGAGATGGGCAAGTACTTATCACACAGAACATGTACAGCACATGAAAACACAATATTTATGTTATATACATTTTTTTCTTGGAGTTGATTATTTTTAAGATATACTTTGTTTTTAGTTTTAGCTTTGAGAAACATACTTTTCGCAAACAGGGGTTTTCAGCTCCGTCCATACAAAGAAAGGAACTTCAGTCACATTGCAACCAACGTTTGACTATCAGTTTAACTATTGGTACACCATTATTTCGCTTCTACTTACATGGAAGCAAGTAATAAAACTATTTCTGCTAATTTTTTCTCGATTAGCATAGCTTAAATAAAAGCATAAGCTTTTTCACCATACTTTGTTGCAGAGATAAAGAGAAAGTCGTGTGAAAGGAACACATCAGATGTTTTTAATGTAGACAAAACACTGTTCCACTTTATTACGTTCATTTTTCAAAGCATAGGACGGGGTATTTTCCGCCTAGCCATTCTCTTCTGCTTGCAGACCTCACAGGGGCTGTATTTATGAGCTAAACCATTCACTGAGTTGTATATGGTCACAATCACATTTTTATTCTTGCATCCCGAACAGTGGCAGGTACGATACTGTTATAATGCACTGATATATATCGTACGAGGGGATGGTGTGTTTTTATGGATACAATAGTTCTTTGTTTGGCTTATATTTGCGTTTTGAGTTCTACATCGTTTGGAATCAGACGCTCAGCTGATAGCGCTTGTCACGGCCAGTATGATACATCGCTTCTTTTTTGTTTTGTGGTAATTGGTCTGTCGGACCGTCTGATGAATCGGCATCCTTGAAACAGCTTTATGACTTTTGTTTTGTGCGCGCGATGCAGGTAATAGAAACAATTGTGAATGATATAAAACGCTTTTAATAATCCTTATCTGCCAGTTTTCTAGCGCGTGTTGCTATTTCCTGCTAAACTGCCGATAAAGCAGTGAGGCTTTTGTCTCACCGTGGAATAACGCCCATGTGTAAAGTAGCCGGTGCGTTTTTAAAGCCGTTAATAGGACTCTGAACAAGATATTTACTCAACTCATTAAAAGAGCTCTGCATTTTTACTTTCTCTACACGTACTATGTACACAGTGTATAGAGAAGGTAATCCACCTGAAAATTCGATAGCGAGATTTCACTGGAAATACATGTTTTGGGACCCCCTGAATTAAAAAAAAAGTGTGTGTTCCATTCACATGACTTTCTCTGCATCTCTACAACAAATGATTACTAAAAAGCTTATGCATCCATTTACTTCATGCTAATGGAGAAAAATTAGCAGAAACAGTCTTATTAATTGATTCCTTGTAAGTAGAAGCGAAATAAGGGAGAAAAAAATGGCGTGTTATTTATGGACGCTCTTTTAACTATTGTGGTTCTCAGCGTCCCATTCTAAATGGGCGTGAAAGACCGCTAAATTTTGCTCAAAGGCCTCTCTTTCAGGCTTGAGGTTATTTTACGGGCCGTAAATCTACGACACGGGACCAACGGCTTTACTTCCCTTCCGAAGGAAGCCATGCTAAGGATTTTACACCCGAAAAAATCCATCGTCCTCCACCGGGTTTAAACCCGTGATCTTGGGTATATGAAGTTAGCATGGTAACCATTACACCATGGAGGGCGACTGAAATATGTGAGTATCATAAGTTAAAGTGATAGTCAAAAGCTGGTTGCTATGTGACTGAAGTTCCTTTGTTTGTATGGACAGGAGTTGACAAATTCCCGTATGAGAAAAGTATAAGTTCTTTAAAGATGAAACCAAAAAACAAGGAATATCTCAAAAACGACCAACTCCACGAAAAAATGTATGCAACATAAATTGTGTATTTTAATGTGATCTACATTTTTGTGTGGTAAGTTTTTGTCCATTTCTTATGGTTCAGCAGTTATGCAAAATTCCATAAAATTCATTCAGAATAAAGTAGTCTTCAGAGGTTATTTCCAGAAAATTCAAGATAAGTATTTAATTTGGCAGGTAAATTCTTTAATATATGATATTTTAATTAAAATCCTTAGAGAAATTAAAATTTTCGAAAAAAGTTCAATGTAAAGGGTAGGTGGGTGTGGGGGGGATTTTTTCTCAAAATATTCGTGTCGCATCCCTGGAAGATACTAAACTTAAATACCAAGTTTGGTATTTTACCAACCTTTCCTTTTTGGGTTATCGTGTTCACGGACACACACACGCTCACGCGCGCGGACCTTTTTCTGAATTTTTTTTTATACAGGGGACCTTACAACATATATTTCTGGTGAAATCTAGGTATCGAATTCTTTGGTGGAGTGCAATATCATATCTATATTCTATGTACATAGTGCGTGTAGAGAAATTAAAAATTACGTAGTCAAGTATGTATACGATGTGGTGAGATTTGTCCAGTACCAACATAAACAGTCCATATGCAATACATTTCCGTTAATATTTCTCAAGGTTTACACACCCAGAAGTTATTCGTGGGCGAGTTCAAGACATTTCCAATATTTCAAGCAGACGTACAACGCCAAAGGGCATTAGTCAGCCTTGCCTGCGTGACTATGTGATCGCAAGCTATTTTGTCATATATTACTAGCACTAGCGTGTTTATTGCACATTCTAGAATCTTCGCTTACCACAAAATACAAACACTGTGAGCTCTACTATCGTTAATGCCATGTTAGCGCGCATAAGCCAAACATTCTCAAAATTATAATGTAAGCAAACAACACCCTGCATATTATACTTACCTATTGCCATGGTTACGTAGAAAACTGCTTTGGTCTAAACATAATATACGGTTACTAAAAGCGATTCATCCATTTTCAAAACACTGTATTTTCTGAAATATTATACGTACAACAATGATCAAAGACTATTAATTAATTTACAAAATATTACTTTATTTTGGGGTTGAAATTTTTAAATCCAAGCAACTCTTGAAGGATTGTAAGAAGCTTAGCTGTTGGAGATGCTGCTTTGTTACCGGAGATGCCCGCAAATCATGCGGAGAAGCCGGTATCGCCTGAAGCGGTGATTTCTGGGATTGTAGTGCCCAAGAGACCTAACGAGGGTGCTTTGATATAATGGTAAATTTTCATTGATTTTTATTGCACGACGCCGAATCTCGTCCTCCAGATATGTAGCCTACAGGCGCTTCGTGCAGTAGTCTCGTAGGAAATCCTCGAGGCACAAAATAGATGGCTCGAAAGCATCTATTCTGTAGACTTGAGTCTGCTGCCATGCCCCAGATCTCGCAGGTGTACGGAGACTATGAGAGCCCTCAAAAGGCGCAAGTTAACAGGAACTGGCATGGTGGATTTCAGCATCGTGTATAAGGATGCCGCAGCCCCGACTTCTCAGTTCCCTGATGTGCTCCCTAAAAGTGACGCCCTCAAGTAGCTGGTGTTTGTCCATTCAATCTTTTGTCTGAGGTACGTGAATAAAGGGAAGTTTGAGGGAAAGCGGCGCTTAGTGAACGCCCTCCGTGGTGTAGCGGTTACAATGATATCCTCCTAAAACTAATACTGCAGGTTCGAACCTGGCACAGGGTGAAGAACGCAAAAATCCTTAGCATGGCTTACTTCTTAAGGGAGGTAAAGTCAACGGTCCCATGTAAAAGAATCACGTATTTATACGTAAAAGAATCCCATAACTTGAAAGAAAGTTCCGCCATTTCGTAAACGAAAGTTCAGATTTTGTCCTACAGAGCCATCTATGTGAGACGAACCGGTCCCTCATCATCATGGCACATAGCGGCGAGCTCACGAACTAGAAACTCAAATCCGTAACTGTTTCATTTTTCCCTTCGCGCTAATCTGCCTCTTAATTCCCTATCTACGCTAATCGACTTCTTCACATCGCGGACTTGTATAATATCGTTATGCTACGAGCTACGACGCCACGCGGGTTCACTAGACGGTGCCTAATGTACCAGTCTCGATGTGTACACCGTCCTTCCCGAAGCTCCAGCGGTTAGACAAGAGTCTATTCGCCGCCCATTTTCTAGGATGTGCCTAGACTTTCGCTATTTTGATTACTTTCGCCGATTTTATTGGCTGAGGCTATGTTGCATGTTTATATTTTGTTGCGTTTTCATTCGGCCTCACGATTTTGGTTCTTACGGCTACTAACATTTTAACACGCCTGATCATATTTTTTGTTTGGTGGAGCGTGAATTACCTCTCGGTTTTTCCCTTCATTGTCTGAAGCTTGGAGCTGCTAAGTTTACGATTTCATTTCATGTTTCTTTTCCCTTTTAAGTAGTTTTGATTATGTTTTTAATCGTGATTGCATTCTATTACTTTATTTATTTTCTGAAATTCCCGAACTTTATTGGTGTTATTATTTTCTCTACACGTACTATGCACGTAGTATATAGAGAAGGTATTGCACTCCAACTAAAATTTCGATACCCACATTTCACCAGAAATATATGTTTTAGGATCCCCTGTATCCAAAAAAAAAAAAAAAAAAACATTTTAGAAAAAGGTCCGTGTGTGTCCGTGTGTCTGAACATGATAACTCAAAAACGAAAATTGGATAAAATACCAAACTTGGTATTTAAGTTCAGTATCTTCCAGGGATACGACACGAAGATTTTAAGAAAAATCCCCCTACACCGAACTGCCCTTTAAATGGAACTTTTTTCGAAAATGTTAATTTTCTCAAAAATGGCTCTAACGATTTTGATTAAAATATCGTATTTTATAGATATTTACCTAACTTAAACGTATATCTTGAATTTTTTGGGAATAGTCTCAGAAGACTACTTTATTCTGGATGAATCTTAAAGGAATTTTGCATAACTGCTAAACCGTTAGTGATGGACCAAAAATTTACCACACAAAAAATGTAGAGCAGGTTAAAACACACAATTTATGTTATATAGGTACATTGTTTTCGTGGAGTTGATCGTTTTTGAGATATTACTTGCTTTGAGTTTCAGCTTTGAAAAACTGATACATTTAACAATAATTTGTTGCAGAGAGGCAGAGAAAGATATAAGAATGAAGCACATCAGGTTTTTCTTTCTTATTTATTTAATTTGTCATATTCCATTCGTTTCTTCTCATGTTTTATTATTAAGTTACTCTTATTTATCTGTCGGGTTTTATTACTTTACACTCAATTTTTAAAACCACCTGTAACACTCAACAACTGGATTGTAATGATACAGCCAGAGGTCAGAAACCATTTTCTAGTATTTTTGCATTTAATAAAACTGAGTGTCAATGGAATATGCAGTACCTCAATTAAACTAACCTGTTGAAAATATGTAATGGCATGTGATCACAATGGAGAATTACACTTTTTCAATGGTAAAGTAGTTAAAAATATGTAATAAAATCCTTCCGGTGTTCTCTATACGGGCATCGTATGTAGCAGTACTTCACTTTCATGCCACCAGATTTATAAATAATATATATAATAGTAATCTGATGTATTCCAATCACATGACTTTCTCTAGCAGTTACACAAACAAATTTTCTTACAAAAGATTATTCTTTTATTTATGACATGCTAATCAAGGTAAACATTAGCAGAAATTGTTTTATAACGTGCTCCCTTGTAAGTCGAAAGGGGAACAAAGTAAATACACTAGGCTGAAGCTTGTTCTATGCGAAACAATTGAAGTTCGGTTCGGTTTGCTTTGCATGGCCTGTAGTAAAACAAGAGAGAGAAAACGAAACGTCACTTCCGGTTTGAGGAAAGTAGTTTACAATTGGAACCAATAACAAGGAATGACCTCCTTCTAAAAATGAATTTCTTTGAACTCAGGTGGTCTGGAAGCCTGTATGTCCAATGAAATCTCGGTATCGAATTTGGGGTGCCATACAATACTCTTTCTACACACTATGAGTATAGTACGTGTAGAATAAAAATGCAAATGGCGTGTTATTTATGGACATTCTTTAACTGCTGTGGTTCTCAGCATCCCATTCTATACTGGGCGTGAAAGACCTCTTAATTTTGCTCAGAGGCCTCTCTATCAGGCTTGACGTTCTTGTACGTGCCGTAAATCTACGACACGGGACCAATGACTTCACTTTTTTTCCGAAGGAAGCCATGCTAAGGCTTTTTAACCCCGAAAAAGATCCATCGTCCTCCGCCGAGTTTGAACCCGTGATCTTAGGTATATGAGGTTGTCATGGTAACCATTACACCACGGAGGGTGACTAGTATGTGTAGAGAAATTAAAAACAGTATCATTATCGGGTATCGATAAATAATGGTATCATAATGTCACTTGTATTCAGTTTTCACATGTTTCTTCGAAATGTAAACCGCTTTCATCATATGACGCGTTTATTGAGCTAACCAATCACAAGTCACTTCCTGTTTGGGATCTACTTTTTGCCAAGCTGCGAAGTTTTTCCCTGAACACAAAAACTGGAGCAGCAAGGTTGGAGCTATGAGAGCACTGGTTTATTTCTCACACCAAATATTGCTTTTGTTTCCTTGCCACTTCCACAGAGAAAGTAAAGTTCTGAAATTGTTTTGAACGACAGAAAATCTAGAATTGGAATGAGTTCCACATGCTCAGTTGAGTGGTACAAAATACTTCAGGAGGTTCAGTAGCTTCTTCCTTGGAAAATAATAAGTTTCACGGACGTAACAAGATTTCGGGAACTCTTTGCTTATTCACTGATTCAATTGTGTAATGCCGCGCACAACTTCATCGCTTGCTAAGGACTGTAAATTTCAATGCTGAGAAACAAGAAATAAAGACGCTACAAGTCGCGCGCCAGTTCTTGACGAATGATGTTTTAAATGAGAGGTTAGATGCGAGTCACTTGCTCACCTTTACTGGTACACATAAGTAGGAACTGCAGTCAGATGTTTTGTAAGTTATTCTCATGTTTCTATGCTGTAGTATATGGGTGCACGCTCGGTAGGAGCGGGCGAGCCACGATAACAGCTGTGTCATAGAGAAGAATGACGTAGTAGGGCAGTTTTCAAGCAGTTGTCTGGTGTTGATAACGCTCCCTGCTTACGTAATGGAGGGATGTAAAAGTGACCATCAGACAAATACTTTCAACGTTGCGTGGGAAAGCAATTACTGTACACCTTAACAAATTAAACATTTCTCTTGAAGGAAAGAAGCAGCTCATTCTCGATATGACCAATGAATTACGGGATTTTCGTCGCAAACTTATACCTTTTATAAGTCAGTTACGGTGTGGCAACATGGCTCAGTTTCCAATCTTACAAAGTGTTGTGATGGAGTGGTCTTCATGATTACGTTGAAGCATTAATTGAAATTCAAAATGAAGTTAATTCTAGATTTCAAAACCTTGATTTACTTGACAAGGAACTTCAAAGTCTCGCAATTGCTTTCTCCACATCAGTTGAAACGGTGCCTCATGATTTGCAGCTTGAGCTTATTCATCTGCAGTGTGATATAAGAGCTAAAGACTGTGCCTCAACAAAGATATCCACGACTACACAGGCTAGCTGCGAAAATGATCTCAATGTTTGGTTCGACATCATACGCCTGTGAACAACTGTTTTCACTTAAATAAAAACAGGTATCGAACATCTATGACTGATATTTCATTAAAGTCAGTACTTTTTGTTTCAGCTGCCAAGCACATAAAACCAGGTTTAATGAATTGTTAAAGAGACATAACATATAACTAGTTTGCACGCGGATTTTATCTGCTATAGTTGTTTAAAATAAATATTTTTCCAACCATAGATTAGTAAAATAATATTTTGACATAATTTATGAAAGCTTGCACTTGTGTACGATAGTTCTCCTCTGTGTCCACCCGTAAAGCAGAGCGCTGCCAGTACCTGTACTCCGCGCGAACCCTGTGCAGGGCTGCTGTCGCAAAGCAAACATTACACTTCCAGTGATGTCGGTCACATGCACATACACTGAATCTCCGTTACTGCTTACACTAAACTTCACACCTAATTTTATTTTATTTCTTCTATTCCCGACATTTCTTCTTCTCCTCAATTGCTGTCATTTTCATTAATGATTAAACATCTTTCGTTAAAACATTGGAATGGCGTAAACCTGTAACCATAACTACAGTACACTGTGTATTCTCAAAGCGTAACAATAAAGAAGCAGAATTACGAGTATTTGTTATTGTAATATAAACTGTTTGCTGATCTGTTTATCAAGAATAGGCTAGCTCACTGTATATTCACTGAAGATCATTCGTCTAGAAGGAACGAGCAGCCTGTACTACATTACTATCATCGGTGATTGACATTCTGCTGACACGTGACTGCCTCGGTACGCTGTTGCCCTATCTACTCGCTGGCCGTCTGCAGCGACAAACGTTCCACTGCTTCCTCTAAAATGCCTTCTTTTCTCCATGCATACCTCTCGTATGTTGAACTATTTTTTCCCCCATTTCTCACCAGTTACCTCATCTATTCCTTTCCACATTGGGTCCTGTGTTTCACTAGACGGAAAAGTTTTATTATTTCGGCTAAAGTAACCTGAACTATTTTATCACGGATGCAAGACATTTTCAAATGACAGTGTCACTCGTGATATTTCTAGGATGAGAACAAGAGCGATATATAAAAGGTAGTAATGATTTTAAATGTAAATCCTTACGGAGTCACTGTGTATGACATAACCGAACTTTTGATAGAATGAAATCAAACAATCAGATTGAAAACAATTGATCAGTCATGCATGAGAACGCGCGCGTAAATTTCCACTGAACCAAATAGGTGTTGCAACGTCCCGTCTCTGGCGGTTATGTATTCTTACACTGTGATTGGTCAGCAACCTGACGAGCCCCTGCCAGCACACGACACGCCCCACAAGAGTCAATCACAAGGAAATTTCCCACCGATAATACATTACTGCCTTTAAGATCATGATTGAAGCGAAACAGACGAATCCTTACACTGCGGATAGCAGCGTATCTCAGAATTCACATTCTTTACATTTAATTTTCACTGTACTTTGTACAGTGTATACAGAATATATTTTATTCCACCCAAAATTTCTATACAGAGATTTCACCGGAGATATATGTTTTGAGTAAAAATAAGTATTTTAGAAAAAGGTCCGTGTGTGTCTGTGTGTATATGAATAGCATAGCTCAAGAACTAAAAGATCGGTAAATATCAAACTTTGTATTTAAGTTAAATATTTTCCAATGATGCGACACGAAGATTTTCAAGAAAATTCACACATACCAAACTCCTTTTAATATGGAAAAATATTGAAAACTTTGTGTTTCTCAAAAATGGCTCTAACAATTTTGATTAAAATACTGGATGTTATAGATATGTACATCAGAGTTAATATTTATATGTCCAATTTTCTTGAAATAACTTATTATGACCTGTTCATTTGGGATGACTTTTGTGGAATTTTACATAACTAGTAAACCGTAAGAAGTATACAAAAACTTGCTACCCAATAAAAAGATCTCGCAAAAGCACACAATTTAGTTTCGTATACATTTTTGTTCTACAGTTGACAGTTTCCAGTATTTTCCTTGTTATTCGTTTCAATTTTAAACTACGTTAACTTATCTCAAACAGGGTTACCTTTCCTTTTATCTCTCTTTTGTTTACTGCTGGCCTTACAAAGCGAACCTAACTTCAATTGTTCACATAGTAAGATATTTTAAAAGCTGGTCGCTATCATTTTATCCTCCTGAATAGCTTTATTTTCCTTCTGCTTAAAAGGATATAAGTAATAAGACACGTCCTAGTAATCTTAACTCGATCAGCATGATGTAGATAAAAGAATAGTATTTTGTAAGAACGAGTAGAGAAAGTCGTATGAATGGAACATATCAGATTTTTACTCGCTATACCAAGTGCTATGTAGTACATAAAAGATAAAGAATGTATTGTATTTTACCCAAAATGTCACTGGAGATATGTGTTTTCAGGACCCATAGGTCCATAAAAAGATGTTCGTAAATGTGTGCTGTGGGCACAATAGCCCAAAAACCAAAACTGCTTTTAATATCAAACTTAAGTTTAGTATCTTTAAGGATGCAACAAAAAGATTTTCAGAAAAATTGTCAATTATCTTAAAATGGCTAACGATTCTCATTTATGCATGTATCATATATTAAATATATTTTCATGAAAAAATGTATATTCTAAATTAGTGGGAATAGCCTCTGAAGTCTTCTTCATTCTGAATGCTTTTGCATAAATGGTAAACCACAAAAGACATACATATGTAGATTTTGTTAAAGCATACAATTCATTGACTATACTTTTTTGTACAGCTGTTTGTGTTGTCCGTTTAAAATAACTGATACCTATATTTTCATTTCTCAAATGGGAAGACGGTATTCACTTTTTTATTCTGGTCATGCAAAGAGTAGGGGATTTCTATTGTATCACATAGCGACGGGATTTTAAAGCATTTTGATTTCACGCATTTAGCCTATAGTGTTTCCTTATTTCTTTTCTTCCTATTAGTAAGTATTAATACCATTTCTGGTGATGTTTATCTGAATAGTATGATTTAGAAAAATCTGATGTGTACCTTTCACATGACTTTCTCTACATCTCTGCAACAAATTTTTCTCAAAAAGCTTGTATTCATATTTACTTCATGCTAATCCTTCTAAATAGAAGCGAAATAAGAGAGTACCATAGGTTAAAGTGATAGAAAAGTTGGTTGCTCTATGACTGAAGTTCCTTTGTTTGTATGGACATCAGTTAAAAAGTTTCTCAAAGCAGAAACCAAAAACAAGGAATGTCTCAAAAACGAAGAACTCCACAAAAAATGTATGTAACATAAATTGTGTGTTTTAACGTGCTCTAAAATTTTCGTGTATTAAGTTTTTGTCCTTCTCCTATGGTTCAGAAGTTATTCAAAATTCCGTAAACGTCATCCAAATAAGGTACTCTTCAGAGGCTATTCCCAGAAAATTCAAGATATACATTTTATTTGTCAGGTAAATGTCTTTAATATACGATATTTTAATCAAAATCGTTGGAGCCATTTTTGAGAAAATCAAAATGTTCGAAAAAAGTTCCATGTAAAGGGTAGTTTGGGGAGGGGTGATTTTTCTCAAAATATTCGTGTCGCATCCCTGGAAGATACTAAATTTAAATACCAAGTTTGGTATTTTACCGACTTTTCGTTTTTGAGTTATCGTGTTCAGAGACACACACACACACACACACACACACACACACACACACACACACACACACACGGACATTTTTCCTAAAATGCTTTTTTTAGATAAAGGGGACCCTAAAACATATATTTCTGGTGAAATCTCGGTATCGAATTTTTGGGTGGAGTGCAATACCTTCTCTATACACTATGTACATAGTGCATATAGAGAAAGTAAAAAGGACATCACTGAAAATACACGTTCTAGGGTCCCCTGTATACTAAAAAGGTATAATCAGAAATCTATCCGTATGTCAGCGTGTTTGTGTGTGTGAGTGTGTGTGTGTGTGTGTGTGTGTGTGTGTGTGTGTGTGTGTGTGTGTGTGTGAATACGATGATTCATAAACGAAAAGTAAAATAACAAACTTGGTATTTAAGTTTAGTATCCGCAACCCCAACTACCCTTTACATGGAAAAATGTTCGAAAAGTTTGATTTTCTACAAAATGACTATCGAGTTTCATTAAAATACCCTACATTATAGATGTTCACGTAATAAATAATATGTATGTATATTGCATTTTCTGGTAACAGCCTCTGAAGACCTCTTCGTCCTGGAACAATTTTACGCAACTGCTAAACCGTAAGAGATAGCCAAAACTTCAGTACACAGAATATGTTGATCTCGTTGGAGCACATCATTTATGTTATATACATTTTTTTCGAGGAGTTGACCAGTTTTGAGATATTCCTTGTAATTTGTTTCAGTTTTAAAATATTCAATAACGCAATATGTCCACTCCCGGCAATGCATAGAAATGGATTTCAACAACATGCAACCAGCTTTTAAATGAACTGGCTATCACTTTAGCCTAGTCTATTATATTCCCTATTATTTACATGAAATCAAGTA
This sequence comes from Hymenopus coronatus, assembly GCA_030762935.1. Classification (NCBI taxonomy): domain Eukaryota; kingdom Metazoa; phylum Arthropoda; class Insecta; order Mantodea; family Hymenopodidae; genus Hymenopus; species Hymenopus coronatus. Next base: position 80,463,338 of record CM060885.1, read on the forward strand.
ATAAGATAATTTCTGCTTGAAGTAGGTAGAAGAATAAGCTTTTTAATAATAGTTCTTTAAAATATGTAGAGAAATTAGTCGTATGAATCAAATAAATATTTTTTGTTAGTTTGGAGTGTTCATAATGTTCTCTAATTGTAATTATGCTGAAGATAGCATATAGTAACTGTGTTCTGCATTCATTGAAACTTAATTTTGGTAAAACGACTGGGAAAAGGAGGACCCGTGAAGCGTTTGGAGAAGCAGAACATGCAGACAATCTTAGATGGGTGCTGTGGCCATTATGCAAACATTAAAGCTCGCCGTTAACCCAGTCCCCACCAGCCCAGGCCTGCAAAGGTGGAAGGGATTTACATAGTTAACGTGTATTTAATGGACTAACTAGTAACAGGGCAGATGAGCGCAAAAACAGTTCAAGAGAAACCATATGCTCCAAAAGTTCAGACAGAGAGCTGGTTTTTATGAAATTATGAAAATCCACGCCTTTCTTTAGGCATCATTTAATGCGCTTAGCTATTAGAAATTAGTATTTAAATATTGTATAAATACGCGCGAAAGAACGGTCAAAGTCTTTAAATTTGGACTACGAAGAGAGAGAGAGAGAGAGAGAGAGAGAGAGAGAGAGAGAGAGACACACGTGGAGGCGGATCTGTTTATTGCAGATAGCTGTTTACAAAAACTTCGTTTTTCGGCTTACCCTCCCCGTATTTGTAGGGCTGACACCCCTCTAGGGGTCAGAAGCCTTTTGAGGAGCCAACGGCACGAAACCCCAGATTGGAGAACCTGTTAAGACGGGTCGGCCCGTAGCCAGGCATAAACATGAAATGGATGATATGAAATATAAGCGAAATTGAAAATTGGAAAGGTGATGATGCAGCAACTGGTGGAATGAGTGGCGGGGGAATCCGGAGAAAACCCGCGAAGACGCAGCATCGTCCAACACAAATCCCACATGCGCTAGGGATCGAACCCAGCGAGCGGTCTAACCACTCAACCTCCTTTACAAAAATATAATTGACCTAAATATGAGTGAGAGTCATCCAGATATATGTAGTAACAAAATATCAACACAAACCTTTATTTACTAACATACAGTGTATTACACTTTTGCCGCTTTATTCTGAATGAACTTTACTGAAACTTGTATAACTGGTAAACCGTAAGAGATGGATACTTTCCCCCATAAAAAATGTAGATGACTAATAAAAAGGAATACCTCGAAAAGGGTAAGCTCTACGATAAAAATGTATATGACCTAACTTGTGTATTTTAACAGGATCTACATGTTTGTGAAGTAAGTTTTCTCTATCTCTTCCGGTCTATTAGTTATACTAAAGTAAGCAAAATTTATCTAGAATAAACAGGTCCTTAGAAGTATAAATTAATAAGTTCTTTGGCGGTAGAAAAGTATAACATTGTCATTAAAATAATGGTACCACGTGACAATAAATATCCTGCCAGACTGGAGATTACGTTGAGAAATAGAGTAAGGTAGTGCAACTTTGTAAATAAAGTTTTGAGTTGATAACTTTCGTCTGTCTCTTTCTTGTACTTTGGATTTTCCAATTTTTCACACATATACAGGGTGTTAATGAACTATACCGAAATATTTTCACAGAATATGTACCTTTCTTAAAGAAGTAAATTGAGATAGGAGACGTATGGCCTGTTTATTGAAATTTCGAACTAACGGCTATAAGTTTCTGAAGTGCCAGTACGCCATTTATCGCGGTACTTCGTCTGGAATAAAAAAATAATAATAAAAAATATTTACTCTATGACAGGAATCTAACTCATGACCTTTGGAATAGCAGTTTCCCGCGTTACGCATTAAGCCACCAGAGCAGTTGAAAGAACGCCTCCAGAGTAGACTACCTAACTCAAAAACGAAGTTAATAAATGCTCAGTGTCGCACTGTCAAGTGATTAGTTTGAGATTTTACAGATTTTTGCGACTTTAAATCTTGAGAATGCTAGTAACGAGCTGCTAAAAATCAATATTTCTATACTCGAGCAGCAGTTTTAAAGACATTCTAAGCCATTTTTGTAACCTGCTTTTAACACCGACTTATCAGCAGCTGATACCCAGACGTTTAACGCTATGTAGTTGCGTTATGCATATCTCAAATTACTTATATCAGTCACGTGCACAATCTCGCAAATTATTTCGGTGTAGTTAATTAACATACTGTATATTGTGCCAAATCGTGAATAACTAACCAGGGGTTAAAGATTCACCTTGTAAAATTTAATTACATGGAAACCGATGGGTCAGATTAAGACCGTTTTCCATTAGCTATGACACGTTTTGTAGGCCATCAAGTGCGGTGAAAAACAGCGGACCATGTTACTGCGACGTACAACATTTAACAAACCACCACTTTACTTGTCACAGACAGCAATAGCAGTGCTTTTAGCGTGTGATTCTCTGTATTGCTCCATATACCATTCTGCGTTCATCGATAGTGACAAGCGGAATGAAAATATGTGTATTAGCCCCATACAAATAATACTCTCTGTTCAACAATTGTAACACGTGTTAGGCTTTTCACTGCAGGCGTGTGCTAACGGACATAACTTTGTAATAAAGGACTTTCATGAGTGCTTTGTGTAAATGTCTATCATTAAGAAGTCTATCCCATAAATATGTTATCGAGGCAACTATACAAGAGAATATCTACAAATTAAAAATGTATTTACAGAAAAATATTACAAATTGTTTGTGTATTTCAATTTTTATTACTTTCTCTACACGTACTATGTTCATTTTGTATACAGAAGCTACTGCATTCCACCCAAAATTTCGACACCGAGATTTCACGGGAAATACAAGTTTTGGGTACCCTTGAATAAAAAAGAAGCATTTTTACACAAAAGGTCCGCGTGTCTGCGTGCGCGTTGGTGTGTGTGTGTGTGTGTGTGTGCGCGCGTGCCTGTGGACAGCATAGCTCAAAAACGAAAATACCAAACTTGGTATTTAGGCTTGGTGTGTGTGTGTGTGCGCGCGCGTGCCTGTGGACAGCATAGCTCAAAAACGAAAATACCAAACTTGGTATTTAGGCTTGGTGTGTGTGTGTGTGCGCGCGCGTGCCTGTGGACAGCATAGCTCAAAAACGAAAATACCAAACTTGGTATTTAGGCTTGGTGTGTGTGTGTGTGCGCGCGTGCCTGTGGACAGCATAGCTCAAAAACGAAAATACCAAACTTGGTATTTAGGCTTGGTGTGTGTGTGTGCGCGCGTGCCTGTGGACAGCATAGCTCAAGAACGAAAATACCAAACTTCGTATTTAGGCTTGGTGTGTGTGTGTGTGTGTGTGTGTGTGTGTGTGTGCGCGCGCGTGCCTGTGGACAGCATAGCTCAAAAACGAAAATACCAAACTTGGTATTTAGGCTTGGTGTGTGTGTGTGTGCGCGCGCGTGCCTGTGGACAGCATAGCTCAAAAACGAAAATACCAAACTTGGTATTTAGGCTTGGTGTGTGTGTGTGTGCGCGCGTGCCTGTGGACAGCATAGCTCAAAAACGAAAATACCAAACTTCGTATTTAGGCTTGTTGTGTGTGTGTGTGTGTGTGTGTGCGCGCGCGTGCCTGTGGACAGCATAGCTCAAAAACGAAAATACCAAACTTGGTATTTAGGCTTGGTGTGTGTGTGTGCGCGCGTGCCTGTGGACAGCATAGCTCAAAAACGAAAATACCAAACTTCGTATTTAGGCTTGTTGTGTGTGTGTGTGTGTGTGTGCGCGCGCGTGCCTGTGGACAGCATGGCTCAAAAACGAAAATACCAAACTTGGTATTTAGGCTTGGTGTGTGTGTGTGTGTGCGCGCGCGTGCCTGTGGACAGCATGGCTCAAAAACGAAAATACCAAACTTCGTATTTAGGCTTGGTGTGTGTGTGTGTGTGTGTGTGTGTGTGCGCGCGCGTGCCTGTGGACAGCATTGCTCAAAAACGAAAATACCAAACTTCGTATTTAGGCTTGGTGTGTGTGTGTGTGTGTGTGTGTGTGTGTGTGTGTGTGTGTGCGCGCGCGCGTGCCTGTGGACAGCATGGCTCAAAAACGAAAATACCAAACTTGGTATTTAGGCTTGGTGTGTGTGTGTGTGTGTGTGTGTGTGTGTGTGCGCGCGCGTGCCTGTGGACAGCATGGCTCAAAAACGAAAATACCAAACTTGGTATTTAGGCTTGGTTTCTTTCAAGGATTGTGACACAAAGATTTTCAAGAAAATCTCCCCACCCCTAATTACGGTTTACATGGAACATTTTTCGAAAATTTTGATTTTCTTAAAAATGACTAACAATTTTGATTAACATATAGTAAATTAAAGATATTTACCTGACAAATAAAATGTACATCTTGAACTTTCTGGAAAAAACCTCTGAAGACTACCTTATTCTGGATGAATTTTACGGAATTTTGCCTAACTGCTAAACCATAAAAGATAAACAAAAAGTTACCACACAAAAATATAGAGCACTTTAAAGCACACAATTTATGTATTATGCACTTTTTGGCGGATTTGATCGTTTTTTAAATATTCCTTGTTTTTGGTTTCAGCTTGGAGAAAATTATACTTTTCTCATACAGGAATTTGTCAACTCCTGTCCATACAAACAAAGGAACTTCACTCACATAACAACCAGCTTTTGACTATCACTTTAACCTATGCTACTCCCATATTTCGCTTCTACTTACAAGGAAGCAAGTAATAAGACTATTTCTACTCTTTTTTTCTCGATTAGCATAAAGTAAATATTAGCATAAGCTTTTTAACAATAATTTGTTGCAGGGATGTAGAGAAAGTCATGTGAATGGAGCACATCAAATTTTTTTTAGACAGCAGGTGTGGTCATCCGACCCATGGGACTGTGTGACGCAAATATTGTGTGATTCTAAACTTAATAAATACTATTACAACATGGTTGTGATAGAGAAAGTAAAAATGCTTCTCTGACTTGCATTTCTGAGTTTTACTGAGTTTATTTAAGAACCGAATGCAACACTTCCTCTACTTACTTGTCACGTGGTAGAGAAATTAAAAATGTGTGAACGAACATGTTTATAAGGACCGGCCACTTGAGCTCAATGGCCCTCTATAAACTTGTATTGAAGACTCTCTTCCTTGTGTTTAAACTCGATAATTACCACACTATTCTTTACTGAAGAGCTTCCGTTGATGGACAAAGCCTCATGCTCAATTGACCACTTCATGTTGTGGCCGGGTCGATGAAACACTCCACTTCGTCGCGCTGAGGGTGGGGGTTCAAAGGTCATCGTGCTGCCCTGATTCGGCGAAACAGGTCTAGGTGCTGCCAGAAGGCTCTTCAATTTGAAAAGGGTGAGCAAATTGTTTTCTTCAAGACCTCGGACTCCATTTCTTTCCTTTGTCGAGAACGTGCTGAAGAGATGTTGACGTCAGCGAGAGTTCGGAGACAAGAGTGTGATTTCCAACAGAAATCGCTGTGTTGGAACACTGCTATTGTACAAACGTGTGCAGCGTTTGCTTCTATTTACTTCATGCTAATCGAGAAAAAATTAGCAGAAATAGTCTTATTACTTGCTTCCTTGTAGAGCACATTAAAACACACAATTTATGTTATACACATTTTTTCGTTGATTTGGTCGTTTTTAAGATATCCTTGTTTTTGTTTTCAGCTATGAAAAACACTTTTCTCATACAGGAATTTGTCAACTCGTGTCCATACAAATAAAGGAACTTGTCACATAGCAACCAGCTTTTGACTATCACTTTAACCTATGGTACTCCCTTATTTACCTGTACTTACAAGGAAGCAGGTAACGAGAATATTTTGCTAATGTTTTCTCAATTAGCATGAAGTAAATAGAAGCCTAAGCATTTTAACAAAGCTTTTTGCAGAGATGTAGAGAAAGTCATGTGAACGGAACACATAAGATTTTTTCATAATGGAGAGTCTTAGTTGTATTTTAATTTCTCTAAGATGTATTTATAATGGCTTTAGTAAATAGGCATTTTATTACATCAAAAAATGTACAAAATTCCAAAGAAAGCAATTTTAGGAAAAGGTCGGTGTGTATGATAGAGAGAGGTAGGAGGAGGGAGCTGTGGACTGCATTGTTGTCTTAAAATTATTTGTAGCACCAGAAAGGTTAAACGAAGCTGTACAAGAATAGCATTTCTAAAAAGCCACTTCCACAGTGACGAACAATTTAGACGAATCATTTCTCTCTATAGGGATAATGCTAGCAAAAACGTGTCTTACTGTGAATGACTAAACTACGTGGAGTTTGTACAACAATGATTTATGAACAGTATCTGGAAAGCTATTGGTGAAATTCCAAAGATTTATGATTGTAATAAAACTGGCAAAATTAATGATATACGCTAATTTATATTTGGAACTAGTCCAGCGATAGATCACAGTGCTAAATGTTCCAGCAGGACAGCTCCTGTGGCTATTTGACTCAACCAACTTCATCGCATTCCGTGCAACATCAAAGTCAATTGCATAAAACACTTGTATCTTCGATCCAAATTCTAGGTGCTCATACCCTGAACTCAAATTTCCAAACCTTTAAAGCAAGCTTTTTGAACACTTTTCTACATACTGCTGTGATACAGTTATCCGTAGGATTTGAGTATCATGCAGATTTCTTGAATCATTTTGGATTTAAAAAATAATTAAGTATTTTTGTTATGCCAATTAATCATTGTTTCATTAGTAAATAGAATTTGCATATAGAATTTTTGTTATTCTGGTTGCTTAAGAAAAACGCTTAAACCTTAAAATATTTTATATTACTATAATTTAGGTATGTTTATTGTTATATTGATGAGATAATTTTCATTTGTAACAAAAGCCATATGCCAATTCTTTTTACTTTCTCTACACGTACAATGTACATAGTGTATAGAGAAGGTATTGCATTGCACCCAAAATTCGATACCGAAATTTCACCGGAAATGTGTGTTTTGAGACTCCCAGATTCCAGAAAAGAAAAAGCACTTTTAGAAAAATGTCCGTGAGTGTGTGTGTCTGTGGGCAAAATAGTTCAAAAACGAAAAGACCGTTAAAGCCCAAACTTGGTATTTAAGTTTGGTATCTTTCAAGAATGCGACACAAAGATTTTCAAGAAAATCCTCCCACCCCAAACTACCCATTACATGGAACATTTTTTGAAACTTTTTATTTTCTTAAGAATGCCTCTAACGATTTTGATTAAAATATCGTATATTAAAGATATTTACATGACAAATAAAATGTATATCTGGACTTTTCTGGGAATAGCCTCTGAAGAGTAGTTTATTCTGGATGAATTTTACGGAATTGTGCAAACTGGTAAACTGTAAAAAATGGGGAAAAACTTACTTCACAGAAAATGTAGCTCACGATAAAACACACAATTTATAACGTACACTTTTTTTCGTGGAGTTGACCATTTTTATGATATTTCTGGTTTTTCGTATTAGCTTTGAAAAACGTATATTTTTCTCATACAAGAATTTCTTAACTCGTGTCCATCCAAACAAAGATACATTAAAATAAGAACTAAAGCTTTCCTGGCGACGTGTTAATTCAAAATCTTCTCGGGCTTCTAGCCAGGTAAAAACTTGGCTTGACACCAACGTTTCGAAGAAGTGCATCTTCCTCGTCTTCAGGGTGAACTGATCAGTTCACCCTGAAGACGAGGAAGATGCACTTCTTCGAAACGTTGGTGTCAAGCCAAGTTTTTACCTGGCTAGAAGCCCGAGAAGATTTTGAATTAAAGATACATTAGTTACATAGCAACCAGCTTTTGGTTATCATTTTAACCTATGGAAATCCTTCATTCCGTTTCTCTTACAAGGAAGCAAGTAATAAGACTATTTCTGCTAATTAGCAACAAGTAAATAGAAGCATAAGCATTTTAACTACAATTTGTTGCAGAGAAGTAGAGAAAGTCATGTGAATAGATCACAACAGATTTTTTATTAATATTCTCTGAGGCTGTCATGAAAATTTGAAGCAGATACGATATCAACTGCATTGTGTGGAACGGTTTGAAGCGCCGCATGGTAATAAAAAGAACAGAAAATTGTACTATAAGCATTACACTATTTAATTAGGCAATTTTTTTTATTATTTGCACTTTTTGATCAATTTTCACAAATAGGTTTCCTTAAAGATACCCATAAGCAAATCTGCACATTCCCATCTTTTCTGCCATGTTATACGAGGACTATACAGAAAGTGACACACGATTTGCCATAACTAAACAATAACGAAAGTTATCAACACAAAACTTTATTTACAAAGTTACCTTACTCTATTTTTCAACGTAATCGTCATTGCTATCAAGATATACATATATTGTCACGTGGTACCGGTTTTTCAATGCAGGTGTTATACTCTTTCGCTGCTCAATTGTACAAAAAATGTGTTACAATGAGATATACATTTGTTGTTAAGTAAGTTTTTTGCCTACCTATATGATATAAATTATGCATTTTAATGAAATATACATTTTTACTTTCTCTATACGTACTGTGTACATAGTGTATAAACACAGTATTGTATTCCACCCAAAAATTCGACACCGAGCTTTCACCAGAAATACATGTTTTAGGACACCCTGTGTCCAAAAAAAGCATTTTTACAAAAAGGTCCGTGTGTGTGTCTGTGGACAGCATAGCTTAAAAACAAGAAGACCGTTAAAGCGCAAACGTGGTATTTAACTTTGGTATCTTCCAAGGATGCGACACGAAGATTTTCAAGAAAATCCCCCCACTCCAAACTACCCTTTACATGCAAAAAATTTCAAAAATTTTGATTTTCTTAAAAATGGCTCTAACGATTTTGATTAAAATATCGTATATTAAAGATACTTACCTGACAAATAAAATGTATATCTTGAATTTTCTAGGAATAGCCTCTGAAGACTACTTTATTCAGGATGAATTTTACGGAATTTTGCATAACTGCTAAACCGTAAGAGATGGGCAAAAACTTACCACACAGTAAATGTAGCTTACGATAAAACACTCTATTTATGTCATATACATTTTTTTTCGTGGTATTTATCATTTTTAAAATATACATGGTTTTTCGTTTCAGCTTTGAAAAACATACTTTTCATACAGGAATTTCTCATCTCGTGTCCATACAAACAAAGGAACTTAAGTTACGTAGCAACCAACTTTTGACTATCACTTTAACCTATGGTACTTTCTTATTTCGCTTCGACTTACAAGGAAGCAAGTAATAAGACTATTTCTGCTGATTTTTTCTCGATTAGTATGAAGTAAATAAAAGCGTAAGCCTTTTAAGTACAATTTGTTGCAGAGATGTAGGGAAAGTCATGTGAATGGAACACATCAGAATTTTTGTAGTAAGTTTCTGTCTATATCTTATGGTTTAAGAGCTATGCAAAATTTTGCAAAAATGATACGAATAAAGAGTTAGTTATAGGTTATTCCCATAAAATTCAAAATATAAATTTATTTTTGATTTAAATACCTTTAATCTGTGGTATTTTAATCAATATTTTTAGGCATTTTTGAGAAAACAAATTTTTCAAAAAAAATCCATGTAAAGCTTAATTGTGAATCGGGATTTTCTTAAAAATCTTCGTGTCGCAACCATTTTGGTATTTAACAGTATTTTGATTTTTGAGCCCAATTGTCCACAGACACAGGGATATTTTTTAAAAAGACGTTTTTTCTCACTCAGGGGACCTGGAAACATATTTCCAGTAAAATTTAGTAGCGAATTTTTGTTCGGAATAAGTAGTACAGAGGTTATTTGGAACAAAACATAGATAAAAGACCTAGGGTCAATAAATAGATCCAAAATATTATTTTACACTTTTTGGCATTTTTAATCCATTAACCTGTAAAAATAAAGTACTCTAAACAATATTTTCCTATTTTTGGTATTTTTATGTGTAGATAAACAATAAAACTAAAATATACCTTTTTACTTTCTCTACACGTACAATGTATATAGTGTATAGAGCAGGTATTGTATTGCACCCAAAAATTCGATACCGAGATTTCACCGGATATACATGTTTTTTGGTCCCCCTGAATACAAAACAAAAGCACAATTTTTTATCTTTAAGTGTAAAAACAATCAGTAATGGGACTTTAGTATTCTAATGAGAGGACAATCAACGTTACTCTCTCTAGCCCCATATGTACAATGTACATATGGATAGAGAAGGTATTATAATTTATCCAAAAACTCGATACCGAGATTTCACCGGAAATATATGTTTTGGGGTCTCCTGAGTCCGAAAAAAGTCATTTTTAAAAAATCTGATGTGTTCCATTCACATGACTTTCTCTACTTCTGTGTAACAAATTATTGTTAACAAGCTTATTCTTCTATTTACTTCAAGATAATCGAGAAAAAATAGCAGAAATAATCGTAATTCTTGCTTCCTTGTAAGCAGAAGAGAAATATGGGAGTATCATAGGTTAAAGTGAAGTGAAGCTGGTTGCTAGGTGACTGAAGTTCCTTTGTTTGTATGGACACGAGTTGACAAATTCCTATATAATAAAAATCTGATGTGTTCCATTTACATGACTTTCTCTATATCTCTGCAACAACTTATTGTTAAAAAGCTTATGCTTCTATTTACTTCATGCTAATCGAGAAAAAAAATGTCAGAAACAGATGATAAATGATTGGATGAATTTTGCTGAAGTTTGCTTAACTGCTAAACCGTAAGAGATAGAAAAAAACTCACTGGACAAAAAATGTACGTCACGACAAAATACCTAATTTATATCCTTTACGTTTTTGTTGTGGAGGTAACCGTTTCCGAGATATTCCTTGTTATGGTTTTCAATTGTGAAGTACTTAAACTTTTCTCAGACAGGAAGTGTCCGTTTTTCTTTTGTTCTACTCCTGGCCAAGTAAAGAAGTCATTTGCAATGACAATCGCATAACGACGGCTTTTAAAACATTTGACAATCACTTTAGCATAGCGCATTCCCTTATTCCCTTCTACTTATAAGGAACTAAGCAATAAGAGCATTCTGCTAATATTTATCTGGATTAACATTGTGTACAAAGAAGAATAATCTTTTGTAGGAGGTTTGTAGAGCAGCCAGAGAAAGTCATGTGAGTGTAACACATCAGACTTGTTCTTCTATTATTCAATTTGGTAATTTTAAAATATTTTAGTTCTCTTTGAAATTATAATCTCATGAACGTTTATCTGTGTTCTGTCTAGATAGCCCTTTTACTTCTGGAATGCAATACATTTTCTATACACTGTGTACATGGAATGTGTTGAAAAAGTAAACATTGCAATATTTCTGTTGTCTTATTACTGCAACCTCAGATCTTGAGGGTTGAAAGAAACTCCTTCGAAATAAAGCTAAGAGCAGAAAGCGACTGTTCTAGCGTCGATCCTAAACTTAAGATTTCGCCAAGGGTCTGCACGTACCATTAATGTACATTTCATGGAAGCGTCCTCCTCAGATTTGGTGTAACTCTGAAGTAGATGGAATTGCTTCCATAAAACTCCAGGGTTCGAGATATAAAGGTGGAAACACTATACGTACATAATTTACAAAGGGTAGTCTTTTACTACAGTATTTCTCAGATATATCTTGTTCGTTGTAACCTGAAAGTGGATATAAACATAAACAAGTGACAGAAATGGACGTCATTGGCTGCTGGATTTTAGTACTTTGTTGTTCTTCCACAACAAAGTTGTTCGCCTTATTAAATATCCTGGTTTTCTTGCATTCTGTAAAACACTGCAAATATTATGGATACTAACACTTATACATTTATTAATTAAAACAAAAAAATCTTCCTTTAAGTTTTATTCAACCGTACTTTCATTTCTCTACTAGTACATAATATGTAGGTAGAAAAGGTATTGCACTCCACCCAAAAATAAAATACCGAGATATTAACGTAAATATATGTTTTAGGGTCCCCAGTAACCAAAAAGTTATTTTTTAGAAAAAGTCCGTGTGTATAACTCAAAATCGAAAAGTCGGTAATATACCAAACTTAGTATTTAATTTAGTATCCTCCAAGGAACTTGTGCACAAACTTTGCAATAGCCATTTCAAAAAAATGTTGCCGCCAGTGATTTCAAATGAGCATTGACGTTGTTTTGAAGATCTTCGTACTTTACAACGTTTTCGGAGAGCCATTCAAAACAAACGAAGAGGTATGCTCACTTCAGGAATTGTGTTGATCCATGACAACGTCCGTCTACACACTGGTGGCACAACCCATCGGCTCCTTGAGCAATTTCAATGGGACATTTTCGATCATCCGCCGTACAGTCCTGAACTGGTACCCAGCGACTTTCACCTTTTCTCTGAAAGGCAGCACTTTCAAACCAACGACTTCAAAACAACGTCAATGCTCATTTGTCATCGTTGGCGGCAACAGTTTTTGAAGCGGGTATTGCAAAGCTTATGCACAGGTACAATAAATGTCCCAATTTGTTCGGTGATTATGTTGAAAAGTAACCATAAGTATATAAAACATTTACTAATAAAATACTTGTTTTCTATGAACTTGTGTTTTATTTATAGCCTATCGGGTGTTGAAAAACAGCGGCCCTCGTGAATATAATTACAGAAATATGTAAACAATAACTTTCTTTATAAATTTAATGAATATACTTATTTTACAAATGTAAATTACCGGAGAGTTGATCACCTCATGTTAAACTTTAGAGATTGGACCTCTAATGCTTCGGCTACACATCCAGGCTATAGGCGCACTTACCGGCACATGCGCATTTGTAGCAGGAAAAACGTGTTTGTGGTCGGCAAGACGTGTGTCCGTGAACACGATAACGCAAAAACGAAAAATCGGTACAATACCAAACTTGGTATTTAAGTTTACAACCTTCCAGGGATGCGACACAAAGATTCTGAGAAAAATCCCCCACGCCAAACTAACCTTTACATTGATCTTTTTCGAAATTTTTGATTTCCTTAAAAATGGCTATATCGATTTTGATTAAAATATTGTATTTTAAAGATATTTATCTGACAAATAATATGTATATCTTGGATTTTCTGGGAATAACCTCTGAAGACTACTTTATTCTGGATGAATTTTTCGGAATTTTGTATAACTGCTAAACCGTAAGAGATGGACAAGAACTTACTGTACAAAAAATGTAGAGCATATTAAAACACAATTTATGTTATATGCATTTTTTTCGTGGAGTTGGTCGTTTTTTCAGATATTTCTTGTTTTAGTTTTAATTTCAAAAAACTTGTTTCAATAAATTTGTCAACTCCTGTCTGTACAAACAAAGGAGCTTCAGTCACATAGCAACCAGCTAACAATAATTTATTGCAGAGATGCAAACAAAGTCATTTGAATGAAAAACATAAGATATTTTTAGTTGCGTTGCTTTTCTGTGGTTAGATTACACTGATGGAACAGAGTTGCGTGAGGTTGATATGTTGTAAAACTGTAAATATACAGAACGATGTATTCCTATAGAAACTTATTTGTATAAAGGGAATGTGAATATCAGTTTGCAGTCCGTTTACAGAAATCATATTAGTTTTTCGTTACGTACCTTTGGGAAATCAGGTGCTGTTTTATGTAATCAATGTTGCACAGCATGCAGGTAATTGGATACATGATCCAGATTCCCAATACGCACAAATGTAAAGGTCCGTGTTCTCTCTCATATTTGCGTTTTCATAGTTAAACTCACGTCTCTATTAGTATCGTTTTGCTTTTACAGATTAATAGCGCCGGAAACATCACATTATTTTCTGCTGAGAGGCTTCAGGCGTCTTTTCGACAAAATCATAATGAGATTACATGAATTTTACCTCAGGCAGGAAGAGATATAGCAACAAAATAGAATTCCTTGCATAGAAGTATCATTGGGGTCATTTTAATTCATTTAAAACGTTGTTTACTAGAGAGTGCATATAACAACGTTTGAGGGATTACAAGTAAACATCATTATACGGATTAATGACGCCAGAGACTGGATTTTAGAACTTATGAGGTTTTCGCAGTATCTTTCCTCTACCTTGGAGTCGGTCTGAATTAGTACCAGTGAAATAACTAGCGTGTACATACCTCTTTGAAGTTCTATGATGCGTCGGCTATGCTCATCCATATAGAACACTTAACTTTGACTCTCACTGAGGGAAGAAGGAATGACTGGGGTAGAGTCACTTAAGATTCTTCAGAATTGATACTTTTTATTCACCTTGGTTACTTGTTGAGGCAGTAATCCTACGAGCGACTCCCGACATAATATTCTTTGATGACGTAGAAATATATGCTAATAACTAGTGCTATTTTCTTTCATTTTCTACGGCCATCGTACTTCCCATTTACGCGACATATCAACTCATGCGATGACTGCAAAGTTTCACATACTGGAGCACCAACACTGCCGCACCCACGTATGTACAACGTACAACTTACACCAGACAGCCTAAAAAGCATAACAAGCCTCTTTTCTTGTGTGCGCACCGCTTATATCCAATCTTAGGGATCATCTCTGATTGAAAAGAAGCGCGAAAATAACACTGTCACGAGATTAATTTTTAAATGTCTTTGTATAAGACTCACGTGACCGCTCTTTATAATGGAAAAGTCCCGAGCTGCTAGCTTTTAGAGAAAATGCCTGTTTCTACAAAACTCCGTTACTTAGACCTCTAAAAGAAGCATTTGTGTTGCAGTATTAACAAAGGAAGTAACCTCGACGTATACAATGGCAACTTCTCACCCTAAGGTTTTGTGTTCTGCAATCTGCTCAGTCTTGTCTACTGAAGCAGATATATTTCCTACATTAAATTTGTACAAAATCATAATATAATAAAATAAAAAGCGTTCTAATATACTGTTGCAAAAAGACTATTAAAATGCTTAGTATGTTTAGGTAGATTTCTTTCTTTTTTTTTTTCTTTTTTTTTAAGTTTAACGTCCTTTAACCTGGTTGGTCATATTGGACGATGAATGAAATTGGTGAAATGATACTCAAATGATCTCGGGGTCCATGGAGCTTAAAGTTACTCGACATTCGTCTTCTCAGGATAAGGGAAAACCCCGAAAGAACCTTATTCGGGTAACTCACCCTAAGCGAGATTCGAACTCACGACCTTTTGAATGTGAGGCAGACACGCTACTACCACATTACCCAGCCAGGCTTTATTTTTCAATACTCTTCACTAATTAAAGATATGAGCATGGTTGAGTATTTAGACCGCTCGCCTCCTATCTAGACGGTCCGGGTTTGATCCCAAGCGTAGTGAATAGAGAAGGTATTGCACTCCACCAAAAAAGTCGATACCGAGATTTCACCGGAAATATATGTTTTAGGGTCCCCTGTATCCAAAAGAAGTATTTTTCAAAAAAAGGTCCGTGTGTGTGTGTGTCCGTGTGTCCATGTGTCCATGTGTCTTTGAACACGATAACTCAAAAACGAAAAGTCGGTAAAATACCAAACTTGCTATTTAAGTTTAGTATCTTCCAGGGATGCGACACGAAGATTTTGAGAAAAATCCCCCACCCCAAACTACCCTTTACATGGAACTTTTTTCGAAAATTTTGATTTTCTAAAAGATGGCTCTACCGAGTTTGATTAAAATATCGTATATTAAAGTTATTTACCTAACAAATAAAATGTATATTCTGAAATTTCTGGGAATAACCTCTGAAGACTACTTTACTCTGGATGAATTTTTCATAACTACTAAACCGTAAGAGATGGACAAAACCTTAACCCATAAAAATGTAGAGCACGTTAAAACACACAATTTATGTTATATACATTTTTTTCGTGGAGTTGATCGTTTTTGAGATATTCCTTTTTATTGGTTTCAGCTTTGAAAAACTTACACTTTTCTCATACAGGAATCTGTCAACTCCTGTCAATACAAACAAAGGAACATCAGTCACATAGCAACCAGCTTTTGGCTTTCACTTTTACCTATGGTACTCCCTTATTTCGGTTCTACTTAATATAAAGCAAGAAATAATCTTATTTATGCTAAATTTTCTCGATTAGCATGAAATAAATAAAAGATAAGCTTATTAACAATAATAATTTACAGAGGTATAGAGAAAGTCATGTGAGTGTAACACATCAGGTTTTTTTTAATTATTCTTCACAAAACAAAGATATGGGTGGTGCTGTGGTTCAATGTTAAGACCGGTCACCTCCCATCTAGGCGTTCTGGGCTCGATCCCAAGCGCTCGCATGTGGGATTTGTGGAGAGCGAAGCGGGTTTTCTGCGGATGCCCCGATTTCTTCCGTCACTCATACCTCTAATTGCTCCATCATCACCTATCATCCATTTCGCTTGCATTTTATATCATTCACTTCCTCACGCTCATGCTTGGTTACGGGCCGAACACTCGTTCCATGTTCTCCATTCTGTGGTTTCGTGCTGTTGGCTCCCAGACAGGCTTCTGACCCCTAGGGAAATAGGGGAACTATGAAACGAAACGAAAAAGCATCATAGGGGCTATTTTAATTCATTTAAAACTTTGAATACCAGAGAGTGCAGAGGGCAACGTTTTAGGGATTGTAAGTCAACATCATTAGAGAGATTAATAGCGTTAGAGAAACGGGAAGCATAATACAATTCTTAGATTTGAAAACCTAGAAATACAAAGTATGTTTTAAATGACAAAAATCAGGTTTTTTACTTTCTCAATACGCACTATGTACATAGTGTATAGAGAAGGTACCTATTGTATTGTACCCAAAAATTCGATACCGAGATTTTACCGGAAATCCAAAAAAAGCATTTTTAGAAAAGTGTCCGTGTGTGTGTCATGTCTGTCTGTGTTTGTGTTTGTTTGTGTGTGTGTGTGTGTCTGTGGGCAACTTAGCTCGAAAATGAAAAGACCGTTAAAAACCAAACGTGGTTTTTAAGTTTGGTATCTTCCAAGGATGCGACACGAAGTTTTTCAAGAAAATTCACCAACCCTAAACTACCCTTTACATGGAACTTTTTTCGAAAATTTTTATTTTCTAAAAAATGGCTCTAACGATTTTGATTAATATATCGTGTATTAAAGATATTTACCTCACAAATAAAATGTATATCTTGAATTTTCTGGGAATAGCCTCTGAAGACTACTTTATTCTGGATGAATTTTACGGAATTTTATATAACTGCTAAACCGTAAGAGATGGAAAAAAGCTTAACACACAAAAAATTGAGAGCACGTTAAAACACACAATTTATGTTATATAATTTTTTTCGTGGATTTAATGGTTTTTGAGACAATCCTTGTTTTTGATTTCAGCTTTGAAAAACTTATACTTTTCTCATACAGAATTTGCCAACTCCTGTCCACACAAACAAAAGTAATTCAGTCACATAGCAACCAGCTTTGACTATCACTTTAACCTATGGTACTCCCTTATTTGGCTTCTACTTACAAAGAAGCATGTAATAAGACTATTTCTGCTAATTTTTTCTCGATTAGCATGAAGCAAATAGCAGCATAAACTTTTGAACAATAATTTGTTGCAGAGATATAGAGAAAGTCATGTGAATGGAACATATCAGTTTCTGTTTTTTTTTTATTTTACACTATAGATATGGAAAACTCAAAATAATTCATACCTCTTATCAAACTGAAAAATAAACATAATATCGCTTATAAACGAGCTGAAATGATAAATAATAATACCGTTAGTTGTTCCAATAAATAAATAATTAAATAAATAAATATATACAGTGTGGAAAGTGATTAGGTGGAAATACTTGTAAAACTTTTGAGAAGATAGTTATGGTCCAGTTTTTGAAGTTTTTTTTTCCCTTTAGATGTGTTTATTATGCTTTTAGGATGGTCATTATACCCTTTATCAGACCTTTGGTTGTTTACGTAACGGGTCACATGATTGACTCCTCTTCCCTCCCCCACAGCCTTGCCCGACTATAGGTGGTGTGATGTATGTAAGCACAGACATACAGCCTCAGGACCGTTTAAAACATATTCTCTTCGTTGACAACAATGCTATTGGTTTGGTTTCGTAATCGGCTTACTTTCTTCATATTTGTAAGACTCACAAGCCAATGTCTAGGATAGGTAGTGTCAGACAGAAAAGTTTAATGCCATAGCCGGAATTTGAACCACGGATCTCCCCGTCCCTATCCGGTTGCTCTTCCACTGAGCTACCATGACAACATGCTGGGATAGCACTGAACTTCTCAACTGACTCGCATGTTTCCCGGTAAACCACAAGGTGATCTCAAATTATTTTGAGATGACAACCCCAATGGCGACTTACAATGTTGTAAGTACTTTAAGTCCCTTAACCAACTCCTGTGCTACACAGAGCTTGAGTGAAAAAACCATTAACCCAATACAAATTGACCATAATAGTTTGCTATACTATGAATCCTGGGACTTAAAGTACTTACAACATTGTAAGTCGCCATTGGGGTTGTCATCTCAAAATAATTTGAGATCACCTTGTGGTTTACCGGGAAACATGTGAGTCAGTTGAGAAATTCAATACTATGCCGGCATGTTGCCATGGTAGCTCAGTAGAAGAACAACCGGCTAGAGATCAGGATATCCTTGGTTCAAATCCCGGCTATGGCTGCGAATTTTTCAGTCTGACTCAACCTATCCAGCTCCTGCTTGTGTGAAAAAAGCAATGCAATACCAAAGTCTGGCTGTGGGAGAGTCAACGGCACAAAACCACACTGTTACGTGGGGTGATATGAAATGTAAGCGAAACTGCTGATGATGGAGCAAACCGGAGGACCTGGAGAAATCCCACATGGGAGCGAACCCGGGCCGCCTAAATGGGAGGTGAGCGGTCTAACCTGCCATGTTATTAGTAAGCGAAACTGCTGATTGGACAGGTGATGATGGAGCAAACCGGAGGACCTGGAGAAATCCCACATGGGAGCGAACCCGGGCCGCCTAAATGGGAGGTGAGCGGTCTAACCTGCCATGTTATTAGTAAGCGAAACTGCTGATTGGACAGGTGATGATGGAGCAAACCGGAGGACCTGGAAAAATCCCACATGGGAGCGAACCCGGGCCGCCTAAATGGTAGGTGAGCGGTCTAACCTGCCATGTTATTAGTAAGCGAAACTGCTGATTGGACAGGTGATGATGGAGCAAACCGGAGGACCTGGAGAAATCCCACATGGGAACGAACCCGGGCCGCCTAAATGGGAGGTGAGCGGTCTAACCTGCCATGTTATTAGTAAGCGAACTAAATGAGATACAATGCATTGCTCTCCATTAAATATCAAATTATTTGCATTTACTAATCTCCTCTTGCTTCATTTAACATTGTTAGTTTATTATTCAGAAAATATACATAAAAAATCCGTTGTTCCATTCACATGACTTTCTCTACACCTCTGCAACAAATTGTTAAAAACCTTATGCTTCCTTTTACTTCATGCTAATGGAAAAAACAATGAGCAGAAATAGTCAAGTAGAATGGATTAGCATAAGCTAAATTTTTAGTCAAAAGCTGGTTTGCTATGTGACTGAAGTTCCTTTGTTTCTAAGGGCACAAGTTGACAAATTCCCGTATGAGTTTTTCAAAGCTGAAATCAATAACAAGGAATATCTCAAAAACGATCCACTCCAGGAAAAAATGTATACAACATAAATTGTGTTTAATGAGCTCTACATTCTATGTTAAGTTAAGTTTTTGTCTATCTCTTACGGTTTGCCAGTTAGGCAAAATTCCGTAAAATCCATTCAGAATAAAGTAGCCTTCAGAAGCTATACCCAGAAAATTCAAGATATGCATTTTATTTGTGAGGTAAATATCTTTAATATACGATATTTCAATCAAATTGCCACAGCCGTTTGTAAGAAAATGAAATTTTTTGAACATTTTTCCAGGTAAAGTGTAGTTGGGGGTGGGGAATTTTCCTGAAAATCCTGTGTTGCATTCTTGGAAGTTGCTGAACTTAAATACCAAGTTTGGTATTCAACGGACTTTTCGTTTTTGAGCTATGCTGTCCAAAGGCTTACACGGACCTTTTCTAAAACTGCTGTTTTTGGATTCAGGGGGACACGAACATATTTCCCGTGAAATATCGGTAATGAATGTTTGGGTACAATATAACACCTTCTCTATACACTACGTGCTGCAAGAGTAGAAGGGTTTAGCGCCATAGGGAATGAAATGAGACAGTCATATTCCAGTAAACTAATAATTAAAAGCTAAATCATCTATGACACCCGCATGGAGCCTTTGTACCAGACGGTTTAGAAATGTTGGACTGT
The DNA here is from genome assembly GCA_030762935.1 of Hymenopus coronatus. Taxonomy (NCBI): domain Eukaryota; kingdom Metazoa; phylum Arthropoda; class Insecta; order Mantodea; family Hymenopodidae; genus Hymenopus; species Hymenopus coronatus. Next base: position 80,483,542 of record CM060885.1, read on the forward strand.
TTCTAAGGTGAGTTGTGTTTATTAGTCACCCTTGCTTTCTGCTCTGCAATGTGTCGATACATCCGTCAGATTTTCAGGGATTCGTTTACGTATAACAAAGGAATCGACCGCTCCCCAAACAAAAGAGACGCGCTTCGTTAAAATCCCCCCCTTCGCCACAATCTCTACCACTAGGAACAGCTACCTCGTTACTTAATGATGGAGTTCGCCTTGTTCAAAAGGATTGATTCACCACTGTTTCTCTTTGGGTACAAGAATCACATGCGCCATTTCAAGCCTAAACTCTGAAAAATTATGCTTACCTCCAAAAATTAATTAATGTGACAAGGTACTCTGAAATAGCAAAAAGTAACATTTGCACTTTCTGCATACCACTATACACAGGGTGTTAATTAACTACACCGAAATAATTTGAAAGATTGTGCACGTGACTGATATTAGTAATTTGAAATCGGCGATGCATGGTCCCCGGATAAACATAACGCAACTACATAGCGTTAAACGTGTGGGTATCAAGTGCTGATATGTAGGCAAAGCAGGTTGAAAAAATGGCTTAGAATGTCTTTTAAACTGCCGCCCGAGTATAGAAATATCGATTTTTAGCAGCTCGTTACTAGCGTTCTCAAGATTTAATGTCGCAAAAATCTGTAAAATCTCGAACTAATCACTTGACAGTGCGACACTGAGCATTCATTAACGACGTTCTTGAGGTAACCTACTCTGAAGGTGTTTTTTCAACTGCTTTGGTGGCTTAATACATAACGCGGGAAGTTGCTATCACAAATGTCATGAGTTCGATTCTTGTCATAGAGTAATTATTATTTAATTATTATTTTTTTTTTTCCATTCCAGACGAAGTGCCGCGATACGTGAACGAGACCCGAACTCGGAAACTATCTTTCACTTGAAAGCCAGTATCATAACCACTACGCTAGAGAGGTACGCTGTAATATGTCCCTTCGTTTTTTGTGTTATGCTCTCGAAAGGTTCACAAATTAGCCAGTGGCGTACTGGCTCTTCAAAAACTTATAGCCGTTACTTCGACATTGCAATAAACAGAACATAAGTCTCCTATCTCAAATTACTTATTTAAGTAATCTGCATATTCTATGAAAATATTTCGGTGTAGTTCATTAACGCCCAGTATATAGTGTATAAAGAATGTATGGCTTTCCACCCAAAAATCTTGGTATTGAATTTTTCTGTGCAATACAATACTTTTTCTATACGCTTTTTGATTAAAATTTCGCATATAAAATATATTTACCTGAAAAATAAAGTGTATATCTTGAAATTTCTGGGAATAGCCTCTGAAGAGTACCTTATTCTGGTTGAATTTTGCATAATTACTAAATCGTAAGAGATGGACAAAAACTTATACAAACATAAAATGTAGAGCACGTTAAAACACACAAATTATGTTATATACACTTTTTTCGTGGAGTTGATCGTTTATGAGATATTCCTTATTTTTGGTTTCAGCTTTGAAAAACTTACTTTTCTCATACAGGAATTTGCCAACTCGTTTCCATACAAACAAACGTACTTCAGTCATATAGCAACCAGCTTTTGAGTTTCACTTTAACCTATGGTACTCCCTTATTTCGCTTTTACTTACAATAAAGCAAGAAATAAGACTATTTCTGCTAATGTTTCTCGATTAGCATGAAATAAATAAAAGAATAAGCATACTAACAATAATGTGTTACAGAGATATAGAGAAATTCATGTGAATGGAACACATAAGATTTTTTGGATATAGGTGTCCCTAAAACATATATTTCCGGTGAAATCTTCATATCGAATTTTTTGGTGGAGTGCAATACCTTCTCTATACACTATGTTAATAGTACGTATAGAGATTATAAAAAAATTGAAGTCATAGTTTTCAGTAACCATAAGTCGCAGTAGTTGCTTACGAAAAATGTAGCGGGTGATCCAAAAACGTCCGAACCGCCTGCGCTATGTTTTGCCTCCCCGCACCCACTCGTTGCAGTCTACCTCTATCATAGAAAGACGCGGATGAAACTATACAACATTTTTACTATAAATTACTACCATTAACGCAGAAAGAGTTATAGTTGCAATTTTTTTTGATTCAACAGTTGACGCCAATACATATGTGAATATAATTTGGCCCCCTTTTTTACTTTCTCTACACGTACTACGTACATAGTTTGTAGAGAACGTATTGCACTCCACCAAAAAATTCGAAACTGAGATTACGCCGGAAATACATGTTTTGGGTCCCCCTATATCCAAAAAAAGCATTTTCAGAAAAAGGACATGTGTGTGTGTGTCTGTGTAACTGTGGACAGCATAACTCAAGAAAGAAAAGACTGTTAAAAACTAAACTCGGTATTTAGGTTTTGTATCATCCAAGGAAGCGACACGAAGATTTTAAATGAAATTCCGCCACCCCCAACTACATGGAACAATTTTCGAAAATTTTGGTTTTCTCAAAAGTGGCTGTCACGATTTTGATTTTGATCTCTTATATTCAAGATATTTACTTGCCATATAAAATGTATATCTTGAACTTTCTGGGAATAGCCTCTAAAGACCTCTTTATTCTGGATGGTTTTTATTGTATTTTGCATAGCTGGTAAATAGTAAGAGATAGACAAAAACTTACCACACAAAAAATGTAGAGCACATTAAAACACACAATTTATGTTTTATACATTTTATTCGTGGAGTTGATCGTTTTTAGATATTCCTTGATTTTGGTTTCAGCTTTGAAAAACTTATACTTTTCTCATACAGGAATTTGTCAACTCCTGTCCATATAAACAAAGGAACTTCAGTCACATAGCAGCTTTTGACTATCACTTTAACCTATGCTACTCCCTTATTTCTCTTCTATGAACAAGGAAGCAAGCAATAAGTTTTTTTCTTAATTAGCATGGAGTAAATAGAAGTATAAGCTTTTTAAAAATAATTTATCGCAGAGATGGAGAGAAAATCATGAGAATGGAGCACATCAGATTTGTTGTCCTGATTTGGGTATAAAGCTTTTGTTCTTGCGGAGTCTTTCTCTTGTTTTGTCGTCCTTATAATTGGTCGCAGTTAAATTGGCACTAATGATGCATGCTGTAGATTATAATATACGTCCTGAAGGTTTCAATTTGACCATACTGTACCTGCCCCCAATTAGGAAGAGGGACGACCGGGACATTAAATACGCTTCCTGTGCTGCTGCTAGTGACGTGCTGTGTTCCAGCTTTTCATCGCGTTAATAACGGTTGTTGTAGAGGTCATTATCCAACCGGCAACCCTTTTATGCCCTCTTTTTTGTCTTGCTTCAACAGCTACCTACCGTGTTACTGTTTACGGCGATTGATCGATTTTTTATCTGATTGCTCCTGCTGCCTTTCATGCCAGCGATCTCGCTTTGCGTACGAAAGAGCATAATTAATTCCTAATTTAGTTTCACTTTTTAACCCTCCTGGTTTACAGTTCCACCCCAGAGGTTCTGAGTTAAGCAAAGCGCGGATGAAGGGAGGCCATGGGAATGGGGTCATCGATCTCCACAAGATTCTGAAAAGAAATGTTAACTGTTTGTTTCTTACAGCTAAAGAAGAAGGGTTTGTTTATTACTTTCTCTATACGTGCTATGTACATAGTGTATAGAGAAGGTATTGTAATGCACCCAAAAATCGATACCGAGATTTCACCGGAAATACATGTTTTGAGACCTCCTGTCTCCAAAAAAAAAAAAACATTTTTAGAAAAATGTCCATGTGTGTGTCTCTGTGTGTGTGTGTGTGTGTGTGTGTGTGTGTCTGTGGGCAGCATATCTCAAAAATCGATACCGAGATTTCACCGGAAATACATGTTTTGAGACCTCCTGTCTCCAAAAAAAAGCATTTTTAGAAAAATGTCCATGTGTGTGTCTGTGTGTGTGTGTGTGTGTGTGTGTGTGTGTGTGTGTCTGTGGGCAGCATAGCTCAAAAACGAAAAGTCCGTTAAAACCAAACTTGGTATTTAGGTTTGGTATCTTCCAAGGATGCGACACAAGATTTTCAAGAAAATCCCCCCACTCCAACTACGCTTTACATGGAACTTTTTTCGAAAATTTTGATTCTCTAAAAATGGCAGTAACGATTTTGATTAAAATATCGTATATTTAAAATATTTACCTTGACAAATAAAATGTATATCTTGAATTTTCAAGGAATAGCCTCTGAAGACTACTTTATTCTGGATGAATTTTGCATAACTACTAAACCGTAAGAGATGGACAAAAACTTAACACACAAAAAATGTAGAGCACGTTAAAACACATAATTTATGTTATATAATTTTTTATTCGTGGAGATGATCTTTTTGAGATATTCCTTGTTTTTTGTTTCAGGTATGAAAAACTTATACTTTTCTCATACAGGAATTTGCCAACTCGTGTCAATACAAATAAACGAACTTCAGTCACTTAGCAACTAACTTTTGGCTTTCCCTTTAACCTATGGTGCTCCCTTATTTCGCTTCTACTTACAATAAAGCATGAAATAAGACTATTTCAGCTAAGTTTTATTCGATTAGCATGAAATAAATAAAATAATAAACTTAACAATAATTTGTTACAGAGATATAAAGAAAGTCATGTGGATGGAACGCATCAGATTTTTTTTTTAAATGGAGTGTTATTTTGGGCGCTCTTTAACTGCTGTGGTTCCCAGAGACCCATTCCATACTGGGAGTGAAATACCTCTTAAGTTTGCTTAGATGCCTCTTTTTATCAAACTTTTACTTTTACGCGTCATAAATCCACGACACGGGATCAACGGCTTTAGTTTCCTTCGGAAGGAAGCCATGCTAAAGATGTTTACGCTCGAATTAAGCATGGTAGCTATTACACCACGGAGAGTGCCGTTTGTCGTCAGGTTACGTGAGCATCGACTTTGTTTTTATCGGTGGTTGAACCTTATAAGTGAGAAAGTGAGGTGCTTGATGCGGCGGTACCGGGTTTGTATCCCGCGTTGAGGTTTTGGATATTATGGTGTGGAGATGTTGGTGCCCTAGCTCAGGATTTTGTTGGCATGGAAACTTCTGCAGGTGTGGTTAGACAAGTGATTTTCTTCGAGTTCCAGATTATTATTGAACTCATTTATTCGGCCGTTTCTGCCGTCGAACACACACGCATTCCTCCTAGATCTGTTACTGTTATGTTGCGCTTTACTCGGCCGATGCTATCATTACTTATTACTTTTGATCGTCCGTATTCTGGTGTATTAAATTAACTCCATTTCCATCACGGCCACATGTAGCCCAATTCACTTCACCGCGGACCCAAATATTACACCCTACTTCCCGAAAGTTCCATGCCTAGTGCCAAAAATGTCGCTTGACCAGCAAGAGAAAAGTTTCTGTTTTCCTTGTTATGTTTACCCTCGGGCAGTGTAACCTCATCCCTTCTGTTCAATGTCCTTCCCTTAACGGTACTATCCTACCTGGGTAATTTGTCAGCTCGTGACAACTGTTTGTCCTTGTTATGTCCATCCTCGGGCAGTGCAACCTCACCCCTTCTGTTCAATGTCCTTCCCTTAACGGTACTATCCTACTTGGGTCACTTGTGGCAACTGTTTGCCCTTGTTATGTCCACCCTCGAGCAGTGTAACCTCACCCCTTCTGTTCAATGTCCTTCCCTTAACGGAACTATCCTACTTGGGTCACTTGTGGCAACTGTTTGCCCTTATTATGTCCACCCTCGGGGAGTGTAACCTCATCCCTCCAGTTCAATGTCCTTCCCTAAACGGTACTATCCTACTTGGGTCACTTGTGGCAACTGTTTGCCCTTATTATGTCCACCCTCGGGCAGTGTAACCTCACCCCTTCTGTTCAATGTCCTTCCCTTAACGGTACTATCCGTCTTGGGTCACTTGTGGCAACTGATTGCCCTTATTATGTCCACCCTCGGGCAGTGTAACCTCACCCCTTCTGTTCAATGTCCTTCCCTTAACGGTACTATCCTACTTGGGTCACTTGTGGCAACTGTTTGCCCTTATTATGTCCACCCTCGGGCAGTGTAACCTCACCCCTTCTGTTCAATGTCCTTCCCTTAACGGAACTATCCTACTTGGGTCACTTGTGACAACTGTTTGTCCTTGTTATGTCCACCCTCGGGCAGTGTAACCTCACCCCTTCAGTTCAATGCCCTTCCCTTAACGGAACTATCCTACTTGGGTCACTTGTGACAACTGTTTGCCTTGTTATGTCCACCCTCGGGCAATGTAACATCACCCCTTCAGATCAATGTCCTTCCCGTAAAGGTACACTCCTACCTGGGTCACTTGTGGCAGCTGTTTGCCTTGTTATGTCCACCCTCGGGCAATGTAACCTCACCCCTTCGGTTCAGTGTCCTTCCCTTAACGGTACTATCCTACCTGGTTCGCTAGTGACCACTGTTTGTCCTTGCCTTCTTAGACGTGTTTTACAATATTTCTTCCCTGTCCATTTTCAATGTATATTTGTCCCCTCTTAGTATAATTTATATTATATTTGCTATAATTTATATCTCCCTTTTAGATAACTTTTGATCTCGTGACACGACATCTACTGTCTCATTGCGCACCCTCGCTTCCATTAATGCCGTTATCGCAGCTTTTGTGAGATATTTTACTGGTCTTCACAGTTTATGTAAATCCAGGAGGAGGTGTGTGTGTCCATGTTTACGTTTTAGTGGCGGCCTGTTTCTCGTCCACAATTGCAGATTATTCATACAAACACACACACGTCTTGCTGTTTTTTTGTTTTTGTCATTTTGTGGTTTCCCTTAGTCACCAAGATAAATACCAGATTGCATGTTTATAGCCTTTACTACTACGGCACCGCAGGCGATGACACTGACGATACATGGAATGAAGATGGAGCACCGGTGGAATGCAATGACAGGGGAAACCGAAAAAAAACCGCCCCTGTGCCACTTTGTCCGTCACAAATCTCACATGTAGCCGCCTGAGATCGAACTCGGGCCGCCTAGGTAAGAACTGGACAGGAATGAAGATTGAACAGATTATTAACATAATGTTTAATAAATGTGTCCTGTTTAAGAGTAAAAAGTATAACTTACTTCAGTTTTACATTATGTTGTCATTAAAAGCATTCGCTCATGGACAAATTGTGCAAAACAGTGTTTTGTTTAGTTCTATATATATATAAAATATCGTTATTTTAAGCGATGACGAGTAAAGCTATTGCTAGGTTATATATAACTAAGATCGTCTCCTTAGCACGGTGGTAGCGAACTGCTTACCAAGCGGGAGACCGGGGTTCAATTCCCAGTACCGGCGTGGGGATTTTTCCCCCGCTGGGAGACCTGGCCCGGGGTGCACTCAGCCTCGTAAGGCTCCTGGGGGGCCAATTGAGGAGCTACTTGATGGAGAAGTAGCGGCTCCAGGTCATTAGAACCGCTCGAGGCGCTGACCAAGTCCCACCCTCCAGTTCTGCACCCCATCCATGACGTCTGTAATGGACCGAAATGGGGGACGCAGCGACCGGGCGAGGGGCCAAGGTTCTCCGTGAGATGTCGTGCTATGGATTTATGTTATATATAACTAACCAAAACACTGTTTTGCACAAATTCTCCACGAGCGAATGTTTTTAATGACAACATAATGTAAAACTGAAGTAAATTATGCGTTTTCCTCCTAAACAGGACACATTTATTAAACATTATGTTAATAATCTGTTCAATCTCCATTCCTGTCCAGCTCTTACCTAGGCGGCTACATGTGGAATTTGTAGTGGACAAAGTGGCACAGGGGCGGGTATTCTCCGGCTTCCCCCCGGCATTGCATTCCACCGGTGCTCCATCTTCATTCCATGTATCATCAGTGTATCGCCTGCGGTGCCATAGTACTAAAGACAAAACATATCCAATCTGGTATTTATCTTGGTGACTAAGGGAAACCACAAAATGACAAAAACAAAAAACAACAGCGGGACAGGCTAGTCCATGGGATTTGAAACCAGAACCACTCACATGGTCATCAGCTTTTATTGTTTTCGATACTAAATTCAATGCTTGTGCGAGTCCAAACAATTTATGTTTCTTTTTTGTATGCCAAAGGACCCCCCCCCTCCAACTTGATCCCCTGAGAGAGTGCTTCAGGATGTAGAGGAATTTCTTGTTACGAATGCATGATGCTATTCGTCAATGTAGAGCTTCTGCGCTGATCCGGTTCCACTTTCCAGAATAACTTATTCGCTTCTATTTGCTGCATTTCGGAAAGAAACCTGAAAGCTCCTCTTGAAATTAAAGCACGTTGCGTTGGTATCTTAGTTATGTGTGTTCAATCTAACAAAATCCTTCTGGAATTGATCCCATTTCTTCCGGCACATACAGTTTCGCTTAGTACAGAATCTCGCTTAAAACTTTGTCTTTATTTAAATATTATACATGTTTTTGCAAACCCTTTTGGAGCAAAACCTTCAGTTCTAGTTAAGGTTTTGCTCTACTTTATTGTTCCAGACTTAAATTATATGTCCGAGGGATTCGATAAATGGCACGTCCTCTACTATTGGTAGCAGGTAGGGTAATTACAGTATTCCACTAGTGCATTGTCGCCCTTCGTGCGTGTGCGTGCGAAATCTGGTGGACACAGGAACGAGGTGGAGGTTAAGGTTTTGTATTTTGAGGTTTCGGATGATGATGTTAAGGAGTTAGCGCTAGATAGGCTCCTCTAACGGTTGCAGGAGCAGCATCCTTTTCCTCTGCTCCGCTGGTGTTTAATTTGTGAAAAATTGTTTTTGTTGGAGAATTTTGATTGAGCACTCCCATTTTTGGGAGGGGGGAATACTTATTTCAGCTAATTTGCTGTTGGCTGCTTTGAGGCCGTTGTTACCGGGGGTGCCCGCAAGCCATGCGGGGAACCTGATACCGCCTGTATCGGCGTTCAGTGGGTAAGTACTCCCCCAGCGATCTGACAAATGAGTGCTCATGTTCGCCCAATCTGGCGTAGAATTTTTGAGCCCGGCGCCTAACGACATCTTCCACATATGGGAGGGCCGAAGCTTCATATAGTAACCTCAAAGGGAAACGTCGACATACAGAATATATGGACCGGAGTCCTCTATTCTGTATCCACTGTAACCAGAGAAGCCAGGAGTCTGCTGCCATGCCCCACACTTTGAAGGCGTATAGCATCAGAGGGACTATGAGCGCCTGGAAAAAACGTAAATTTAAGTGAACCTGTATTTGGGAGGCCAGAACAGAGTAAAGGGCGCTCTGTCTGACGTTCCCCGCACGTGTTCACGAAAAGTTAAGCCCTTATCAAAAGTGACGCTCAGGTATTTGATGGAATTTCCCTACTCTATCCTCTGCCCTGGTAGAAAAAGTTGGGTAACAGCATGACTTTTGCCCGGGTTAACGGACCTCCGCCGCTGCTTGCACCAGACCTGGACGAAACAGAGGTGTCTTTGTATGGGATTGAAGGCTAAGAAGGTAGAGCAGGACGTCATCAGCAAACTGGGCCATGTTGATGCCCTGCACTGTAGGGAAGTCTGCCATAAAGAGGCTAAACAAGGAGGGTAATTAGACAGAGCCGTAGGGGTTGGTGTAGTGGTTACCATTCTAGCCTCTAAAACCTAAGATTTTGGGTTCAAACCTGACGAAGGCTGATGGATTTTTCGGACGCAAATATTCTTAGCATGGTTTCCTTCGGAAGGGAAATAAAACCGGTAATCCCGTGTTTATTTACACATAAACGCACCCCACCATACCTTGAAAGAAGAGGATTTCTGAGCCAAATCGTGTCATTTCGCGTCCATTAGTCCTACAGTGCCATCTGTGGGCCACGAGCCGAGCCCTATTTATCATGGCGCATAGAGGCAAACTCGAGCACTAGAAATTCATATCCGGTCAAGAAAATATACGTGTTTGAGATATGTTGTCCACTGATCCACACACAAACAAACACACATATACTTTATCCTAAAAATCTGATATGTTCCATTCACATGATTTTCTGTTCATCGCTGTAATAAATTATTATTAAAAAGCATATTCTTATATCTACTTTTATAATAATCGAAACAAACATTAGTAGAGATAGTCTTAACTACTGGCGCCCTTGTAAGTAGAAGGGAAATACAATAGGCTAAAGTGATAGTCAGTTGCCATGTGGTTGAAATTCCAGAAGATGTTGCTGACTGCCTCCGTGGTCGAGTGGTCAGCGAGCTCACTTCTCTTCCGACTGGGGCTGGGCATTTTTCTTTAGTCAGAATTATTCCCTATTCCCCACAGAGTCTGGAAGTTTGTATGTGTGCGTGTTTGAGTAAAACTAAATGATTTGAACTAACGTGATTTAATCCATCTACAGACAACGAATTGTTTCAAGTGGAAAGCCCCCGATATGACCTTAAATGTTAAAGGGGGCTATATAAATGAAACAATAAAAAAAAATGTTGCCTTCAGTGTGAGAAAAGTTTAATCTCTTTAAATCTGAAACAAATAACAAGTAATATCTCAGCAATACACATTTGCAACCAAAAAGATAACGTATTTGACATAAATTGTGTGTTTAACGTGATCTACGTTTTTGTGCAAGAAACTGTTTGTCTATCTCTTACGGTTTACCAGTTACACAAAATTCAACAAACTTCATTGATAATAAAGAGGCATTTAGAGGCTATTTCCAAAAAAATCAAAATATACTTTCTTTTTTTCCTGTAAATATCTTTAATATATGATATTTTAATCAAAATCGTTACAGGCATTTTTCAGAAAATCAAAATTTTCGAAATTTTCTACATGTAAATGGTAGTTTGGAGTGGGGATACTTTCCTCAATATCCTCACGTCGCATCCCTGAAAGATACTTAACGTATATATCAAGTTTGATATTTTACCGACTTTTCGTTTTTGAGTTATCGTGTTGACAGACACACGGACTCACTGCCACATGGACCATTTTCTAAAACTGATTTTTACTTTCTCTACACGTACTATGTAAAGAGAATTTACTGTATGGCACCCAAAAATTCGATACCAAGATTTCACAGGAAATACATGTTTTGAGACCGCCTGAGTAAAAAAATTAGAAAAATGTCCGTGTGTGTCGTCTGTACGTGTCTGTGAGTGTGTGTGTCTGTGGACAGCATAGCTCAAAAACGAAAAGTCCGTTAAAATTCCAAACTTCATATTTAGGTTTGGTATCTTCCAAGGATGCGACACGAAGATTTTCAAGAAAATCCCCCCACTCCAAATACCCTTTACGTGGAATTTTTTTCCTAAAGTTTGAGTTTCTCAAAAATAGCTCTAACATTTTGGTTAAAATATCGTATGTTAAAGATATTTACCTGACAAATAAAATATATTTCTTTAATTTTCGTGGTATATCCTGTGAAACTACTTTATTGTGGATGAACTTTACGGAATTTTGCATAAGAGATAAACCGTAAGAGATACATAAAAACTTACCACACAAAAAGTGATACTCCCTTATTTCGCTTCTACTTACAACGAAGCAAGTAAGAAGACTATTTCTGCTAATTATTTCTCGATTAGCACGAAGTAAATAGAAGCACAAGGCTTTTAATAATATTTTTACATGGAGGTAGAGAATGTCATATGAATGGAACACATTTACAAGTTACCCCAAAACCTCTATTTCTGCTAGAATCTTGGTATAAAAACTTTAGTTGCAATATATTATCTTCTTTATACACTAGGTACATAGAACTGTAGAAAAAGTAATCAATTAATTCTGGTAAAGTGACCTTGGGATGTTCCATTAGAATAAGGAGAATGAGAGAGCGGTCGGCCGTGTCTTTCTGGTCCACTTAAAGGAAGTGCTCAACTCAAATTGAAGAAGGTGGACCTTACCCACGACTGTGCCGTCATTACGGAGAAAGCCTTATTAGCCCGTCTCCAAGGATGCCAGCTGATATGTAGGGCTCCACGCACTTAGGGAGGGTTCTGGAGTAATGCAGCGTGTGACGACTGATCTGCTGTCCCATGAGGGATTTACTCAACTTGTAACAGAAATACAGCTTTTGTGAATGCGCTCCCGCAGCATTTTTTGATATGCTCTGCCATGGAGCATAGTCAGTGCGACGATTGACTGTGGATGTCCCTGAGGGTCGGTTCACATATGTCGCCACTGGGCCAGTTAGACTTTAACTCTAAACTAGCTTGTATCAATAGTTACAGGTCAATAGCTTCTTTAGTTTTCCAATGACATCATTTTAAATAAGACAACTTCAGAGTTTTCACGAAAATGGAGGTTTTGGAAAAACGAGCGGTACTTAAATATTTCCATTTGAAGGGCTTAACGCCTAAAGAAATCAGAAAGGAGATGGACAGTACATTGAAAGACTCTACCCCATCATATTTAATTATTAAAAGAGTGACGAGCCTCGCTCTGGACGTCCTGTTGAAGGGACAACTCCAGAGTGAAGGGCTTCGCTCTGGACGGTCTGTTGAAGTGACAACTCCAGAGTGATGAGCATCGCTCTGGACGCCCTGTTGAAGTGACAACTCCAGAGTGATAAGCATCGCTCTGGACGGCCTGTTAAGGTGACAACTCCAGAGTGACGAGCCTCGATTTGGACGCCCTGTGGAGGTGACAACTCCAGAGTGATGAACACAGCTCTGGACGCCCTGTGGAAGTGACAACTCCAGAGTGATGAGATCGCTCTGGACGGCCTGTTGAGGTGACAACCCCAGAGTGACGAGCCTCGCTTTGGACGCCCTGTGGAACTGACAACTCCAGAGTGATGAACACAGCTCTGGACGCCCTGTGGAAGTGACAACTCCAGAGTGATGAGCATCGCTCTGGACGCCCTGTTGAAGTGACAACTCCAGAGTGATGAGCATCGCTCTGGACGCCCTGTGGAAGTGACAACTCCAGAGTGATGAGCCTCGCTCTGGACGCCCTGTTGAAGTGACAACTCCAGAGTGATGAGCATCGCTCTGGACGCCCTGTGGAAGTGAGAACTCCAGAGTGATGAGCATCGCTCTGGACGCCCTGTGGAAGTGACAACTCCAGAGTGATGAGTATCGCTCTGGACGCCCTGTTGAAGTGACAACTCCAGAGATCATTGAAAAACTCCATCGTTTAGTACTGTAAGACCGCAGATTAAAGTTGTTTGAAATAGCAGATGCTGTAAACATATCAAAAGAAAGTGCAAGTAATATTTTATGTAATGTTTTGGGCTTTCACAAGGTATGTGTCAGATGGGTGCCGCGTTTGTAGATACTGATCAAAAATTCCTTCTGTTAAGAATGTGGAGCTCTACTGTAAAATTCCCAGTGAATTTTTGAGACGGTTGATTACCACTGATGAAACTCGAATACATCACTACGCTCCAGAAAGTAAATCACAAGTCAAAACAGTGGATTGCGCCAGGTGAACCAACTCCAAAAAAGCCAAAGTTAATATTGTCAGATAACAAGGTTATGGCGAGTGTTTTCTGGGATGCACAGGTAATTATTTTTGTTGATTAGTAGAAAAAGGGTAAAATACTTACTGGTGACAACAATGCAACCTTACTGAAACGTTTCAGTGATGAGATGGAAAGAAACAGACCTCATTTGGTAAAAATAAATTAAAAAAAAACTTGTTTCATCACGACAACCAGCCTATCCTTCAGTCATTTCAATGAGAAGAATGTGTGAATTAAAGTTGGAATTGCTAGAACATCCACACTGTTCACCAGATCTAGCACCCAGTGAGTACCACCTGTTCCTAAACTTCAAAACATTTCAATGAGAAGAATGTGTGAATTAAAGTTGGAATTGCTAGAACATCCACACTGTTCGCCAGATCTAGCATCCAGTGAGTACCACCTGTTCCCAAACTTCAAAACATTTCTTGGAGGACGAGGATTTCACAGCAACGAGGAGGTCATTGATGCGGTAAACAGCTATTTTGAGGACCTTGAGAAATCGCACTACAGAGATGGTTTAATTAAATTAGAACACCGATATGACAAATGTCTTTCTGGAGATTATGTTGACAAACAAAGCAAAAAAAAAAAAGTAATAATACTGTTTTACTTTGAGAGGCCCGGGACTCATCAGCTGACCCTAATGTGCAACCATGAGACTAAATGAGGCTCTATATTACACAGAAAGTAGAGAAAGTCATGTGAATGGAACACATCAGACTTTTTGTAACTACTTGACAACTATAACGATATAAAAATTCTCTGAATATTACAACTCATAAGGTGTTTCTTGTAGTCATACCAATAACAGGTAATTTCAATGAATCGTGCAAACTACTAAACATCTGATGTGTTCCATTCACATGACTTTTTCTACATCTCTGCAACAAATTATTGTTAAAAAGTTTATGCTTCTATTTACTTCATGCTGATCGAGAAAAGTTACAGAAATAGTCTTATTACTTACTTCCTTGTAAGCAGAAGCGAAATAAGGGAGCACCATAGTACGTGGTGGCCTAATCACCATGGCAATAGGCTGTTTTAATTAAAATCGTTAGAGCTATTTTTGATAAAAAGAAAATTTTCAATTCTTTTCCATGTGATGAATATCTTGCGGGAGACTTTTTTTTTTTTTTTTTTTTTTTTTTTAAGTATTTATGTCGCATCTGTGAAAATGACAAGGCATAAATATCAATTTTGGTTTTAATGGTCATTTAGTTTTTGAATTTTGGGGTTCACAGATACACACAGACACACGGACCTTTTTCTAAAAATGTTTTTTTCCGAGTCAGTGGACCTCAATACATATATTTCCGGTGAAATTTCAACATCCAATATTTGGATGGGATACCTATATCTATAGCTAATATCTTCATTGTATGTGCACACGTGTTAAGCCGATGTCCCACGGTCAAATATTTTGGCCCAATACTCTTCAAACTACAAATTGTACCGTGGGACATCGGAAAATATATCGTAGACAATTTCCGCCCTATTTTTGGTCCAATTCCAATAGGATACAACGGTTTCTAATTTTTGGTCCAAACGTATGAAATCAACAATGAGTGACCTGGTGGTAATGACGTAATAAGATGGCAGCTAGAGCTGGGTCTTCCTTCCCGCCAACGTGATTGTTTGTGTTAAACGTTGCTGTATCTTGTAGACTTTGTCCTAAATAATAGGGTTATAGTAGTTGGGCTTTGTGCTTCAGAGATTTATGAAATAATGGCACGGGTATTTATAACCCCTGCAAATGCATTTTGTCGGATCCATTTGTACCTAACCTCTTTTCTCAACAAAAATATAAAAACGTGACTGCTGGTATGGACTGCCTCATATTTGTGTCTTGGCGAGTGATTTTTGCCTCAACTAAGGACAGCAACTTTCCAAACAAGGTCTAGTCCACCAACGCTTCTTTATTGACTTCTATTTCTATTAGAATATGCTCTTGCAATGGATACATACACTGAGCTTGCGACAGCGAACGTAAGTAATTGTGGAACAGGCAACCTTCAGACAGTTTATGTCTTGTCACGGGGCTAAGAGTTATTCAGAAGGGAAAGATAAATCATAGCTAATAATATAAATTATGCCAAGAAGGGAAATATAAATGTGCAGTGAAAATAGGAAGGGTAGAAAGACTTTAAACCCATATAGGTAGCCGAGCTGTCACGAGCTGGTGGCACAAGATACCGTTACGTCCGTGCATTGATCCGAAGGGATGAATGGGAACTAACGGGACAGCAAACGATGCTCGCTGTTCAAGCGACACTGTTTAAGGCACTGGAAGATGAACCTCCGCACGACTAAGATGTGATTTTAGAGTCAGTGGTGGAGCCGAACAGGCTTCCTTTAGTCGTGAGGGAAATAGTTGTTTTAATACCGACCAGAATACAAAAACATATCATTGCATCATACTAATAAATACTAATAGTCGTGGGTGGGAAAGTGTAACTTCATAGTTGAAAATTAAGAAGTATAAGCGTGTGTTCTACGGCGCAAAAACCGAACTAAATTAATAAAGCACTTGTGTCTCACCACACCCCGAAAGAGTTTCCATGTTACTAAATACCCTGAGCTAGGCTACCCTTAAATCCACACCATTCCTACTACTCATAACCTGCGCCCGGGATATGAACCCGTAACCCAGTTACCGCCGCAATCTCCACCATTTTCTATCAGCTGTTCATGTGCATGCGAGAAATATTTGGACCAATACACACTCCCGTGGGAATGGTACGGAGAAATTGTACACAACGTTCACGTCGTATAAAAACATTTGGACCAAATTTTGACCGTGAGACATCGGTTTTAGAGAAAGTAAAAATTGTAGACAAAGGAAGTGAGCACAGAAAATAGTGAAGACAATAATTTATATTTTCCCAATAGTAACTGTAGTGTAATGTTTCTATCTCTTGCGCCATAAACTGAACAATTTATGAAGAGAGTTTTATAACATTCTAGCTTTGTAGTTCGAAAGATGAAAAATATTTCAGCTTTGGGTCACGTTTATAAAAGTTTATTTGTTGCCAATGAGAAATATCTGCGCATAAAACATCACGCTCCATTAATTTGAAGGAAATTAAGTCCAAATCTAATTTATTTTGGAAGTACATAGCTGTATATAACAGGGAAATAGCCAGCAATGTTTTAAATCCTTTATTATGTCTCGTCTTTTCATGCACTTCCGTTACCGTTCCGCAGTAAACTCTTCTTGTTTCGTACGTGTTCTTCTTTTTTTTCTTTTTATGCATGAGAAAAGCTATAGAATTTACGCTCTGGCGGTCTTTTGGACCGTTCCCGAATATACCAAGGAAACAAACCTACGTATTTGGATGTCATTTCGTACTCTATCTCTCTTTCCTTTTCTTCTACACATTTTCTTCGCTGTTATATGTTTACATCTTTAACCATTTGTTGCCTGTCGATACCTATAAGTTCCGCTTGTTATAAGTGTAACTATACAAATAGGGTTGTATTCTAGGATTAATTTCATGTTATACTAACCTTCAACCATAAACGACAAGTAAGCAAGACTATATTATATCGTAAAAAGCACACAATCTTTTCCTTATATTGCAGTGACTTTTAAATAAATAAGAGTAAAACCCACATTAATACAGTCAAATGTAACGCCATTAACTTCTAAGCATCACGCCAATTATTTTACTTGGGCTTTCCCCATCCTTTACCATAGAGATTTGAACTTGCAACATTTGGATTTTGAATAGATGGCCAGTCCATTACCTATCACCTAACTCTCATGGTTATTTTAACTACTTTTTTGATAGCGCCTTTGACATGATTATGAAAACTGGTTTGGAAAAATTTAAACTTTTAATTGGGAAGAAAAAGATTAATAAAGGATCTACATATATTTTCATTTCTATTTTTTTTATTATATAGCAATTTTATAGGTTAACGACACTGTGATTTGAAAATGTCTTACAGTCGTGATATGCGAGTTGAGGTTACGTTAGCCGAAATAAAACTTTTACGTTCAGTGAAGAACACAACCCAATGTTGAAAGAAATAGGTGTGGAAAGTATTGAGAAATGGGGAAAAGTAGATCAACATAGAGAAGTATGAGAGAAAATTTATGGAAAGAAGAAGACATTTTAGAGGAAGCAGTGAAATGTGTGTCGCTGCAGGTGGACAGCGAATGCATATAGCAACAGCATACCGAGACAGCCTCGTGTCAGCAGGAGTTCAATCACAAGGTAATTTCTCACCAATTATAGGCATATGGATCTTACGTGAAAGAGCTCTGGATTCCCTGGTTAGCAGATTACTAATAAGTAAAAAACTCTAGTATTAAAAACAGTGTTGCGATGTGTACCTTTTACTTTCTCTAGCGTATATAAACAATGCACATGGTGCATATAGAAAGTATTGTGAGTTTGAAACCCACTGAATATATATATATATATATATATATATATATATAAAAACACTTTTAGAAACATGTCCGTGTGTGTGCCTGTGGACAACAAATCACAGAAACGAAAAGTTGTTTAAATACGAAACTTGGTATTTAGTTCAGGTTTTTCCAAGGATGAAAAAGAAAGATTTTCAAGAAAATTGCCATAAACCCAACTACTGTTTACATGGAATATTTTTCAAAATTTTGGTTTTGTTTCACTATTTTAATTTTTTTTTTTTTTTTTTCGTATTCAACTTTCTTTCCCCACATTTTAGGGCTAACACCTCCTTACAAGCAGATGCCTAGGAGCCAGAAGGCTGTCGGAGAGCGGACACTAAGAAACCACAGAATGGAGAACCTGGAACGTGTGGTCGGTCCCCGTAGTTAGTCATGAGCGTGAGAAACTGGATGATATGAAATACAAGCGAAATATATGATAGCAAAGGTGATGTTGGAGAAACTAGTGGAATGAGTATTGGACGAAACCAGAGGAAAGGAGCAAACCCGCCCAGCTTCGTTCGCCACAAATCCCACATGCTGGGATTGAACCCGGGCCACCTACGTGTGATGGGATAAACACAGGAAGCGATAGCTCTGTAACCGGAAGCCTTGGTCTTCGCAGTGTTAGCGCGCAGTGGCGTGAGAAACTGCCAACTGTCTACGCGTCGAAGCCTTGTCATTGTAAAGCACTATGTTAAAGGTTTATTTGTAACCAAATTCTGAATAAAAAACAGATTTGTTACACTGGTGATGAGAATGTTTGTGTAACAGTGAATTAAATACTTATTTATGACCAAATTGTGAGTAAGCAAAAACATTTGTTAAAATATATCACTTAATTTACATATATATGATTTGCTATTGCCAAAAATAATTTCTTATTAATCTTCGTGTGGAGTATAATCTTCCTTTTGCCACTGTTCCTTCCAGTTTGAATGCAACAATACTTTTAAAGGGCTAAGCCTGACCTACTACATGTCTAAATTTTATCAATTATGGCTTACCTTAAGCTTATTCTGGTTCATACGAGATTGAAACAGATGAAAGCTTTGAACACGATACCTGAAATAAAAGTTAAAACAAATGTTATGTTCGATATCAGAAGAAATACAAACACATATTACAAAATAGTTTGCAACAGAATAAACAACTGAAGATTCCATGATGCTACTAGTATAAAAGAGTACAATATATCCTTGTATTTAAAAAGAAAGTACATCTAGAGTAACAAAATACATAGCAGCAACCTGTATCTCGCTCTCACTTGCCCACTTGAATAAATTCTAACCTCTTGGTTTGCAAGGTCTTTACCTAATTACAAAGGGTTACGAAGAGAATTAATTTCTACGTTCTAGATGATGATGATGATGATAATAATAATAATAATAATAATAATAATAATAATAGTCATCATCATCATGACTGTGTTTGCTTGAGAGTGGATGCATTGAATAATAACATAATTATTAACGATAATCGTACAACGTTATTAAGGATTATAATAATATTAATGGTAACAACAGAATGGAGAACCTGGAATATTATTATCAATAGTAATAATAATAATAATAATAATAATACTATTAATAATATTAATAACAATTGGATAGGTAGAGTCAGACTGAAAACTTCAATTTGAACCACGGATCTCCCGGTCTCTAGCCGGCTGCTCTGTCACTGAGCTACCATGACAACATGCCTGCATAGCATTGAATTTCAGTCTATAAATCCCGGGTCTAAAGTACTAACAACATTGCAAGTCGCCATTGGTGTTGTCATCTCAAAAAGAATTCGAGATCACCTTGTGGTTTACCGGGAAACATGTGAGTCAGTTGAGAACTTTAATTTGACTCCAGCATGTTATCATGGTAGCTCAACCAGCTAGAGATCGGGAGATCCGTGGTTCATATCCCGGCTATGGCATTGAATTTTTCAGTCTGACTCTACCTATCTAACTCCTGTGTGGCTTGTATGAAAAAACAAGTATACCATTAATAACAATAATATTAATAATAATAATAATAATATTAATAACACTAATAATAATTAAATTAATAATAATAACAACACTAATAAGCACCACCGCCACCACTACTTCTTACAGATTTTGGAGAGGATACGGAACAAACTGGGATGGATAATAATTCCCCACACCCCAGCCGGGAATCGAACCTGACCTGGCCAGCCCCTATGTCCTTAACAGTTGCCTAAATTAACGACAAGTCGATTCTGTTCTTCATTTTGAGCTGTCTTTACGCACTTTAAGCTTCCCATCTTGGTGTTTTTTGTTTTGTCGGCCAAGCCATTGTTCTATAAACGCCATGTTAATTATACCATTGCCCCCAGCTTCCATTATTTGCCAGGCCTCGCTGCAGGATCCAAGTCTGTTTAACATTGTTTCAGCGCCGTAGAACTTTAATGGACTTTCGTCAATGAAAGCTTATCTTCTGTGTGCCTATGAAATCGATACTTACAAGCGTCTAATCATGGCAGCTTAATTACAGACCATAATGGTTTGGAAAAGTTTGTGGGAGTGCTCGTTTTCAAGAATCTCCCCTTCCGCATAACATGTCTCTTTCCCTCTGTTTTTAAGTATACACGAATTCTCTGCTTTAAATAAACATTTCTGGAAAAATTAAACTGGGTTTTATGTCCCTCTGCGTTTTCCTGTAGCAAACAGACTACAGAAATAGTCCTGCTATGATTGTTTGCTTTGCTGCTGCACATTTCTGTTCCATGTTTAGTCTCTACAATCTAAAGAAAAATCTGCGTTCCATTCACATGACTTTCTCTGTAACAAATTATTGTTAAAAAGCTTAAGCTTCTATTTACTTCAGCCTAATCGAGAGAACAATAGCAGAAATAGTCTTATTACTTGCTTCCTTGTAAGTAGGAGCGAAATAAGGGAGTACCATAGATTAAAGTGGTAGTCAAAACCTGGTTGCTATATGACTGAAGTTCCTTTGTTTGTATGGACAGGAGTTGACAAATTCCTGTATGAGAAAAGTATAAGCTTTTTAAAGCTGAAACCAAAAACCAGGAATATCTCAAAAATGATCAACTCAATGAAAAAAATGTTGATAGCTAAATTGTGTGTTTTGATGTGCTCTACATATTTTTGAGGTAATTTTTCCCCATCTCTTACGGTTTGCCAGTTATGAAAATTCCGTAAAACTCATCCAGAATAAAGCAGTCTTTAGAAGCTATTCCAAGAAAATTCAAGATATTCATTTTATTTGTCAGATAAATATCTTTAGTATACGATATTTCAATCAAAATCGTTATAGCCATTTTTGAGAAAATCAAAATTTTCCAAAATTTTTCCATGTAAAGGGTTGTTGGAGGAGGGGTGTTTTTCTTGAAAAGTTTCGTGTCGCATCCTTGGAATATACTAAACTTAAAAACCAAGTTTGGTATTTTAGCGACATTACGTTTTGGAGGCACACACGTACCTTTTTCTCAAAATGCTGAAAAGAAATGAAATATATTTCCGGTGAAATCTCGGTATCGAATTTATTGGTGGAGTGCAATACCTTCTCTATACGCTATGTACATAGTACGTGTAGAGAAAGTAAAAATCTTATGTATACCATTCTCATGACTTTGTGCATCTCTTTGTAACAAATTATTCTCTTTATGGCAGTCGAGATAAACATCAAAACTGATCTAAATTCTTATTTCCTTGTAAGTAGAATAGAAATAAGGGAATACACTAGGATAAAACAATAGTCTCCATTTTTAGAAAGTTATTTCTATGTGAAATAATTGCACTTTGGTTCACTTTTGAATTCCTGTGAGTAAAAGAAACAAAATAAAACTGAAACTATGTTTGACCTCCTGCTTGAGAGAAGTTTAACCAGATTAAAATTGAAGCCAATAACAATTTGGAAACACTTAGCTTTATAAAGATGTATATGACATAAAACGTGGGTTTAAATGAAATCTACATTTCTCTGTAGTAAATTTTGCCTATCGTTTACGGATTTACACTTCTGCAAAATTCATTCAGAGCTATCTCCAGAAAAGTCAAGGTGCAAACTTGGAATGACATGAAAAAATCCTAAATATAAAGAGCTTTAATAAAAGTGTAATGTGTTACATTCAAACAACTTTCTCTACATATCTCTAATAAATTGTTAAAAATCGTATTCTTCTTTCCACTTCAGTTAGTAAAACTTGTCCTTATTAAATGCTTCCTTGTAAGTGGAAGGGAAAAAGGAATATACTGGAGCTCTAACTTGCTATTCTGCCACTGAGCTACCAACATACATTTTATGTTTTTGAAGGATAAATTGGTAGAATTGTTTTTACTATAGTAAATTAATACTGCAAAGTAAATTAAAGGATTATGATATAATTAGTTGAAGGTAATTTTATTAATTGTATCTTGTGTATCAGAGTATAGTAAAATAAATTATAAATGTTGTTTATCTCGAATATAATAGGTTTTATTTGATATTTTAATTATTGAAATAATGTTTTATTGGCATTGAAATGTGGCAACATGGCGGCATAGCGTTAAATTTCTCAACTACTAGCATGTTTCTCACTTAAGAAATTCAATGCCATGCCGGCATATTGTAATGGTAGCTCAGTGGAAGAGCAACCGGCTATAGACCGGGATATCTGTAGTTCAAATCCCGGCTTAAGCATTGAACATTTTAGTCTGACTCCACCTAACCAACTCCTGTCCTACTCATGGCTTGTGTGAAAAACAATTAAATCAATATCAATTGAACCATAATATTTGAGTGTACTACAAATTCTGGGACTTAAAGTACTTACAACATTAAGTCGCCATTGGAGTTGTCACCTCAAAATAATTTGAGATCACCTTGTGGTTTACCAGGAAACAAGCGAGTCAGTTGAGAAATTCAATGCTATGCCAGCATTTTGCCATGGTAGCTCGGTAGTAGAGCAAACAGCTAGAGACTGGGAGATCCATGGCTCAAATCCCGGCTATACCATTGAGTTTTTCAGATAGACTCTACCTACCCAAATACAATTAAATCAAAACATTATAATTTTTAGGAATGAATATTAAAAGCCGTAAGGAATAATTTCAATTCAAATGCTACAAAGGGATGTGTATTTTGGGGGTTGCTATCCACGAGTGTAGCGAAACAAACACAAACTTCCCCTAAGCTAAACCATTGAAAATTGATGAGTAGTTGAAAGTTTTAAAATGTTGAACCCCTGTTAGCATTCATGTCAATATTAGCTTTTGTATATAAAAACTCCCCTTCGATAACATTAAATGTTAGACCAACTGTTATTTACATTCTTTCATTTTGTTACGTGAAATAGTACAGCAATATACCGTTTATTGATTGGCTAAACTAACCTTCTGGCTTTAAATGTTAGAGAGGCACATGGGAGTCTATGTGCTGTACTATACTAAAAAAAATTGATGTGTACCATTCACATGACTTACTCTATATCCCTGCAACAAATTATTCTTAAAAAGTTTTTGGGTGCAGTACAATATCTACCTTCCATCTACACAATGTACGTAGTACGTGTAGAGAAAGCAAAAAGTAATTTGAGATCGCCAGGTGGTTGGACGAGGAAACATGGGAGTCAGATAGAGAATTCAATGCTATGTAGGCATGCTGCTATGGTAGGTCATTGGTTAGAGCAGCTGGCTAGAGCAGGGCCGGCAAGATAAACACAGGCAGTGTGAAATACACTACCCCTATAATCGCCCCTTCCGTTTTTCTTCCACCTGGCAGAGAAGCGGAGAGGTTACGTGTGTAACAGTGGCGCTTTTTTTTTTAAAGAACAACACGTTTTTTTGTTTAATTATTTCATTTATATAGCCCCCTTTAACATCTAAGGTCATATCGGGAGTTTGCATTTGAAACAACTCTTTGTCTGTAGGTTCTTAA
Source organism: Hymenopus coronatus (assembly GCA_030762935.1). Taxonomy (NCBI): domain Eukaryota; kingdom Metazoa; phylum Arthropoda; class Insecta; order Mantodea; family Hymenopodidae; genus Hymenopus; species Hymenopus coronatus. Next base: position 80,507,241 of record CM060885.1, read on the forward strand.
CATGGGTTTAAATCATTTTTAATTTTCCTGACACACACATTCAATCTCACATACTTACTTCCAGACTCTGTGGGGGATACAGAATAATTCTGGTTAAAAAAAAACTTCCCCGCCCCAGCCGGGAATCGAACCCGGGACCTTCGGGTGTTAAAAAAAAATATACTTGTTTTAGCATTCATCGTTCAGTCATATTGTACATGTAAGCCACCACAGCACTGAAGGATTCACATGATTGTTGAAAGAAAGTAGAGGGGACGAAAGGGAGGGCTAATTCACATCTCTGGCGCTTTCCTTGACAGGCCTCGGCTAGTGCACCTGAGATCCGTTGTTCAAATCCCGGCTATGGCAATGAATTTTTCAGTATGTCTCTACCTAGCCAAGTGCAGTTGGTTTGTTCTTGTTGATGACATTTGTCGCGTTTTCACTTTGCAGTTTCTGCCGCTTTCCTCTCCTGCAGGGGCGTGTCAGTTTGACGTGTCAACGGAAATGCAACTTGAACGCGAACGTGAACCTTTTTTCTTGAGCCGCGTCAGCAGCAAAGCTCTCTTGTTTTGCAGAAACATGAAGTCACAGGAACAAATTTGCAGCATGAGAAATAAAAATGAGGCAGGCGCAGAATAATTGTGTTGGCGGTGATTAATGACAGCGGAAGATGTGGCGGTGACAAGGTGACGTTACGCTTGTCAGGTTCCGGACTGACGTGCAACTCCTCCGCACCGCGCTATTCTCTGGTGGACGGACGTCCACACGACCCGGCATGAAGAATCACCCAAATATATATGCATGCACAAAGTAACTCATTGCATCAAATATGCTTTGTACAATATATCAAAACAACAAATTAAAAAAATCTGATGTGTACCATTCACATGACAAATTATTCTTAAAAAGCTTATACTTCTATTTACTTCATGCTAATCAGTAAAACGTTAGCAGAAATAGCCATATTACTTGCTTCCTTGTAAGTAGAGATGAAATAAGGGAGTACCATAGGTTAAAGTAATAATCAAAAGCTGGTTGCTATGTCACTGAAGTTCCTTTGTTTGTATGGACAGCTGCTGACAAATTCCTGTATGAAAGTTTTTCATAGCAGAAACCAAAAATAAGGAATGTCACAAAAACGATGAACTCCACGAAAAAAATGTATATAACATAAATTGTGTGTTTTAACGTGCTCTACATGTTTTGTGGAGTAAGTTATTGCCCATCCCTTACGGTTTAGCAGTTATTCAAACTTCGTAAAATTCATTCAAAATAAACTACTCTTCAGAGGCTCTTCCTAGAAAGTTCAAGATATACATTTTATTTGTCAGGTAAATATCTTTAATATACGAAATTTTAATCAAAATCGTTAGAGCCATTTTTGAGAAAATCAAAATTGTCGAAAAAAGTTCCATGTAAAGGGTAATTGGTGTGGGGGGATTTTTCTCAAAATCTTCGCGTCGCATCCCTGGAAGATACACAACTTAAATACCAAGTTTGGTATTTTACCTACTTTTCGTTTTTGAGTTATCGTGTTCACAGACACACGGACACACACACACACACACACACACACACACAGACCTTTTTCCGAAAATGCTTTTTTAAGATAAAGGGGACCCTAAAACATATATTTCCGGTGAAATCTCGGTATCGATCTTTTTGGTGGAGTGCAATACCTTCTCTATACACTATGTATATAGTGCGTATAGAGAAAGTAAACATCTGATGTGCTGCACTCACATGACTCTCTCTAGCTGTTCTGTAAACAAATTTCTTACCAAAGATTATTCTTCTTTGTACACAATGCTAATCGAGATAGACATTAGTTCCTTATAAGTAGAAGAGAACTAATGGAATGCATTAATCTAAAGTAATACTCAAATGTTTTAAAAACTGTCGTTATGCGATTGTCATTGCAATTCGTTTCTTTGCTTGGCCAAGAGTAAAAAAAAATCTGATGTGTACCATTCACATAACTTTCTCTACGTCTCTGCCACAAATTATTGTTAAAAGCTTATACTTCTACTTACTTCATGCATCCTTGTAAGTAGAAGCGAAATAAGGGAGTACCATAGGTTAAAGTGACAGTCAAAAGCTGGTTGCTATGTGACTGAAGTTCCTTTGTTTGTATGGACAAGAGTTGACAAATTCCTGAATGAGAAAACATTTTTAAACCTAAACCAGTAACAAGGAATATCTCAAAAATGATCCACTTTAAGTATATAACATAAATTGTGTGTTTAACAAGCTCTGCATATTCCATTAAGTAAGTTTCTTTCTCTATCTTACGGTTTCCCAGTTATAAAAAATTCCGTAAAATGCATCTAGAATAAAGTGGCCATCAGAAGCTATTCCCAGAAAATTTAAGATATACATTTTATTTGTCAGGTAAATATCTTTAATTTTCTACATCATAAGCAAAATTGTTAGACATTTTTGAAAAAATAAACATTATCGAAAAATTTTCCATGTAAAGGGTAGTTGAGGGTGGGGGAATATTCTTGAAAATCTTCGAGTTGCATCTTTGGAAGATACCAAACCGTATTTAAGTTAGGTATCTTTTGGTATTCAACGGTCTTTTGAGCTATGCAGCCCACAGACACACACACACATACATACATACAGACTCTTTTCTAAAAATGCTTTTTATGGATTCAGGAGGACCCAAATATGTATTCCCGGGGAATCTCGGTTTCGAATTTTTGGGTGGAATGCAATACCTTCTCTATACACTATTTACCTAGTACGTGCAGAGAAAGTAAAAAACTGATGTGCTCCTTTCACATGGCTTTCTCTAATCTTCGTAACAAATTATGGTAAGCTAGCTTATTCCTGTATTTACTTCGTGCTTATCGAGAAAAAATTAGCAGAAATTGTTTCATTACTTGCTTCCTTGTAAGTAGAACGGAAATAAGGAAGTGCCATAGGCTAAAGCTGGTTGCTAAATTATTGAAATTCCTATGTTTGTAAGGCTAGGAGTTGACACATTCCCGTATGAGCAAAGTATAAGTATTTTAAAGCTGATACCAATAACAAGGAATATCAGCTCTAAAAAAAACGTATATGAGGTAAAATAAGTGTTTTAATGACATTTACACATTTTATGTAGTACGCTTTGTTTAAATTTATTATTTATCAGTTATTTACAACTCAGCAAAATTCATCCAGAATAAAGAGGACTTTACAGGCTATTCCCAGAAAATTCAAGATACACATTTTATTTGTCATGTAAATATCTTAAATATACGCCATTTTAATCAAAATCGTTAGAGCCATTTTTGAAAAAATTAAAATTTAAATTTTTTTTCTATGTAAAGGGTAGTTTGGATTGGGAAGGATTTTTCTCAAAAGCTCTGTATTGCATCCCTGTAAAATACTAAAATTTAAATACCAAGTTTTGTATTTTGCCGAATTTTCGTTTTTGAGTTATCGTGTTCACAGCACACGCACCTTTTTTAAAAAATTATTTTTACTTCATCTATACGCACTATGCACATAGTGTATAGAGAAGGTATTATAATGCACCCAAAATTCGATACCGAGATTTCTCCGCCAATATATGATTTGGGTCCCCCTGAATCCAGAAAAAAAGCATTTTTAAAACATGTGTGTGTTTGTGCGTGTGTGTAGACAGCATAGCTCAAAAACGAGAATACTGTTAAATAGCAAATGGTATTTATTTTTGGTATCTTCCAAGGATGTGACAAGAAGATTTTCAAGAAAATCCCCCACCCCAAACTTCCCTTTACATGGAGTTTTCTTCCAAAATGTTGATTTTGTAAAAAATTGGCTTTAACGATTTTGATTAAAATATCGTGTATTAAAGATATTTAACTGAAAAATAAAATGTATATTCTGAATTTTCTTGGAGTAGCCTCTGAAGACAATGAATTTTAAGGAATTATGCATGAATGTTAAACTGTAAGAGATGGACAAAAACTTATCAGAGAGGAAATGTAGGGCACGTAAAAAACACACAATTTATGTTATATACATTGTTTTCGTGGTTTTGATCGTTTTTAGATATTCCTTATAATTGATTTCAGCTTTAAAAACGTATATCTTTGTCATACAGGAATGTGTCAACTCGTGTCCATACAAACAAAGGAACTTCAGTCACATAGCAACCAACTTTTGGCTATTACTTTAACCTATGTAACTCCCTTATTTCGCTCCTACTTACATGGAAGCAAGTAATAATACTATTTCTGGTATTTTTTTCTTGATTAGCGTAAAATAAATAGAAACATAAGCTTTTTAACAATAATTTGTTATAGAAATGCAGAGAAAGTCATGTGAATGGAACACATCAGAATTTTTTGTATACAGGGGGCCCGTAAACATATATTTTGTCTAAGTTTGTACAAAGTACATGTAGAGAAAGTAATAATTAATTAATTAATCTATAAGCTTATTTGTTTAGTTATTACCAACATTTTTGTTTGGAAATTAAGGAATTTTAAATGTTTAGTGTCGGGTTGCTTTAAGATAGTATATTACTGGAACTGATGCAATCATCTCTTTATTACGGGAATAATTTTAAATTTAATCACAATGCACTGTGCTGTTAATGACAGTTGCATCAAATCTCTGTGGCCTAAGGACAAAGTAGAATGTTTGAATTTCATTACGAGCCGCTGTCCGGGGAATGATTTTTCCCTTGCCACGAGGGATTTAAACGATTACAAAAACTGTTTTTTAGAGCTTGATGCGCCATTAACTCGCTCGCAGAAAGCTATATCCAGTGAAACGCTATGTTTTGCAAAGCGTGATGGACGCTATGTTCAGCAACTCTTGTTCCGAATGAAGAACATTTATTTTTGTGCGGTTCTTTTATTCTAGTTGGTCTGCGGTAGCTTGACTCGAGCTGAGGTTTCTTTTAAAAAGACAGCAAAGTCAAAATATCTACCTTAACCTCAACTTTCCTGTATTTTTTCTTTATCTACACGTACTATATACACAGAGTATAGAGAAGATAATTCGATACCGAGATTTCACATGTTTTGAGTACCCCTGAATCCAAAAAAAAAAGAAGCATTTTTGGAAAAAGTCCTTGTGTGTGCGTCCGTGTGTCTGTGAACACCATAACTTAAAAACTAAAAGTCGGTAAATACCAAACTTGGTATTTAAGTTTAGCGTGTTCTAGGGATGTAACACGAAGATTTTGAGAAAAATCCCCCAGTCCCAAACTACCCTTTACTTGCAACTTTTTTCGAAAATTTTTATTTTTTTAAAAATGGCTCTAACGATTTTTATTAAAATGTCATATATTAAAGATATTTTTCTGACAAAATGTATATCTTGAATTTTCGGGAATAGGCTCTAAAGACCTGTTTATTCTGGATGATTTTAATTTTACATAAATGGTAAACCATAAGAGACTTACCTCACAAACATAATGCAGAGCTCGTTAAAATACACAATTTATGCCATATACATTCTTCATGGAGTTCACTGTTTTCGAGATATTCCTTGTTATTAGTTTCAGTTGTAAATTACTTATACTTTTCTCAGACAGGAAGTGGCCGTTTTTCTTTTGTTCTACTCCTAGCTAAGCATAGAAGCAATTTGCAATGGCAGTCGCATAACGACAGCTTTTAAAACATTTGACTGTCGCTTTAGCCTAGTGTATTCCCTCATTTTCTTTCCACTTATAAGCAACTAAGTAACAAGAACACTCTGCTAATGTTTATCTGATTAGCTTCGTGTAAGAAATTTGTAGAGCAGCTAGAAAAGGTCATGAGAGTGTAATACATTGGATTTTTTATTTTAGTTGGGCTGTGGTTGCTGGACTCGAGCTGTGGTTACTCTTAGAAAGGCTGCGAAAGTAAGCATTGTCAAAACTCTGAAATATCTACCTTAACATCGGCTTTCGTGCGTTATAACTTTGATCTACTAACAATATATGGCAGACATGTCCAAATTGAAGGAATAGAGAGGAAGATGCATTGTCAAATTCTATTTCCTTCGAAGCTTAGGCGCCTACCGCTTTGCGACGTCATGTAATATTTCTAAATATAGAGTAATTAAATTATTAGTAACCCCTCTCCTGGCCTCTCACCACTGCGCAAGAGATTCGACAGTTGGCGGTATAGGGGTGCCGGCAAAGGTGCTCTAGAGTCTTACCCTAAATAAACGCTGATAATATTGACCATTTACTCCCAAACATGCAGTATAACAAGTTAGAGATGTTCTCACTCAGCAGCAGAAATCCCTGTGTAATCTACAGAAGATGCAAGAAATCACAGGGATTCCTGCTGCTAAGCTTAGAGAGTGAGTGAGAATATTTTCACAAATTGTACTGTCCGTTAGTGAGCAGGTGAACATCTCCTTAATTCATCTTAAGTTACGTATTTTAGTGCGCTTTGCTGGCACCACTTTCCCGGCAACTCTCGGATCTCTTGCGCAGTGGAGAGAAGCCGCGACAGGAGTTACCTTATAATTTAACGGTCCTATATTAAGCCTTCTGCATATAGTGTTGTCTTTATGTGACTTCAGTGATATGTTTCAATTTGGACAAAATTATCAATATCTGCTGTTAAAGATGATACTCTGAGCCTCAATAATGAAACAAACGATCATCACGTAGTCTACTAACAATGCTGGCTTGTAATATTTTTCATTTTAGTGAAGAGCTGCTGGAAAACGCATGTAGAGACGAACATAGTTATTACCTTTAATGCAAATAATCGCGGTTTGGAGAATGAATAATTTACAAACTACAACTTTCTGAAGCAAGTAACTCCATTTTAAACTGTGAAGCATTGCGCACGCCGCTATGCGACGTAATGAATGACTATAAACACAAAGCCTTCCTCATCTACATCTACTTCAGTTATATACGAGTTTTACATTGGGTGGAACGATCAATACCTGCTGCACGAGCCTTAATAGACGAACCATTTGATGGTCACGTAGTCTACAATGCTGCTGGATACTTTCTCTACACTTAAGTACAATGTACATAGAGCACAGAGGAGGTATTGTATTCCAACAACATTTCTATACCGACACTTAAATATTTTTTGAGGTCCCCTGGGTTAAAAAAAAAAGCATTTTCAGAAAACGTTCCGTGTGTATTTGTTTTTGTGTATGTAGCCTAAATAGCATAGCTCAAAAATTAAGCGACCATTATATACCAATATACCTTTATGTTTAGTATATATGTTCCAAGAACTCAACACGAAGATTTTAAAGAAAACCCCATTCCAGTCCAACCTTTACATGGTAGTTATTTGACAATTCTATTTTTCTCAAAAAGGGCTGTGATATTACCGATTATTAGAGATATTTGCATCACAAATAGAATGTACATTTTGAATATAGCTCTGAAGAACTCTTTTATTTTGAATGAATTTTGTTGGTAGAACTGGTAAACCGTAGGAGAGGTTACCACATAAAATATGTATATCCCATTATAAGGCACTATGTCATATCCATCTTTATTTCACTTTTTAATTCACGTTTTATTCTTAGAGTTGATTGTTTCCGAGATATTTCTTGTTATTAGTTTCAATTTTAAAATACGCAACTTTTCTCATACAAGAACTCACTGTTCGTTTCATCTCTTTTGTTTTACTGCTGGCAGTAAAATTAACAGAAAATTCTAGATACACATTTTATGTCTCGTGTAATTGTACGCTATTTCATTAAAACTTTTAGTCATTTTTGAAATATCAAAATATTTAAAAAAATTTAGTGTAAAAAATGGTTTCGGCGGGTGGGGGGGGGATTTTCCTCAAACATTTCTTGTGGTATTCTTGTATGATACTAAACGTAAATAAATGTTTTCGTATTTAACTGACTTTTCGGTTTTCAGTTATCGAGTTCACAGACACAATGACACACGCACATACATAAATCCTCTCAGACCTTTTTCTATAGGGTCTGGTCTTGATATGGGGTAACGTATATAGTGTATTTGCGGTAAAATCTCGCTATCAAATTTTTGGTGGAGTGCAATACTTTCTCTATGTACAAATTTCTGACGAGAATAGTACGAGAATCTGTCCCATTTGCAAGGAGGAAGAGTCGTGGACTCACATCTTGGCAAGATGCAAGGGTACGGAGGAATGGCGGGAAAATATTTACCGCGATTCTTTACCACCGCGAATGCAGAGCTAGAAGCATGTTGGACGCTACTGGCAGGCACGGTAAACATGGACGGGCTAGGTAAATTTATACTTAAGACAAGACAGCTGAGATCTGAGGAGGCTGCCAATAGAGAAGGGGGAGGGAGGAATAAGAACAACCAAACAAAAGTTACTACAATGTTTTATATACATATATATCATGTCATACTTAGGTGACTGTTGTGCTATGGGTTTATATATGGTGTATATATTATGTGTATACATTTCTTTTAAGTGTAATTATCTATTACAAGAGGGTACATTTATGAAGGCTGTATATTTAAATTGCTATATTTGAATATATTTGTATTTTTTATTTTCGGGTTTACTCTTAATTCTTTATTTTTGTTTTAATGTTGTTTTTGATTGTGTATTACCTTTATCTGCGGTTTATGGACCCGTGCGATTGTTGAAATTCTATGTATGATTTTTTTTTTATTGTTTCATTTTTATAGCCCCCTTTAGCATCGGGGGGTTTTGCATTTGAAACAACTCGTTGTAGGTTCTTTACGTTGGTTTAAATAATTTTATTTTTCTCAATTACACACACATTCACTCTCACATACATACTTCCAGACTCTGTGGGGGATAGGGAATAAATCTGGCTAAAGAAAACTTCCCCGCCTCAGCCGGGAATCGAACCCGGGACCTCCGAGTGAATGTATGATATCGTTATGTAAATAAATACACTTATTCGTTCATTCAAGTAGAGAAAATAAAAATTAACCTTCGTAAGAAAAGTGTGTAGATATCATACCAAAATAAAATTGAGCTGTTTCATTCACTTAACTTTCTCTGCTGTTTCAAATGAAAACTATTCTTAAAAAGATTATTCTTTTATCTACATTATGCAATCGATCGAAATTATTGTCTTTAATTATTGTAACTCCTTTGGCAGCTCCCCATTCTTTAAATAATGAAAATTCCCCCTGACTTGCCGGGTAACAAACTAAGTACAGATGTTTTGGTATAATCCAAAACGTCTTCGGGAATATCCATTTTCATTCATTAGATTTATTTGGTGCAGTTTAAACTACCAGAATTCTAACTGTTTATTATGGTGGGGCTACGCAGCAACGAACCAATAAAGCATTAACTACGTCACGACTGAAGTTCAATTCCTCTAATAATATTAATATTAATACACATAAGAATACTTCAGTTAGTATTAGGCTAGAGTAAAACGCTGAATATTACACGTGGTTTTTTACACTATGAGAAATCAGAACACTTACACTTACACTCACAAATAATAGTCTATTTAAGCCACTTATACTATAAATAACTAGTTTGATTCTTTCACTAGAGGATCCGAATGCCCGCCCAGATTCCAACCATTCACTTTTGTGATGAAAAATCGTGTGGACATGAGTTGAACAATGAAATGTAGTGCCCAATAGGCTTGGTTGGACTGTTCCACTGACCTTGGCGTGTATGATTTCAAATTTGTATTAATCAAAATCTGTACTTGGTTCACGGAATGAACCGTGAGTGGTTACATAAATTCTCAGAACACGCGTATTTGGGGACAAAGAAATCCTTATGTTCTACATACACAGAAATTTGGAGTGATGAGCAGCGTCTTGTAGGCGTATTTTTGTTTTTGAATATGATAAACACTGAAGAACACATTAGGATATTCACTGACTTTGTCAATCAGTTAACAAATGATGAATTAGCTCAGGGATATTTCTAACAAGATGATGCAACGTCAGCATGAGGGAGATCGAATCATCTCAAAAAATCTTTGGCCTCCAATATCTCCTGACCTAACACCACCCGACTTCTTCCTGTGGGGAAGTCTGAAGGGAAAAGTGTACAGAAACAGACCACGTGCAACTGCAGAGTTGAAAGATACTACACGTGAACATATTGAAGCTATTATCAAGAAGACTTTAATAACAATATTCCAGAATTTGGAGCGACGTGTAGAAACATGCTTGGATGTAGGAGAGGACCATTTTGAGTATTGCATTTGACAGTGCATAGTTCAAGGTATGTGTACACAAATGCTCAACACAAAATCAAAATAATAGCCAAAATATAGGCAGAAATTTGGTGCCTCTAGCGAGAGAATCATCTCATGTTAACTAGGGTCGGCTGATAAGTCCCGGACCTCTCAATGAAAAACGCACTAAAACATGTTTTTTGCTTAATTTATCAAAATAATCTCCAGGAAGGCTAATACATTTGTCATATCGGTGTTCTAATTTAATTAAACAATCTCTGTAGTGCGATTTATCAAGGTCCTCAAAATGCTTGTCTACCGCATCAATGATCTCCTCCTTGCTGTGAAATCTTCGTCCTCCAAGACATTTTTTGAGGTTTGAGAACAGGTGGCAGTTCACTGGGTGCTATATCTCCTGAATAGGGTGGATGTTCAAGCAATTCCAACTTTAATTCGCACATTTGCCCCCCATTGCAATCACTGAACGATGGGCCGGAGTATTGTCACTATGAAACAAGATTTTTTTTCTTTCTTTTTTTGCCACACGAGGACTTATTCCTTTCACCTCATCACTCAAACGTTGCAGTAAACTTGCGTAGTAGTCACCAGTGATACTTTTGCCCTTTACGAAGTAATCAATAAAAATAATTCCCTGTGCATCCCAGAAAACACTCGCCATAACCTTCTTAGTCGCGGCCTTTTTTGGAGCTGGTTCACCTGGCGCAATCCACTGTTTTGACTGTGATTTACTTTCTGGAGTGTAGTGATGTATCCAACTTTCATCCATGGTAATAGGCCGTCTCAAAAGTTCACTGGATTTTTACGGAAGAGGGGTTGCAGTTCACCTTCTAATAACACTTCTAGGAAATATTGGTAGAACAATAATAACAATATATCTTTCAGAAGTGGTTACTTTAAGAAATTTAAATATATTTATATATTTTCTATATTTTTTTCTACAGGTTTAACAGTATGTTATTCTTTTCATTTATTTTCCACATTCTTAACAGAAACAGTTTCTCTTTGCAACTTTTGATCAGGTGACATCATTGCGGCACCCATCTTGCACACACCTTGTAAAAGCCCAAAACATTACTGAAAATATTACCTGCACGTTCTTTTGATATGTTTACAGCCTCTGCTATCTCAAACAACTTTAATCTGCGCTCTTCCAGTACTAAACGATGAATTTTTTCAATGATCTCTGGAGTTGTCACTTCTACAGGGCGTCCAGAGCGAGGCTCATCACTAGTGCTCGTACGTCCCATTTTAAACTGTGCAACCACCTTTTAATCATTGAATATGAAGGGGCAGAGTCTTTCAATGTACTGTCCATTTCCTCCTTGATTTGTTTAGGCGTTAAGCCTTTCAAATGGAAGTATTTAATCACTGCTCGTTTTTCCAAATCCTCCATTTTCGTGAAAACTCTAAAGTTATCTTGTTTAAAATGCTGTCATTGGAAAACTAAACAAGCTATTGACGTGTAACTATGGATACAAGCTAGTCTAGAGTTCAATTATATGATGCTATCGTCTAACTGGCCCAGTATGTGAGGACCAGGACTTATCAGCCGACCCTCGTAGTTTGTTTTAACTCAAGGCTAGTTTCAACCATGTATGAATACTTCCATATAACGCGCTCCAGAGGCAGTAGACTGCTGTTTTACTAAATGTGGGAATGTTACCTGTGTATTTGACATATTGCGTGTGCTAATTCAATTAGAGAAGTAGTAATTTTTCCATAATAAATTAAAGGGAGCCGAACCTTTGTAAGTAAAATACAGAATGAAGTAGAGAATATTGTGGCCTTTGTGCAGACGACAAAATGCAGTTAATTACAGATCAAAGCTTCAATCAACCGCACCCCAAACCTTTTCCCCAAATGCATCAGCAGTTATATCACCGCGGAACAGGCTACAGTTAAAACCAACTGGAACGTCAAATACCGCTGTGGTTTCCCTATGACTAAAATAAGCTAAACATGGCAACACTGGGCAAACTGTCATTGTTTTGATTGCAGTATTTAATCCCATTTTCTCTGTCAAAGGATTTGAATGCGTTTACAAGCAAAACGTATGACTATGCTATCCAGCCATAACGAAATCCTAGTAATGGAACCATAGTTATGCCTGTCCGCTCTGAGCTTGCAAAAAATAATTGCCTCAAAATTTAGTAACGTACGCGACCAAATTGTTCAGCTTCGTAAAATTATCACATTCGTGTTTTGCTTTTGCTCTAAATCTAGTTTTCATAAAATACAAACAGCAATACGTTGTAATAACAGGTTATGTCGTGGAGTGTAAAAATAATTTCCTATGTCAAATGTTACCGATTCCGTTCCTTTTGTGCTGCAGAAACAAGCTTGTTCTCTATAGTGCCGTGAATAAACAAATAATGTCATACAAATTTCTTACTTTTGGTGCCAAACATTTATTTATTTTAAAGAAGTTCAGACAGACAGACAACCCCAACCCAACCACCCTTTACATGGACCATTTTCGAAAATTTAGATTTTCTCAAAAATGGCTCTACCGATTATGATTGCAATATTGTATATCAAAGATATTTACCTGACAAATAGTATGTACATCTTGAAAATTCTGGGAAAGCCTCTGAAGACTACTTTATTCTGGATGAATTTTATGGAATTTTGAATAACTGCTAAGCCATATGAGATACACAAGAACTTATCACACAAAAAATAGAGCACATTAGAACAGGCAATTTATGTTAGATACATTTTTTCGTGGAGTTGATCGTTTTTGAGATATTCGTTGTTTTTGGTTTCAGCTTTGAAAAACATACTTTTCTCACGCAGGAAACTGTCAACTCCTGCCCATACAAACAAAGGAACTTCAGTCACATAGCAACCACCTTTTGACTTTCACTTTAACCTATCGTACTCCCTTATTTGGCTTCTACTTACAAGGAAGTAAGTAATAAAACTATTTCTGCTAATTTTTACTCGACTACTCTTGCTACAGAGATGTAGAGAAAGTCATGTGAATGGAACACATCAGATTTTTATAATGGGAAAGTAATGTTTTAATTTAAACTATATAAATAATTAAGATGTAAATGGGTTGATCCACTTGTGTATCTACTTCGCGTTTTGTGTAATGTACCAGGTTATAACGTCGGGAACAACACGGAGGTCATCGACTCCTACCTGCCTGGAAGGAATGCTAGTTATGGGAAATGGCGCACGTTGATTGTTGACTTGTGGCCAGGAGTTGACAAGTTTCCGAGTGAGAAATATTTATGTACTTTAAAACTGAAACCTCTTAAAAAGAATATCTCTAAAACGGTCGACTCTACGTAACAAATATGATGTGTTCCATTCACATGACTTTCAATACAGGTCAGGAACAAATTATTGTTAAAAAAGCTCATGCTGATTGAGAAAAAAATAGCAGAAATGGTCTTATTACTTGCTTCCTTATAAGTAGAAGCGAAATAAGAGAGTACCATAAGTTAAAGTGATAGTCAAAAGCTGGTTGCAATGTGACTGAAGTTCCTTTGTTTGTATGGACAGGAGTTGACAACTTCCTGAATGAGAAAAATATGTTTCTTAAGGCTGAAACAAAAAACAAGGAATATCAAAAAACGACCAACTCCACGAAAAAATGTATATAACATTAACTGTGTGCTTTAATATGCTCTACATTTTATTTCTGGGAAGTTTTTGTCTATCTCTTACGGTTTAGCAGTGACACAACATTCCGTAAAATTCATCCGGAATAAAGTAGTCTTCAGAGGCTATCCCCAGAAAATTCTATATATATAATCTTTTTTCTCAAGTATATATCTTTAATGTTTGATATTTTAATTAAAATCGTTACAGCCTTTTTTTAAAAAATCAAAATTTCTGAAAATTTTTCCATGTAAGGTTTAGTTGGGAGTGTGGGGATTTTCTTGAAAATCTTCGTGTCGCATCCTTGGAAGATACTGAACTTAAATACAAGTTTGGTATTTAACGGTCTTTTCGTTTTTGAGCTATGCTGCCCACAGACACACACACATACGCACAGACGGACAGACAGACTGACACAGCCATTTTTCTAAAAATGCTTTTTTGGATTCAGGTGGTCTCAAAACATGTATTTCCAGTGAAATCTCGGTATCGAATTGTTGGGTACAATGCAGTACCTTCCCTATACACTATGTACATAGTACGAATAGAGAAAGTAAAAATCTCATGTGTTCCATTCACATGACTTTCTCTATACCTCTGCAACAAATAATTGTTAAAAAGCGTATGCCTCTATTTACTTCATACTATTCGATAAAAAATCAGCAGAAATTGTCTTATTACTTGCTTCCTTGTAAGTAGAAGGGAAATAAGGGAGCACTATCGGTTAAAGTACTAGTCAAAAGCTGGTTGCTATGTGACTGAAGTTCCTTTGTTTGTATGGACAGGAATTGTTAAATTCCTTTATGAGAAAAGTATGTCTTGTAAAAGCTGAAACAAAGAACAAGGAGTATCTCAAAAACGATCAACTCGTAAAAAAAAGGATATAAGTAAATTGTATTCTTGTGGTGCTCTACATTTTTTGTGTAGTAAGTTTTTCTCCATCTCTTACGGTTTAGCAGTTGTGCAAAATTCCATAAAATTCATCCAGAATAAGGTAGTCTTCAGAGACTATTCCCAGAAAATTCAAAATATGCATTTTATCTTTCACGTAAATGTTTTTAATAAACGAAATTTTAATCAAAATTGTTAAGAGCCATTTTGGAGAAAATTAAAAATGTTCGAAAAAATCTCCATGTAAAGGGTAGTTTGGGGGATTTTTCTCTAAATCTTCGTGTCGCATCCCTGGAAGATACTAAACTTAAATACCAACGTTGGTATTTTATCAACTTTTCGTTTTTGAGCTATCGTGTTCACAGACACACGGGCCTTTTTCTGAAAATCCTTGTTTTGGATACAGGGGACCCTAAGACATATATTTCCGGTGCAATCTCTGTATCGAATTTTTGGGTGCATTACAATACCTTCTCTATACACTATGTACATAACACATATAGAGAGAGTAAAAATGCATAGGACATAAGTAATGTGTTTTAAAGAGTTCTACATTTTTTGTGTAGTAAATTTTTGTCCATATGTGACGGTTTACCTGTTATGCAAAATCCAGAAGTGTTCATGCAGAATAAAGTAGCCTTCAGAGGCTATTCGCAGAAAATTCAATATATACATTTTATTTGTCATCCAAATATCTTAAATATAAGAGATTTTAGTCAAAATAATGACAGCCATTTTTCAGAAAATCAAAGTTATCGACATTTTTTCCATGTAAAGTGTGGGGTGGGGAAATTTTCTTGAAAATCTTCTTGCCGCATCCTTGGAGGATACTGAACTTAAACGTCAAGCTTAGTATTTATCGGAGCTTTCGTTTTTGAGATATGCTGTCCACACACGGACCTTTTTCTAAAAATGCTTTATTTGGATTCAGGGGGTCCTAAAACATGTATTTCCGCTGAAATCTCTGTATCGAAATTTTGGGAGTGAGACAGTACAGTCTTGTCACGGGGCTAAGAGTTATTCAGAAGGGTTATTCATAGCTCATAATATAAATTATATCAAGAAGGGAAATATAAATGGGAAGGGAAGAAAGATTTCAAACACGTATAAGTAGCCGAGTTGTTACGAGCTGGTAGCACAGTACCGTTAGGGTCAGAGCATTGAACGGAAGGGGGTGAGTGTACACTGCAAGAGGGAACATAACAGGAAAAGAGAAAACAATGCTCCCGCTGGTCAAGCGACACATTTTGAGGCACTTGGCGTAGAACATCAGCAGAGCAAAGATGTGATATTTATGGTCCGTGGTGGAGTCAAACAGGCTACCTTTAGTTGTGAGGGAAATAGTTATTTTAATACAGGCCAGACTACGGAATAAATCACTGCATCAAAAGTAATAAGTAAGAATAATCATGGTCGGGTAAAGCGTAGTTTCACAGTAGAAAATTTAAGAGGAATGTGTGTGTGTACGACGGCGGGAGAAGGCCGAACTAACTGAATAAAGCACTTGTGTCGTACCACACCCTGAACGAGTTTCCATGCTAGTAAAAATCCTGAGCTAGGGTACTCACAAATCATTACCATTCCTACGCCCGGAATACGAACTCGTGAACCCCGTTACCGCAATGCAATATTTTCTCTATACACAGTGTACATAGTACGTGTAGAGAAAGTAAAAATACGATGTACTATTGGTCAGTCATTATTAGGGTTCGCACCTTTATAGAGCGACTGTAGGTTATCTGTGATTAGTCCAGTGTATGAGAATAGTCGCAACTGGACTCAAAGCTGCAGCGCATAGTCAACTAGTTTGATACACACATACTGTCAGCAACGCAAATATCCAATTATTCACAATTTGAAAGCGAATATTTTCCTGTAAATGGTGACCAATGAGTGTAAGCGACTCAAAGCTGCAGCGCATAGTCAACTAGTTTGATACACACATACTGTCAGCAACGCAAATATCCAATTATTCACAATTTGAAAGCGAATATTTTCCTTCAAATGGTGACCAATGAGTGTAAGCGACACAAAGCAACGATGAACTGTCGTCAAGAGAGCAACACAAGGACACTACAACACTAAAAATTCTGATGTGTTCCATTCCCATGACTTTCTCTACATCTCTGCAAAAATTATTATTAAAAAGCTTATGCTTCTATTTACTTCATGCTAATCGAGAAAAAATTAGCAGAAATGGTATTTCTCATACAGGAATTTGTCAACTCGTTTCCATACAAATAAAGGAACTTCAGTCACATAGCAACCAGCTTTTGACTATCACTTTAACCTATGGTACTCCCTATGATATTTCTCATACAGGAATTTGTCAACTCGTTTCCATACAAATAAAGGAACTTCAGTCACATAGCAACCAGCTTTTGACTATCACTTTAACCTATGGTACTCCCTTATTTCGCTCCTACTAACAAGCCTTTTAACAATGAGTTGTTGCAGAGGGGTAGAGAAAGTCATGTGAATGGAACACACCAGAGTTTATAATATTACTTGGAATCTGAGTGCCGACATCAAGTCCAGGCCCGACATTATCAAGTTTAGAAGGATACAACTCCAGGGCAAACTTTTGAAGTGTTGTTCGGAGTTTTGAAAAAGGACCACGGCTACAAGCACGTCAGACAATAATGTGCTTTTAGGAGCTTTAAAGCCGGGTGCAAAAACCCAAGTTTTATGACTCCCGTTATTTTCTTCAACAGCAGCTTTTTACTCTCTTTTCACGTACTATGTATATAGTGTATAGAGAAAATATTGTATTCCATCCAAAAACACGTTACCGAGATTTCACCTCAAATACATGTTTTGAGACCCCCCGATTTAAAAAAAATTATAAAAATTTCCATGTGTGTGTCTGTGGGCAGCATAGCTCAAAAACGAAAAAATCTGATGTGTTACATTCACATGACTTTTTCTATATCTCTGCAATAAATTAGTTTTAGGAATCTTATGATTCTATTTACTTCCTGCTAATCGATAAATAATTAGCAGAAATAGACTTATTACTTGCCTCCTTGTAAGTAGAAGTGAAATAAGGAAGTACCATAAGTTAAAGTGGTAGCCAAAAGCTGGTGGCTATGTGACTGAGTTCCTTTGTATGGACACGAGTTCACAAAGTCCTGTATGAGAAAAGTATAAGTTTTTTATAGCTGAAACCAAAAACAAGGAATATCTAAAAAAACAATCACCTCCACAAAATTGTGTGTTTTAAAGTGTTCTACATTTGTAGTGTGGTATGTTTTTGTCCATCTCTTTGCAGTTATGCAAAATTCCGTAATAAATTAATCTTCAGAGACTATTCCCAGAAATGTCAAGATATACATTTTATTTGTCAGGTAAATATCTTTAATACATGACATTTTAATAAAAATCGTTAGGGACATTTTTTAGAATATCAAATTTTTTTAAAAAAGTTCCATGTAAAGGGTAGTTTGGGCGGAATTTTTCTCAAAAGCTTCGTGTCGCATCCCTGGAAGATACTAAACTTAAATACCAAGTTTGGTACTTAACCGACTTTTCGTTTTTGAGTTATCGTGTTCACAGACATACGGACACACATACGGACGTTTTTCTGAAAATGCTTTTTTTGGATACAGGGGACCCTAAAACATATATTTCCGGTGAAATCTCGGTATCGAATTTTTGGGTGGAGTGCAATACTTCCAATACCAACCTGGGTATCTAGGTTTGGAATCTTCCAATGATGCGACACGAACATTTTCAAGAAAATCCTCCCGCCGGAAAGTAACCTTTTCATGGAACTTTTTTCGAAAGTTTTAATTTTGTCAAAAATGGCTCAAACTATTTTTATTAAAAAATCATATATTCTAGATTTTACACGACAAATAAAATGTTTATCTTGACTTTTCTGGTTATAGTCTGCGAAGACTGCTTTATTCCTGATGAATTTTATGAAATTTTGTGCACCACCTAAACCATAAGAAATACACAAAAACTTACCACATGAAAATGTTGAGCAGTTAAAACGCGCAATTTATGTTATATAGATTCTTTTGTCGTGGATTTGATCGTTTTAGGGTTATTCCTTGTGTTTGATTTCTGCTTTAAAACGCTTATCCTTTTCTCATACAGAAATTTGTCAATTCCAGCCCATACAAACAAAGGAACTTCAGTCATATGGTAGCTTTTGACTATCACTTTGACCTATGGTACTCCCTTATTTCGTTTCTGCTTACAAGGAAGAAGTAATAAGACTAATCATACTATTTTTTCTCTATTAGCATGAAGTAAGTAGAAGCAGGGACTTTTTAACAATAATTTGTTGCAGAGATGTAGAGAAAGTCATGTTGAATACATCAGCTTTTTACTTTCTATATCGCAATATGTACAATGTACATAGGGATAGAAAAGGTATTGTAATGCACCCAAAATTCGATACCGAAATTTCACCGGAAACATGTTTTGGAGTCCCCTGAATCCGAAAAAAGCATTTTAAAAAAGAAGGTGTCTGTGTGTGTCTGTGCACAGCATAGCCCCAAAACGAAAGGACCGTTAGATACCAAACTTGGTATTTAGGTTTAGTATCTTCCAAGGATGCGACACGAAGATTTTCAAAATGTCCCCCTACCACAAGCTACCCTTTACATGGAAAAAAGTTCGAAAATGTTAATTTTTTTTTAAAATGGCTCTAACGATTTTGATTAAAAACCCGTATATTAAAACTATTTATGTCCGAAATAAAATGTATATCTCGAATTTTTTGGGAATAGCCTCTGAAGAGGTCTTTATTCTGGATAAATTTTGCTTAACTGCTAAACCGTAAGAGATAGAAAATAACTCACTACACAAAAAATATACATCAAGTCAAACCACACAATTTATGTCCGTATGTTTTTGTGTGGAGGTAAACGTTTCCGAGATATTCCTTGTTACTGGTTTCAATTGTGGAGTACTTAAACTTTTCTCAGACAGGAAGTGTTTGTTTTCTTTTGTTCTATTCGTGGCCAAGCAAAGAAGTGATCTGCAATGACAATCCCATAACGATAGCTTTTAAAACATTTGACAATCACTTTAGTGCATTCCCTTATTTCCTTCTACTTATAAGGAACTAAGTAATAAGAACATTCTGCTAATGTTTATCTGATTAGCATTGTGTAGAAAGAAGAACAATCCTTTGTAGGAGGTTTGTAGAGCAGCTAGAGAAAGTTATGCGAGTGTAACACATACATTTTTTTTTTTATTGATTTCTACTGAAATTGTATCATAGCTAAATAATTAAGGTTCAGGAGTTAGCTGATTAGACTAAGAACAAGCATTCAAAAGTGTGATTATGTATTTCAAACATTATCAGAGAAAAAGGTGTATGAATTCACATGTTTTAAGACTAAGTTTTATTAATTTTCGGCTGAATGAAATACTTTTTATATCTCACCACATAAGCTATTAATGTCAACAGCCACTTGAAATAATTGTCATGATTTATGGAATAATTTATAGACATTTCTGGAAAAACAATTGAATAATTTAAGAGCACAAGTAATTGAATTCACTTAGGGTGTAATTTCGGTTGTTCAGACCACCTTGCACCATTAACAGAGATGGTTGTATTACGATAAACCGAAATCTCACCACCCCCTTGAGGAATATTAAAGTAGTTTAAAATTGTAACTAATAACAAGTAGTATCTCGGAAATACTTAATTCTACAAAAACAGTATATGACATAAATTGTGTGTTTTAATGAGATCTACATTTTTGTGTAGTAAATTTTTGTACCTCTCTCTCGGCTTACGAGTTATAGAAAAGTCATTCAGTATAGATATTTCGAGGAAATGACCAAAAACTTAATGATGGACCTATATTTTGTTATCAATATGAATAATTTTGCAGTTTCTCAACTAGCAGGAAGTAAATAGAAGCATAAGCTTTTTAACAATAATTT
This sequence comes from Hymenopus coronatus, assembly GCA_030762935.1. Lineage (NCBI taxonomy): Eukaryota > Metazoa > Arthropoda > Insecta > Mantodea > Hymenopodidae > Hymenopus > Hymenopus coronatus. The sequence goes on from CM060885.1 coordinate 80,527,743, forward strand.
ATTGCAAAGTTGTAGAGAAATTCATGTGAATGGAACACATAAGATTTTTCAGAACATGAACTTGTAATTATAGCCCAAAGTAACTGGCCACACAACGGCTGAGTAACCCTTACGCACAATAAAGGTCGCGTATCGGCACGTCAGCATTTCCACATCGTTTCTAAATAATGCAGCGCAGGTTAAGGCGAGTTTTCATCGCTGCACGTGCTCCAGCGCGAACTCTGGGAACAACGAGTACCCTTGGCACCATTCAGTGCCACAGTGGTTTGGGGTAGTTGCTAAAGTTTTGAGTGTGCTTTAGAAAGGCCAGTGAACGACCTAGACAGAGTCCAGTCAAGAGGAGGCGTTCACCACACCACGTTTGTTCCATTGGCTCTTCAACAACAATAGTTGCTTTCTCCGTCCAAAATATCAGAGTTTAAAAACCTGTGTAATCATTCAAGTGCCGTGTAATTATTTAAAGGCGATTCATCTCTAAAATTGTAAAAACACAGTATGCGAGCTATCATATTGAAATTTATATCAGCTATTATACACATTAATAATAATAATAATAATAATAATGATAATAATGATAATAATAAATAATAATAATAATAATAACAATAATAACAATACCAACAATAACAGTAATAATCATAATAATAATACCAACAGTAAAAATAACAACAATAATAACAATAATAATATTATTAATAATAATGATAATAATAATAATGATAATGATAATAATGATAATAATAATGATAATAATAATAATAATGATAATGATGATAACAATACCAACAATACCAACAGTAAAAATATCAACAATAATAATAATGATAATATTAATAATAATGATAATAGTAAGGATGATAATAATGATAATAATAATAATGATAATAATAACAATACCAACAATAAAAATACCAATAATAATAATAATAATAATAATAATAATAATTATTATTATTATAATGATAATAATGATAATAATGATGATGATAATAATAATAATAATAATGATAATAGTGATAATAATGATAATAATGATAATAATAATGTTTTATATGGTATTAAATTCACAGCTTACATGATCATTTAAATAATACATTTTTCTTGCCTAAATGTTACTTTCTCTACTGTACTATGCATATTCCAGCGAAAAAGTCGATGTCGAAGTTTCACCGGAAATACGTTTACAGTTGCCAAGAATAAAAACAAAATAGAAAAACGGCCGTATATATACACATAAAAAATTGTTATTTCTAAATTTTACTTTCTCTATCTACTATATATATGCCAGTCAAAAATTCTATGTCAAAATTTTGTCAGAAATATGTGTTTTCGGTTGCAAAGAATAAAAAAATCTGATGTGTTCCATTCACATGACTTTCTCTATATCTCTGCAAAAAATTATTGTTAAAAAGCCTTACTTTATGCTAATCGAGAAACAATTAGTAGAAATAGTGTTATTACTTGCTTCCTTGTAAGTAGAAGCGAAATAAGGGAGTACCATAGGTTAAAGTGATAGTCAAAAGCTGGTTGCTATGTGACTGAAGTTCCTTTGTTTGTATGGACAGGGATTGTTGAATTCCTGTATGTGAAAAGTATGTTTCTGAAAGCTGAAACCAAAAACAAGGTATATCTAAAAACAACCAACTCCACGAAAAAAATGTATATAACATAAGTTGTGTGCTTTAAAATGCTTTGCATTTGTTCTGTGGTAAGTTTTTGTCCGTCTCTTACGGTTTAGCAGTTATGCAAAATTCCGTAAAATTGACCGAGAATAAAGTAGTCTTCAGAGGCTATTCCCAGAGAATTCAAAATATGAATTTTATTTGTCAGGTAAATATGTTTAATATACGATATTTTAATCAAAACCATTACAGCCATTTTTTAGAAAATAAAAATTTTCGAAAATGTTTCCATGTAAAGGGTAGTTGGGGTTGGGGGGATTTTCTCTAAATCTTCGTGTCGCATTCCTGGAAGATACTAAACTTAAATACCAAGTTTGGTATTTTAGCGACCTTTTGTTTTTTATTTATCGTGTTCACAGTCACACGGGCACACTGAAACACACAAGCACCTTTTTCTGAAAATACTTTTTGTTTTGGATACAGGGGACCCTAAAACATATATTTCCGGTGAAATCTCGGTTGGAATGTTTGGTGTAATGCAATACCTTCTCTATACACTATGTACAGAGTACGTGTGGAGAGAGTAAAAATGTGATTTTTACACAATTGCTCTGTAAGATAATTCAAGGGCAGTATAATTTAATAGCAGGCGTCGTTAGTGTTGGTTCCAGCCTCTTCGATATGTTGTGCACGAGAATGGGCAGCGAACCTCTGAGTCCGTATGTTTTGTTACCGAGCGATAATCCATTCAACCGCATGGAATTATTGCTGGAATGCACAAAATATGTACAGCATTTTTCTTTCATCTTTATTTCAGAGCAATGCCGAACTATTGATTTGTAAACTTTCCGCGGTTTATTTGCCTGGTTCAATGTTCTCATACTCTGGTTAATCGCAGTAACAAAACATCTGATGTGTTACACTCACATGACTTTCTCTAGCTGCTCTACAAATTTCTTACAAAAGGTTATACTTTTTTGTACACAATGCTAATCGAAATAAACATTATCAGAACGTTCTTATTATTTAGTTCCTCATAAGTAGAAGGAAACTAAAGGAATGCACCTGGCAAAAGTGATAGTCAAATGTTTCAAAAGCTGTAGTTATGCAATTATTTCTGCAAATCGCCTCTTTGCAGGAGTAGAAAAAAAGAAAAATGGACACTTCCTGTGTGACAAAAGTGCCAGTGCTTTACAATTGAGAGCAATAACCAGGAATATATCGGAGATGGTTACCTCCACAAAAAAAACGTAAAGGACATAAATTGTGTGTTTTGACGGAATCTACATTTCTTGTGAATTAAGTTTTGGTCTCATCTCATACGGTTTACCAGTTTTGTAAAATTCAATAAAAATCATTCAGAATGAAGAAATATTCGCAGACCATTCCCAGAAAATCCTTTGATATACATTTCGTTTTTCATAAAAGTATCTTAAATATAGGTTGTATTAATCAAAATCGATAGAGCCATTTTTGAGGAACTGAAAATTAAAAAAAAAAAAACTATATGTAAAGGATAGTAAGGGACTGCGGCATTTTATTAATATTTTTTTTTCGCATCCTTGAAACATACCAAATTTAGATACAAAGTTTTGGTATTTAACGGCGTTTTCGTTTATGAACTATGCTACCCACAGACACACATACACAGATAGACAAACACACACAAGTACATTATTTTAAAAATGCTTTTCTTGGATTCAGGGGTCTCAAAATTTCTATTTACTTTTAAATCTCGGTATTCAATTTTGAGTGGAATGCAATACCTTCCTATACACTATGTACATAGTACGTGTAGAGAAAGTAAAAATGCGCTGTATCTTAATTGTATTATATTATCACATTGATAGTAATTTTCTAATAATGAAATAATTTTATTCGGAACAAAGTGATGGGGGATGAAGCAATTTTTAATTTCTCCACACGTATTATGTACATAGTGTATAGAGAACGTATTGTAATGCACTCAAAAATTTTATACCGAAATTTCATGGCAAATACGTGTTTTAAGACCCCCTAAATCCAAAAAGCTTTTATAGAAAAAGATCTGTCTGTGTGTCTGTCTGTCATTCTGTCCGTCTGGGTGTGTCTGTGTGTATGTGTGTGTGTCTGTGGGCGGTATAGTTCAAAAACCAAACTTGGTATTTAGGTTTGCTATCTTCCAAAGATGCGATATGAAAATTCTCAAGAAAATCTTCCCACCCCCAACTGCACTTTACCAGCAACCTTATTCGAAAATTTTGATTTTCTCAAAAATGGCTGTAACGATGTAATGCACCCAAAAATTCGACACCGAGATTACACCGGAAATACATGTTTGGGTCCTCTTTTTTCCAAAAAAAGCAGTTGTGGAAAAAGATCCGTGTGTTTGTGCATGTTTACGTGTGTGTGTCTGAGGGCAGCACCACAAAAACGTAAAGACCGCCAAATGCCAAACTTGGTATTTAAGTTAGGTATCTTGCTAGGATGGGACGCGAAGACTTTTTAAAAAAAAATCCCCCAACCCTCAGTTATGCGTTATATGCAACTTTTTTCGAAAATTCTGATTTTCTCAAAAATGGCTCTAACGATTTTGATTAGAATATCGAATTTAAAGATAATTTACCCAACAAACAGTATGTATATCTTGAATTTTCTGGGAATAGCCTCTAAAGACTACTTTATTCTGGAAGAATTTTACGGAATTTTGTGTAACTGCTAAACCGTAAACGACAGACAGGAATGTACATCGCAAAAAATGTGGAGCACATTAAAACACACAATTTATTTTATAAACATTTTTTCGTGGAGTTGATCGTATTTTTTTTTTTAGATATTCCTTGTTTTTGGTTTCATCTTTGAAAAACTTGTACTTTCCTTATACAGGATTTTGGCAACTTGTGTACAAACAAACAACCAGCTTTTGACTATCACTTTAACCTATGATACTCCCTTATTTCGCTTCTACTTACAAGGAAGCAAGAAATAAGACTATTTCTGATACTTTTTTGCAATTATCATGAAGAAAATACAGGTATTAGCTGTTTAACAATTTGTTGCAGAGACGTAGAGAAAGTTATGTGAATGGAACACATCAGATATTTTTGTATGTTATTAAAATAAACCCCTCACAAAAATATTTATTTAAAATCGTTTCATTTCAGGATACACCTTTTATTTTTAATGTAAATCTCTTTAATACACCGTATTTTAATTAAAATCCTTACATTCCTTTTTGAAAAAGTTAAAATTTTCTAAATTTTTCCCATGTAAAGGGTAATTTGCGGTTAGGGGATTAGCTTTAAAATATTCGTGTTGTATTCTTGGGCGATACTAAACTTAAATACTATTTAGTGTCTACCTAATGGAGATTTTCATTTTTCGGCTTTGCTGTCCACAAACACACATGCACTGAGCTTCTAAAACGCTTTTTCTGTGAATTCAGGGAATCTGAAAACATTTATTCTGATGGAATATCGGTATCGAATACAATACATGGAATAAAATAAATACTTTGTCTATTCACTACGTATATAGTACGTGTACAGAAAGTAAAAAGATATTCTTCTTTTATCAATAGTTTGTTTGCAGAACAAATACAGATAGCTAAGTGCGTGGAACATGTCTAAATCTTTTCTGGAAACAATGTCGTATTTCGGGTGAATTATCGCTAACCATTTTCTAGGTGGAACACAACGTCTTATCTACCTAGCCCTTACGTACAGAGCTCCTGCACAACCTTTACTTACATTTCTCTCCAATATCAGCTTTGATTCCCCTAAGCTGCAGTCAGATTTCATGGCTGTAGCCTAGAAACAACCTTTTCCTCGCTCCCGCACATGGTGTGGCTGCATTCCAGACTCCACTTACTACCGCGGGTGCTATTGCGGAACCTCTCAAAGCTTCGTGCTCGGTGAAATTCAGCAAACTACGTGTTGTAACGTGGAAGGTTTTTTTAGTGGGTATGCCGCAGCACGTATCCTTCCAACCACTGCATTTCGGCTGTGGGTTGAATGCGTGGTGCATTTTTCTCCGCCACGGGGGTGGGGGTATTTGATTGAGAAAAAAAAACAGATGTGTTTCATTCACAAAACTCTCTCTAGGTGTTCCACAAACAAATGTTTCTTATAAAATATTATTCTTTTATCTACGTTATTTTATGTAGATAAACATTAGCAGAATTAGTCTTATCACTTGCTTGCAAGTAGGAGGAAAATAAGGGAGTACACGAGATTACAGCCTATTTGTCAGGCCACGGGAAAATAAAACCCTATTTACATCGGTTCCATATAATAGACGACCCCACGTGCGAATGCAACAGAACCCAATAGACATTTAACTATCTAATATACGACTGTATAAACATAGAACATCAGAGAGCAATTTAATCAAAGAAATTATTCAGAATGGAGATACCTGACCTGTCAGTAATTAACAAATAATATTCCGGCATTTACGTAGATTTTATAAATATATTAAATCCATGGATATCTAAACAAAATAAATGTATAAATAAATTGTATAATTTCTACTGATTCTGAGCACAGAGTAATTCTAAAAATAATTTAAACAGTTACATATAGTAATATTACATTATTTTAATGGCATTTGACTGCAATCAGTTTATTTCTAAAACAAAACGTAAGTGATATTATTATATATTATTATTTATTGTAATAATTATCACCATATTATAATGACAAACAAATGTAAATCTAGTATGTTAATAGTGTGTACTAATGTCTGTATGCATGTAACGTTATTATTGTAACGGGGCATACAGATGAATATTTAATAAAAAAGAAAAACTAGGCTAAAGCAGTAGTTAATGTGAAAAAATTGCGGTTGAGTTCGCTTTGCATGTTCGGTTTGAGAAAAGCTAATTCGTTCAAAATTGAAACCAATAACAATGAATACTTCAAAAACGGTTAACTCTACAAGAAAAGCCTATATGATACAAATTATGCGTTGTAACAGATGTACATTTTGTGTGTAGTAAGTGTATCTCTTACGGTTTAACCGTTATAAAAATTCTGCAAAACTCAACCAGAATAAAGAACTATTTATAGGCTATTCCCAGAAAATCTAAACTATCTATTTTATTTATGATGTGAATATGGTATTTAATCAACTATTTCCAGCTACACATCCATGTAAGGATAGATGGAGATAGGGTGATTTTCTTGAAAATTTCCTGTTGCCTCCATGGAAGATATTGAACATAAATACATAGTTTGGTATTCACTTATGGATTTTCGTTTTTTTTATAATATGCTGCTGTCCACAGACAGACAGACACACACCCACACACACTCACTCACTGACCTCCTTCTAAAAATGCTTTTCCTATGGATTCAGGGAGTCTCAAAAACATGTATTTGCAATGAAATCTCAATATCAGTTTTGACTGGTATACAATTACTTTCTCTATACACTACGTATAAGTGGTGTAGAGAAAGTAAAATGATAATCTGTTTAAAAATATTTTGTTTACAGAACAAATACCCATATATAACTTAATGAATGAAAAACATGCGATTTTTCCACAAAAAATCTAATGTGTTCAATTCACATGACTTTCTCTACATCTCTGTAACAAATTGTGGTTAAACAGCTTATGCTTCTATTTGCTTCATGCTAATTAGCAAAGATGGTCTTATTACTTGCTTCCTTGTAAGTAGAAGCGAAATGAGGGAGTTACATAGATTAAAATGATAGTCAAAATCTGGTTGCTGTGCAACTGAAGTTCCTTTGTTTGTATGGACAGGAGTTAAGAAATTCCTGTATGAGAAAAGTAAGTTTTTCAAAGCTAAAACGAAAAACCAGGAATATTTTAAAAATGATCTACTGCACGAAAAAAAAGTGTATGACATAAAATGTGTGTTTTATCGTGAGCTACATTTTCTTGTAGTAAGGTTTCCCCCATCTTTTACGGTTTAGCAGTTATGCATAATTCCGTAAAATTCATTCACAATAAAGTAGTCTTCAGGGGCTATTTCCATAAAATTCCAGATATACATTTTATTTGTCAGGTAAATATCTTTAATATACGATATATTAATCAAAATCACTAAAGCCATTTTTACGAAAATAAAAATTTTCGAAAAAAGTTCCATGTAAAGGATGGTTTGGGGTGGGGGGATTTTTCTCAAAATCTTCGTGTCGCATCCCTGGAAGATATTAAACTTAAATACCAAGTTTGGTATTTTAGCTACTTTTCGTTTTCAGTTATCGTGTTTACAGACACACGGACACACACACACAGGGACCTTTTTCTGAAAATGCTTTTTATGGATACACAGGGTCCTAAAACATATATTTCCGGTGAAATCTTGGATGGAATACAATACTTCTCTATCCCTATGTATATTGTACATACGTGGCTAGAGAACGTAAAAATCTGGAAACGAAGTTCTCAAGGCATGTATTTCGGGTGAAACCTCGGTAGCGATTTTCTGGGTGAAATACAACACCTTCTCTACCTAATATGTGCGTGCAGAATATTTGATAGAGAAGGTAAAAATCTGATGAGTTCCACTCACATGACTTTCTCTAACACTCTGTTAGAAAGCTTAATCTTTCATTAGTTCATGCTAATCGAAATGGTCTTATTACTTGGCTCCTAATAAGTAGGAGAGAAATAAGGAAGTGCGGTAGGCTAAAGGGACATTAAAATATTTTAAATGTAGTTTAATTTGTGACTAAATTTCCCTTATTTGTATGGCCAGGAGTTGACAAATTTCCGCATAGGAAACGTGTAAGTATTTTAAAATGGAAATCTATAACAATAATATCTCAAGAACGCTCAACTCCACTGTTTATAACATGGATTGAGCGTTTTAACGAGCTCTACATTGTTGTTAAGTGAGTTTTTATCTATATCTTACAGTTTACCGATTATGCAAACTATATAACGATGTCTTGAGAGGCTGTACCCAGAAAACTCGAGATATACATTTTGTTTGTCATGTAAATATATGCGATATTTTAATCAAAATTATTGGAGCCATTTTTGAGAAAATCAAAATTATCTGTAAATGTTCCATGTAAAGTGCAGTTGGATATAGGAGGATTTTTAATATCTTCGTGTGTTTGGTATTTCGGTTTCACAGATACTAACACACACAGGTGATTTTTAGTAATGCTTTTATTTCGGATTTAGGGGGTCTCAAATATGTATTTTTGGTGAAATCTCTATCGATTTTCTGAGTAGAATACAATACCTTCTCTATACACTACGTACATAGTAGTGTAGTATGTAAAAAAATCTGATGTTTTCTATTCACATGACCTTCTCAATATCTCTGTAACAAATTATTGTTAATAAGCTTATTCTTCCACTTACTTAACGCTAATCGAGAAAAAAATTAACAGAAATAGTCTTATTACTTGCTTCCTTGTAAGTAGAAGCAAAATAAAAGAGTTACCATAGGTTAAAGTGATAGTCAAAAGCTGGTTGCTATGTGACTGAAGTTCCTTTATTTGTATGGACAGGAGTTGACAAATTCCTGTATGAGAAAGGGGTAGGTTTTTCAAAGCTGAAACCAAAAACAAGAGATATCTCAAAAACAATCAACTCCGCGGAAAAAAATGTATGTAACATAAATTGTGTGTTTTGTCTACATTATTTGTGTCGTAAGCTTTTGTCTATCTCTTACGGTTTAGCAGTTATGCAATTTTCCGTAAAATTCATCCACAATAAAGTAGTCTTCAGAGGTTATTCCCAGAAAATGAAGACATATATTTTATTTGCCAGGTAAATATATCTAATATACCTACCATATTTTAATCAAAATCGTTAGCCATTTTTAAGAAAATAAAAACTTTCGAAAATTTTTCCAATTACAAGGTAGGGTGTGGGGGTATTTTCTTGAAAATCTTCGTGTTGCATCCTTGGGAGATACTAAACTTACACACACACACACACACACACACACAACACACACACACGCACGCACGCACGCATACACTGAGCCTCTAAAAAAGCTTTTGTTATGGATACATGGGATCTCTTCTGGTGGAATCTCGGTATCTAATTTTTGGATGGAATAAAATAAATACTTTCTCTATACACTATGTATATAGGACGTGTAGAGAAAGCAAAAATATATATTTTTTTAAAAAATAATATGTTTGCAGAACAATATAGATATATTAATGACTTACATACATCATATTTTTTCTGAAAACGAGGTGCTCAAAACTTGTCAGCTGATTTTCAGGGTGGAATACAACACCTTCTCTATCTAGTACGTAGTAGAGAGTATTTGGTAGAGAAATTAGGAAACAATAAAGTGATTGGTGTTGGTAATGTGAATAATTGCGAAGAAAATGTGTAATTAAGGCAGCAAATATATGAACTAGTTAGAGCCGAGCCCCTACTTCATACCGGCACTTGTTTTTATCCGGCCTCTACCTGTACAGGCCACAATTTTCACTCAGGGGAATTACAGAAGCTAACGCCAGAAGCAGCAGAGAACTTATTCGGAAATCCTTGGAGGTAGATTCTTGTTTACACGGCGCGCTCTACAGACCAGTAAATTAACGCTAACAAAAGAAGACCGTGCGCGCCTCCCTCTGGGATGATGGCTCTCGGATATCCGGAGCTAGAAGACTGCTACGAAAACCCAACTCCGCATTTCCCTTATAAAGCGCTCCACCATAACTACGCAGATTGATGCTCTACTGTCGAGACTGAATTTACTTCCATTTTGATGAGTTTGACACACACACTATTTGAACAGATCATAGGAATCGGTCAATCTAAAACCTGATGGCTTACATTCACGTAAATTTTAATCAATCTTTCACAAATATTCGCATAAAAGCTTATTTTTCTATCTACTTCTTACTTGAAATAGAATTTGATTACACAATTTGATGTACGTATAAGGATGTACCGTGGTTGAGTGGTTAGACCACTCGCCTCTCACCTAGGTGGCCCCAGTTCGATCCCAAGCGCACGCACGGCGTCTGAGCGGGTTTTCTCCAAGTCCTCCGGTTTCCCTCGATATTCATTCCAGTAATTGCTCCATTATCATGTTTCCAATCATCAGTTTGGCTTACATTTCTTATCATGCACTTCGTGTTCATGCCTGGCTACGGGCCGACCTCTCCATTCCGTGCCGTTAGGCTAACATTCTAGCGGGGTGTCAGTCCTACAAATATGGGGAGGGTAAGCCGATTACCAAACGAAAAGATGTACTAAACATTTTTACTTTCTCTAGCCGGTATGTATAATATACTTATTGTATCGCACCCAAAAATTCGATGTCGAGGTTTCAACGGAAATATATGTTTTGAGGCCCCCGAATCCAATGAAGTATTTCCAGAAACATGTCCGTGTGTGTGTGTGTCATAGCTAGAAGAGAAAATGTTTATTTACTAAAAAACTGCTCCAACAATTTTGATTAAAATGTCATATGTTTATCACATTTTCATTACAAACGAAATGTATATCCTGATTTTTCTTGGAATAGACTCTGAAGACCTATTTATTCTGGATGACCTTTGTATACTTTTGTACAACTGGTAAACCCTAAGAGATACACAAAAAAGTATTGCATTTGTTTTGTAGAGTTAACGTTTTTCGAGATATTCCGAGTTGTTGGTATCAGTCTTAAGGTACTTAAAATTTTCTCGAAAGGAGAACACGTTTCTTTTTGTTTCTTATTTGTTTATCCCTAGCAAGCAAACAAAACCGAAATTCAATTCTTTTGCTTAGCGATAGGCTTCTAAAGACATGAATTTACTTTTAGCCTAGTATATTCTCTTTATTGCCATTTACTTACAAAGGGCAAGTAATAAGACCAATTCTAGCAATTCTGTTCATGTTTAACATCACGTAAAAAATGGAAATAGAAATGGCGTGTTATTTATGGACGCCCTCTAATTGCTGTGATTCTCAGCGTCCCATTCTATGCTGGGCGTGAAGGACCGCTTAATTTTGCTCAGAGGCCTCTCGATCAGTCTTAAGTTTCTTTTAAGTGTCATAAATCTACGACACGGGCTCAACGGCTTTACTTGCCTTCCAAAGGAAGCTAAGCACCCGAAAAAATCCATCGTCCTCCGCCGGGTTTGAACCCGCGACCTTGGCTATATGAAGTCAGCATGGTAACCAAAAATTCGATACCGAGATTTCACCGGAATTATATGTGAATGCAAAAAAAAAAAAAAAAAGCATTTTTAGAAACATGTTCGTATGTGTACGTGTATGTGTGTGTGTGTGTGTCTGTCTCTCTGTATGTATGTATGTATGTATGTCTGTGTGTCTGTGGGCAGGAAGGAGAAGACCGTTAAAAACCAAACTTGGTATTTAAGTATGGTATCTTCCAACGATGCGACACAAAGATTTTTAAGAATATCCCCCTACGCAAAACTACGCTTTACATGGAACTTTTTTCAAAAAAATGGCTCCAACGATTTTGATTAAAATATCGTATATTAAAGACAAATAAAATGTATATCTTGATTTTTCTGGGAATGGCCTCTGAAGACTACTTTACTCTGGGTGAATTTTACGGAATTTTGCATAACTGGTAAACCGTAAGAGATGGACAAAAATTTGGCACATAAAAAATGTAGAACACATTAGAACACACAATTTATGCTATATACATTTTTTTGTGGAGTTAATAGTTTTTTTAGGTATTCCTTGTTTTTGGTTTCAGCTTTGAAAAACATTCTTTTCTGTTGACAGGAATTGGTCACCTCCTGTCAACAGAAACAAAGGAACTTCAGTCATATAGCAACCAGCCTTTGACTATCACTTTAACCTATGGTACACCCTTACTTCGCTTCTACTTAGAAGAAAGCAAATAATAAGACTATTTCTGCCAATTATTTATCGCCTAGCATAAAGTAAATAGAAACATAAGATTTTTAACAATAATTTGTTACAGAGATATAGAGAAAGTCATGTGAATGGAACACATAAGACTCTTTTTCAGCAAAATAACAGTGCCAGTGCCTTCGAGTGTACACATAACTTGGCTTAGACGAGGCCCTTCTAGTAAAAGGGGTACGGATGTTCTGACCACCACTGAAGATAAGCCGGCCGCTCCCCCTGCGCAGCACGCACTGAGTCAGAGCAGTGCTGTATTAAAAAACTGTACCGTGACCAGAAGTTTGGTTCTAGCTGTACCTTTCTGGATTATTCTCTGGAAATACTTCATCTTTATTCCCATGCATGTGAAAATATCTTTTATGAGTGTGTTAGGGCGCAATTGAATAATTATCAACAATAAACTAATCTGTCTATTGATTTTGTAGTCCAGTGAAAATGTTTTATTTGTCTAGGGAACGAAACTTGGTTACAGTTACATTTCCTCGTTTCAAATGCACAAAACCAATTATATTTTGTTTATATTTAATTGCAGTAATAACACACTTTCAACCCAGTAAAGTTGTATTTGTACAAAAATAAATGATGCACTTTGAGCTTAACGAATTTAATTTTCAATTGTGTTTCGCGTTACAAAATAACGAAACCACTAATTATTCGATCATTAACGATTGCAGGGAAATTTTCAATCTTCCCTAGTGTTTTTTTTTACTCCTGTTTTTTTAGTGATCATTCATAATGTATTATAAAACTGCTACTGCACTTTAAATATTATGAAACGCATTAACGAACGAAATGATTGCGGTATTTACAAAATTCTTTTTTTTTTTCCCTCACTATGCTGAAACATACCGCGTTCGGAAATCCCATTTTTCCTTAATCCTATTAACGTCACTATGGATACCCCTAAGCCGCCATGTCACGCTGGAAACGAAACAAAACAAAAAGTCATGTAACCAAAGGATTTGGCTTTCGCATTCGCCGTAACATTTGGTTCTGCTCTCTCCTTTGTTTTGTTTTTTCTTTTCTTTCTTTAAAATAAATCAAAATGGTTTTGTGTATACAATAAACAGTTTCACTGATATACTCGGCTACATCCCTGGCAGCTGCAATAACTATGTTTCAACAATTTTTATTAAAAAAAAACAACAAAAACAGTAATAGTAAGAATGCTAATACTGATATTTATCGCATTCAGTGCCTACAAGGAAAAACAATATCTGATTCCGAATGCCTCCGTGATCGAGAAGCCAGCGAGCTGACTTTTTTCCCGGATATACCGGGTTCGTTTCCCGTCTTGGGCGGGGAATTTTTGTTTAACCAGAATTATCCCCTATTCCTCACATAGTCTGGAAGTATGAATGTGAGAGTGATTGTGCGTGTGTTTAGTGATAAAAAAATCGATTAACTTAATAATTTAAAACGAGTTACACAAATCAAAGCCCCCGAAATGACCATTGAAGTTAAAGGGGGCTTAAAAATAAATCAATTATAAAAAAAACACATCTCATTCTATCTACAATCCTGTATGCTATGTGATAAGAAAACTTATTTCTATCTCCTTCTCTTAATCTGATTAAACATTTGGGGAAGTGCGATAGGTTCTATGCCAAGCCGGGATTTGAACCACGGATCTGCCGGTCTATAGCCGATAGCTCTACCACTACATTCTGACTATACCTATACAACTCATATCCTACATGTTTTTTTTTTATTTACTTATTTATCTTTTTTTTTTTTTTGGTTGGTCATGTCGGACGATGAACCGACACGATCTTCGGGTTTGAAGTGCTGCCCTCCTAGCCATGTCTTCAGTTCAGGGAAAAGGTGAAAGTCGCTGGGTGCCAGGTCAGGACTGTACGGCGGATGATCGAAAATGTCCCATTGAAATTGTTCAAGGAGCCGATGGGTTGTGCCAGCAGTATGTGGACGAGCGTTGTCATGGACCAACACAAATCCTTATGTCAGAATTCCTCTTCGTTTGTTTTGAATGGCTCTCCGCAAACGTCGTAAAGTACGAAGATCTTCAAAAAAATATCAATGCTCATTTGAAATCATTGTTGGCAACATTTTTTGAAGCGGGTATTGCAAAGCTTGTGGCAGGTACGATAAATGTCTCAATCTTTTCGGTGATTGTGTTGAAAAGTAACCATAAGTGTACAAAACTTTTGGTAATAAAATAATTGTTTTCTATGAACTTGTCTTTTATTTATAGCCTATCGGAGGTTGAAAAAAAACGGCCCTTGTATTTTAAATCCTTAATAGGAAACGCGGAGCCTGTATTTATGTCCATAGTAATTACAAGATTAATTACTTCTATTTGATTACAATTTTCGCGGCGGTTTCTCGCGTATATACGTCCTCATCATGCAACCTGACAAATTATAGTGTAAGATGTACAGTCACAAATGCAATGAGAGGTAATAGGGGCAAAACATAATATTAATGAGTCGCTGAATTCCTTGTGGGCTTTAGGGTATTCCATGTTTAACATGAGAGCTTTGAAGCTGAAGATAGAGCTCAAAGTGCCGTATCCAAGTAAACTGGAAACAATACGAAACCCCGTAGGACCCCTGGGATTAACATGCACGGTATAAAGAGCAGTCTGTTTTGGATATGAACTCCTCTCATAAACAAGATCGTTTGGATATCTCTGCTTAATGATTTAATAACTTCCTTCCTCACTTAACTCTCTTAGAGCAATGACTCAATAGATAGGGTGGCTTAATCATTTAAACTCCATATTACTTTCTCTACACGTACTGTATGCATAGTGTACAAATAGAGAAGGCATTGTAATATACCAAAACTCGATACCGAGATTTCACCGGAAATAAATGTTGTGGGTCCCCCTGTATTAAAAAATCTAATGTGTTCCATTCACATTACTTTCTCTACATCGCTGCAACAAATTATTAATTACTTCATGCGAATTGAGGAAAAAAATTAGCCGAAGTAGCCTTATTAATTGCTTCCATGTAAGTAGAAGCGAAATATAGGAGTATCATAGGTTAAAGTGAAATCAAAAGCTGGTTACTAGGTGACTGAAGTTCCTTTGTTTGTGTATCCAGGAGTTGATAAATTCCTGTGTGACAAAGTATAAGCCTTTTAAAGCTGAAAACAATAAAAAGGAATCTCTCAAAAAGATCAACTCCAGGAAAAAACTGTATACGACATAAACTGTGTGATTTTTCGTGATCTACATGTTTTGTGTAGTAAGTTTTTGTCTATCACTTACGGTTAACAGCTATTCAAAATTCAATTAAAATAATTCAGAATAAAGGCGTCTCTAGAAGCTATTTCCAGAAAATTCAAGATATACATTTTATTTGGAAGATAAATATCTTTAAAATATGGTATTTTAATCGAAATCTTTAGAGCTATTTGTGAGAAAATATTTATTTTCAAAATGTTTTACGTTAAACACCAAATTTGGTATTTAGGTTTAGTATCTTCCAAGATTGCGACACGAATATTTTCAACCCACCCCTCGTAAACTATACTTTACATGGAACAATTTTCAACAATTTTTGTATTCACAAAAATGGCTCTAAAGATTTTAATTAAAATTGCTAATATTTAAGATATTTACACCTCAAATAAAATTCAATTCTTGAATCTTGTGGGAATAGCCTCTGAAGACTACTTTATTCTGGTTGCATTTTGCGGAGTTTTGTATACCTGGCAAACCGTAAGAGATAGACCAAAAACTACATAACAATAAATGTAGAGCACGTTAAAATAAACAAACAATTTATGTTATATACATTTTTATTCGTTGAGTGGACAGTTTTTAAAATATGCCATGTTATTAATTTCAGCTTTAAATATATTATACTTTTCTCATACGGGCATTTGTCAAATCCTATCCATAGAAACAAAGGAACTTCAGTCACAAAGCAACCAGCTTTTGACTATCACTTTAACCTATCGTACTACCTTATTTTTCTTCTACTCACAAGAAAACAAGTAATAAGACTATTTCTGTTGAATTTACTCTATTAGATTGAAGTATAAAGAAGCATAAGATTTTTAACATTAATTTGTTGCAGAGATGGAGAGAAAGTCATGCGAATGGAACACATAATATTTTTGGTGTTAGATAACTCATGAATGTTTAGTGCTAAATAAAGCAATTTGATAGTGCTTAATATTTCTATCTTGCTGTAAATGCATATTTTCTATTCTAAGTGTATTTTAAGGAAGACGAATAAATCAGCAGGAATTCAGTGTTTCATCCCTGCTTTATAAAACTTCGGGAACATGCTCGTCTGTTTTCTTTTTGCAATATTAGCAATTTCTTGAGAGATAGCATCTTTCAATTGCTGTTGGGTTGTTGGTTTTGTCAGATAAACTCTCTTCCTAAGGAAAACTCTCAACCAAATGTCGGTTGGATTGATTTATATCTGGAGATCGCGGTGGCCATTTTGGTGGAACTTGAAATGAACATGGACCAGCTCTTAAATCGTTAAACAGTTCTAAATTTTCTCAGATATATATATATATATATATATATATATACAGCGGTTTCAATTTTGAAGTGAGTTTTAAAATGCCCTATACATGTATGCTCCTATCAGTGACTGAAGATCAAAACTACATATGATTACATAATTTACACGCACTATTATCTGTTAATGACATTGCCATAGAATAGCACTGCGTTTGTAACAATGTTTTCTATGTTCGGTTAATTCTTTCTATCAATTCAGGCTTTCTTTCTGTAATAATTTACTGTGGCTAACGAGAAATGACTATAAAATCTGATGTGTTACACTCACATAGCTTTCTCTAGCTGCTCTAAAAACAAACTTCTTACAAAAATCATTCTTCTTCCAACACTATGCGTAAAGAGATAAACATCAGCAGAGTTTTATTACTTGGTTCCTTATAAGTAGACTGGAACTTAGAGAATGCACTAGGCAAACTGATAGTGAAATGTTTTAAAAGCTATCGTTATGCGACTGTCATTGCAAATAGCTTGGCCAGGAGTAGAACAAAAGAAAAACATACACTTCCGTCTGAGAAAGGTATTTCACAATTGAAACTAATAACAAGGAATATCTTATGACTTGAGTTGTGTATTTTAACAACATCTACATTTTTATAAACAACATTTTTGTCTATCTCTTACGGTATACTAGTCAGGCCAAATTAAGTAAAATTAACCGTTAATGAACAGGTCTTTAGAAGCCATTCCCAGAAAATGCAAGATATACATTTTATTTGGAATATGAATAGCTTTAATATACGGGATTTTAATCAAAATCGTTACAACTATTTTGAAGAAAATAAAAAATTCCGAATTTTTTTCCATTTGAAGGGTAGTTTGTGATGGGAGCTTTTTTTTGAAAATCTTCGTGTCGCATCCTTGGAAGATACTAAACCTAAATACCAAGTTTGGTATTTAACGGCCTTTTCGTTTTTGGGCTATGCTGTCCACATTCACACACGGATCGTTTTTAAAAATGCTTTTTTCGGACTCAATGGACACCAAAACGTATATTTCCGGTGAAATCTCGACATGGGATTTTTGGTTGCATTACAATTACCTTCTCTATCGCTATGTACATTGTACATATGGGGCTAGAGAGAGTAAAACGTATTTTATAGGAATAGAATGTTTAGTTGCTATGGTACGGCAACAGATAAAGAATATATTGCAATTGTTATATCCGAGGATTATTTTCAGGTGGCCTTGTATAAAATGCTACAATGTTTATATTCTTTATGACAATTTCAGCAATTATTGCCAAATACTGGGGCATTATATAAAGCGTTTAACGAAAAACATATACAGCAGTTTCATCGCTTCACGTATGTCGAATTTATTGCTTCAATTTCACCCCATTCGGACTTTCCCAAAGCCGTGCGCTACTTGATGGGCGTTTATATTTATTGATTACGCATAACCGTCAAATTTTTATTATTTGTTTGTGTTATTTTTGTATATATGATTCACACAAATCACCAAAAGATGGCTCTGTCTCTCTCGCTCCAGCAGCAGCGCGACAGTTATGGAATCAGCGTGACCAGAAAACCGATGTTTATTCTACAATGTTGTAGCTTAATATTCCAGCGGATTCCCTTCCCGCATCCCTCAAATAACATTACCATATTTTTAATCGCTTCTCCGCTGCCGGTTCTCCCCTACTCGGCTGCGCAATTTCACCAGCAATCCAATTCCACGTCAAATTGCGAAGAAAAATCGCCGTCCAGCAATCTAAAATACAAGTTAATTTAAATCGATTTGCGCGGATTTAGAGTAACGTTTCCATTCTCTGCATGGTAAGGGTCAGCGTAAAGTAACGCCTTCTGGGAAAAACAATTGATGTGCCAAAAAACATATGACTACACTCGAACCTGCAATCCTTCAAAATGGAACATAAATCAGCTTTATTCTTTTCCGCAAAAAAATGTATGTATTCCAGGCATATGACTGCTACGAAAAAAGAAATTTTATTACAAGAGATTATTTTCCTATTTTACTTTCTCAAATCAGTATGTACTATGCACATAGTGGATAGATAATTATTATATTCCACCCGAAATTCAATATCGAGATTTCACTAGAAATATTTCATAAATCCCCCAAGTCCGAAAAAAACATTTTAGAAAAAAGTTTCTTTGTATCGGCATGTGTGTGGCTCAAAAACGAAAAATTGGTTAAATACCAAACATGGTTTTTGTTCACGTCCTTCCAAGGATACACTAGAACGATTTTAAAAACAACACACTCCTCCAAATACCTTTATATGAAACATTTTTCGAAAATTTTGATTTTCTGAAAAATATCTCTAACAATCTTTTTAAAATACATTGTACTCAAGTTAATTATGTGGAAAAAATCTTATGTGTTACACACATGACTTTCTCTAGCTGTTTTACAAACTTCATACATAAGATCATTCTTCTTTCTGCACCTTGCTAATCGTGGTACTCATTAGCACAATGTTCTTATTGCTTAGTTCCGTATAAGTAGGAAGGAATTAAGGGAATACACTAGGCTAAACCAATAGTCAAATATTTTGAAAGCTGTCGCCATGCGATTGTCATTACAAATCGCTTCTTTTCTTGGCCAGGAGTAGAACAAAAGAAAAACGGACACTCCCGCCTGAGAAAAGTATAAGTACTTCACAACTGAAACTAATAACAATGAATACCTCGAAAACGGTAATCTCCACGAGAAAAATGTATATGACATAACTTGTGTATTTTAACAAGACCTAATTTTTTTGTATACCACGTTTTTTGTATATCTCTTACGGTTTACTAGTTATGCCAAATTAAGCAAAATTCATCAAGAATAAACAGGTCTTCAGAAGCTATTCCCAGAAAATTCAAGATATACATTTTATTTGTTAGGTAAATATCTTTAATATATCATATTTTAATCAAAATCGCTAGAGCTATTTTTAAGAAAATTAAAATTTTCGAAAACATTTCCATGTAAAGGGTAGTTTGGGGTGGGGGATTTTTCTCAAAATCTTTGTGTCGCATCCCTGGAAGATACTAAATGCTTTTTTTTTTATACAGAGGGTCCTAATACATGTATTTCCGGCAAAATCTCGGTATCGAATTTTGGGTGGAATACAATACTTCTCTATCCTTATGTACATTTTACATATGGGGCTAGAGAAAGTAAAAAATGTCTTTTTAGAATTTTCTGGGAATAGCCTCTTAAGACCTCTTTATTCTGGTTTAGTTTTGCATAACGGTTAAACCATAAGAGATAGACAAAAGAATGTAGATCTCCGTAAAACATCATTTATGTCATTTGTTTTCCGTGTAAAGTTTGCCGTATTCGAGATATTAATTGTTAATGAATTCAATTTTAAACTAATTAACTTTTCTCAAAATGAACCATACAAACATTTCCGAAACTCAATTGTTTCACATAGCAGCCAGGTTTTAAAAAATCTGATGTGTTCCATTCACATGATTTTCTCTACATCTCTGCAACAAATTATTCTATTTGCTTTATCTAATCGAGAAAAAATTAGCAGAAATAGTCTTATTACTTGTTTCCTTGTTAGCAGAAGCAAAATAAGGGAGTATCTCAGGTTAAAATGATAGTCAAAAGCTGGTTGCTATGTGATTGAAGTTCCTTTGTTTGTATGGATAGGAGTAGAAAATTCGTGTATGAGAAAAGTATGTTTTTCAAAGCTGGAATCAAAAACAAGGAACATCTCAAAAACGATTAGCTCCACAAAAAAAAAGTATATAACATAAACTGTGTGTATAAACGTACTCCACATATTTTGTGTGGTAAGTTTTCGACCATCTCTTACTGTTTAGCAGCTATGCAAAATTCCGTAAAATTCATCCAGAATAAAGTAGTCATCAGAGGCTATTCCCAGAAAATTCAAGAAACACATTTTATTTGTCAGGTAAATATCTTTAATATAGGATATTTTAATAAAAATCGTTAGAGCCATATTAAGAAAATCGAAATTTTCGAAATGTTTTCCATGTAAAGGATAGTTTGGGTTGAGGAGATTTTTTAAAATCTTCGTGTCACATCCCTGGAATATACTAAACTTAAATACCAAGTTTGGTATTTTAACGACTTTTCGTTTTTGAGTTATCGTGTTCACAGACACACGGACACACACACACACATACACACACACACAGGGACATTTTTCTAAAAATGCATTTTTTTGGATTCGGGGGTCTCAAAACATATATTTCCGGTGAAATATCGGTATCGAATTTTTGGGTGCAATACAATACCTTCTCTATAGACAGTACATAGTACGGGTAGAGAAAATAAACATTTGGCTATGTATTCCCTTTTGAACTTTCTCTACACGTACTATGTACATAGTGTATAGAGAAGATATTGTACTGCACCCAAAAATTTGTTACCGAGATTTCAGCGAAAATACATGTTTTAGAGTCCCCAGTATTAAAAAAAAGCATTTTAGAAAAAGCGCGCGCGCGTGTATGTGACTAAGAACAAGAATAATCCAAAACCAAAAGTCGCTAAAGTACCATAGCTGATATGTAACTTGCAAGGACGCAACACAATGACTATGAGGTACATCCCCTCTTACGGACATTTGCTTTTTGATATAAATATCTTTAGTACATAATACCTTACATGGACAAATTGTCGAAATTTTTATTTTCTCAAAAGTAGTTCCTATGATTTTTATTAAAGTACAGCATATTAAAGATATTTATACGATAAATAAAATGTATATTATTTATTTGGGTTGAATTTTGCTGGATTTGGCATAACTAGTAAACCAAAAAATGGAGAAAAATTTAGTACACAGAATATGTAGATCTCAGAGAAACACGCAATTTATGTCATATACATTTTTTACTTCCTCATCACGTACTATGTACATAGTGTATAGAGAAGGTATTTGTAATGCACCCAAAAATTCGATACCGAGGTTCCACGGCAAATATATGTTTTTGATCCCCTGAATCCAAAAAAAAAAGAAAAAAAAAGCATTTTTAGAAAAATGTCCGTGTGTGTGTTTGTGTGTATGTGGGGGGTGTCTGTGAACAGCATAGCTCACAAACAGAAAGACCGCTGAAAACCAAACTCTTTTAGATTTGGTATCTTCCAAGGATGCGACACGAAGATTTTGAAGAAAATCTCTCCACCCCCAACTACCCTTTACTTGGAACTTTTTTCGAAAATTTTGATTTTCACAAAAATGGCTCGAATGATTTTGATTTAAATATCGTATATTAGGGATCTTGAATTTTCTGGTAATAGTCTCTAAGGACTAATTTATTCTGGATAAATTTTACGAAATTTTGGATAACTGCTAAACCATAGGATATGTACACAAACGTACCACACAAAAAATGTGGAGCACGATAAAACACACAATTTATGTGATATATATTTTTTTCGTGCAGTTGGTCGTTTTTAAGTTATTGCTTGTTATTGGATTCAGCTTTGAAAAACTTACACTTTTCTCATATAGCAATATGTCGACTCGTGTCCATACAAACAAAGGAACTTGAGATACATAATAATCAGTTTTTGACTATCACTTAAGCTATAGTACTCCCTTATTTCGCTTCTACTTACAAGAAAGCAAGTAATAAGACTATTTCTGCTAATTTTTTCTCGATTAGCATGAATTATATAGAAGCATAGACGTTTTAACAGAGATTTGCTGCAGAGATCTAGAGAAAGTCATGTGAATGGAACACAGCAGATTATTTCTTGGAGTGGATCATTATTGAGATATTCCTTGTTATTGGTTTCAGTTTCAAAATACTGAAACTTTTCACATACGGGAATTTTTCAACTCCTGGCAATGCAAAGAAACATCTATATGGCAACCAGTTTTTAAATTTGGCTATTGATTCAACCTAGTGTATTCCAGTATTTACCTTCTACTTAAAAGAAGGCATTTCTGCTAACGTTTATCTCGATTGGCATGAATTAAGAAGAAGAATAAGCTTTTTAATAACAATGGGTTACAGAGATGCAGAAAAGGTCATATGAGTAGAACACATCACATTTTTTACTTTCTCTATACGTAATATGTACATAGTGTATAGAGAAGCTATTGCACTCCACCCAAAAATTCGATACTGATATTTTACCGGAAATATATATTTTAGGATCCCCTTTATCTAAAAAAAAAAAAAACGTTTTTGGAAAAAGGTCCGTGTGTGTGTGTGTGTCCGTGAGTCTATGTGACTATGTGTCAGTGTGTCTGTGAACACGATAACTCAAAAACAAAAGCTCGGTAAAATAACAAACTTGGCATTTAAGTTTGGTATCTTCCGGGGATGCGACACGAAAATTTTGAGAAAAATCCCCCCACCCCATCTACCCTTTAAATGGAACTTTTTTCGAAAATTTTGATTTTTTCAAAAATGGCTCTAACGATTTTGATTAAAATATCGTATGCTAAAGTTATTTACCTGACAAATAAAATGTATATCTTGAATTTTCTGGGAATAGCCTCTGAAGAGTAATTTATTCTGGACGAATGTTATGGAATCTGAAATAACTGCTAAACCGTAAGAGATGGACAAAAACTTACAACACAAAAATGTAGAGCACGTTAAAACACACAATTTATGTAATATACATTTCTTTCGTGGAGTTCATCGTTTTTGGGACATTCTTTGTGTTTGATTTCTACTATGAAAAAGTTATACTTTTCTCATACAGGAATTTGTCAATTGCTGTCCATACAAACAAAGAAAATTCAGTGACGTAGTAACCAGCTTTTGACTATTACTTTAACCTACATACCCCCTTATTTCGCTACTATTCACATGGAAGCAAGTAATAAGACTATTTCTGCTGATTTTTTTCCGATTAGCAAGAAGTAAAAAGAAGTATGAGCTTTTTCAGAACAATTTGTTGCAGAGATGTAGAGGGAGTCAATGTGAATGGTACACATCAGATTTTGTACTGAATATATCTAAAATTAAAAATTTTCAACCATTTTAATACAGGATGTTTTCAGAGAGTTCCTTTAATTGGACTGCTTAAGGCTGGAAGAGAATATACAGGGTTATTACAAAATAAATAGACAACTTCAACTGCCTGTGAAACAAAAACAATTAGAGATAGCAACCTAATTATTTTGGAGGTATGTTGTGAAACTCTCAAAGTTTCGTTTGTTACTATTGGTAACGCTGTAGTGTTTTGTTTGTTGTTGCAGAAGCTGAAATGGCGGAAAATCCTGTGGAAAAAGCATATTGCGGGTTGGAATTTGCTAGAACGCAATCAGCAACTGTTGTCCAACGACATTTTAGAACACGTTACCACAAAACGCCACCGACTAGACAGTCAATCTACGACTGGTATAGAAAATTCGAGACAACGGGAAGACCAAGAGTTTCGGAAGAAAACGTTGAACATGTTCGTTCTGCCTACATAAGAAGCCCACAGAAATCGACATCTAGGGCAAGCATGCAATTACAAATTCCTCAGCAAACTGTATGGAAAATCTTGCGGAAGCGACTGCACATGATGCCTTACAGATTACAGATGTTGCAGTTTCTGAGTGAAGAAGATAAGGTCATACGGCGGGACTTTTGCATCGACATGTTGCGACATGATGAAGACGATGCTGGTTTTTGTGAGCGCATCGTTTCATTTTTGTGGTAACGTGTTCTAAAATGTCGTTGGACAACAGTTGCTGATTGCGTTCTAGCAAATTCCAACACGCAATATGCCTTTTCCACAGGATTCTCTGCCATTTCAGCTTCTGCAATAAGAACCAAAACACTACAGCGTTATCAATAGTAACAAACAAAACTTTGAAAGTTTCTCAACATACCTCCAAAATAATTAGGTTGCTATCTCTAATAATTTTTGTTTTACAGCAGTTGAAGTTGTCTATTTCTTTTGTAGTAAGCTTGTATTTGTGAATTGCAGGCAATCAACACCTCACCGCAATAAACGGTTTCTACTGGTAGAGCTACGCGCCTCTTCAAACATTGATTCAAGTTTCCAGAGCTAGCATATAGATTTTCACTCAACTACTTTATTTTAGTATCTTTGTAAATAATCTAACTGCGTCAAGAAATTACTGAGTTATATGGGAAAAAAAAACTATCAATCCAGACTGCGCTCCTACGTAATGGAGTAGGCGTGGTCTCCACAGCTCGTTTTGAAACTTGTTACAGTATCTATCTTGCTCACTGCCTGGCATCGTTTAGTTCCTGCTAATAGAGGAACTAGTAAACACTAAAATAGAGCGAAGATTGAAAAATCTAATGTGTTCCATTTACATGACTTTCTCTATATCTCTGCACCAAATTAATGTTAAAAAGCTTATGCTTCTATTTACTTCATGCTAATCGAGAAAAAATTAGCAGAAATAGTCTTATTACTTGCTTCCTTGTAAGTCGAAGCGAAATAAGGGAGTACCATAGGTTAAAGCGATAGACAGAAGCTGGTTGCTATGCGACTGAAGTTCCTTTATTTGTATGACAAATTCCTGTATGATTTTCACAGCAGAAACTAAAAAAAGAAATATATTAAAAATGATCAACTCCACGAAAAAAAAATGTATTTGATATAAATTGTGTGTCTTAACGTGCTCTACATTCTTTGTATGACAAGTATTTGTCCATGTCTTACGGTTTAGCAGTTATGCAAAATTCCGTAAAATTCATCCAGAATAAAGTAGTCTTCAGAGGCTATTCCCAGAAAATTCAAGATATACATTTTATTTGTCAGGTAAATATCTTAAATACAAGAAATTTTAATCAAAATCGTTAGAGTCCTTTTTGAGAGAATCAAAATTTTCGAAAAAGTTTCATGTAAAGGGTACTTCGTGGAGGGGGGATTTTTCTCAAAATCTTCTTGTCGCATCCCTGAAAGATACTAAACTTGTTTGGTATTTTCCCAACTTTTCGTTTTTGAATTATTGTGTTCACAAACACACGGACATACGGACAGACTGACACACGGACCTTTTTCTGAAAATACTTTTTTTGGATACAGGGGACCCTAAAACATATATTTCCGGTGAAATCTCGGTATTGAATTTTCTGGTGGGGTGCAATACCTTCTTCTCTATACACTATGTACATAGTACATATAGAGAAAGTAAGAATGTATAAAATAGAAAGCGTAAGCGTGCGACTCTAATCGAACTTGTGGATGATCCAAACTTTGGAGTGACAGTCGAGTCTTTTTCTTTGGATGCAATATGTATCGCGTAATTCACTTCAATGAATTGTGAGTGAGTTTGGTAGTTTTATGTTTATTGTCTTTTCAGTATATTATTATCCTCACTTTTTTGCATCGTTTTATTTTCTTATTTCTAAAACACAAGGTGTTTTTATTTACTAATCACATTATGAAAATATTATTTCATTGTGTTACTTTATAAATTAGAACGATGTATATAACGTCAATACATACTTTTGGAACAGATTGAATCTCAACGTGTGCATGTTTACATACAAACCGCTGATTGCTCTGTGTATTCATAACTGTGTGTGCTTCGGAATCTAAAACCGAACCTCAATTATGAGTCTGCATTCCATGTAAGTCTATTCGATGCACAATGTTAAAATTCCTCCTAAATATATATATAACTCCATGGCACGACAGCTCACGGGGAGCCTTGGCCTACCGCCCGGCCGCTGCGTCCCCCATCTCGGTCCACTACAGACGTCATGGATGGGAGCAGTATTGGAGGGTGAGACGTGGTCAGTGCCTCGAGCCCCTCCCGGCCGGTTAATGCGGTCCTCACGCCTGGTATATATATATGCATATATGTGTGTGTATGTGTGTGTGTGTGTGTGTGTGTAATTTTGTTTTTAATGACTGGTTGTAGAAAAGTTAAATCTTCTACATAGATTTTCACGGCCGGTGTCATAAGGTAGAAAATAATTATGCCCGCCCGGGTAGTGTGGTGGTAGCGTGTCTGCCTCATATTGAACAGGTCGTGCGTTCGAATCTCGCTTAGGGTGAGTTACTTAAGTACGGTTTTTTTCGGGGTTTTCCCTTATCCTGAAAAGACGAATGTCGAGTCATTTCAAGGTCCATGGACCCCGAAATCATTTTACCAATTTCATTCATCGTCCGATACGACCAACCAGGTTAAAGGACGTTAAGCTTAATATGTTCTGAACCTACAGTTTCTCAAGTCAAAGCCTCCGATATACCATTGAAGTTAAAGGGAGTTATACAAAAATAAAAACAGTAAACAAATCGCAGTTGTTCCACCCTGATAATGGCTCACATAGACGGCCTGGTTTAAATTCCGTGATCTAACTGTCGGTCAGGTCACCCGGAAACACTGCATGAAAGATCACTCCGGTTGAGCCGACAGCTTATGAAACCAGAGCACTGCGACTGACAGAAAATCGTTGATAGTCATCGTATATTTAAAACCTTTTGTAACCTCCTTGGTGTGCAATAATTTCTTGGCCTCCAACAAAGAAATCTCATTCTGTGGGCATGGTCAAACGCCGTACACAAATAGGTTATGTTTCTGGTTGTAAATTCCGTGGGCTTCACAGTAGATATGCATTTAAGGGTACTCCAAACTGAAATTTCCAAATCTTGCATTTTTCAAGCAATCTTTTTGAAAATGTTTACATACTGCTGTGATATAGTTATACATAGGATTTGAGTATCGTGCAGATATCTTTAATCATTTTGGATTTAAAAAATAATTAAATATTTTATTATTCCAATTAATGAAAGGTTGTGCACGATGCATAAATTACTTTTTTGGAAAAACAAAAATATCAGTACATTGGTTTCATGGTAGTAAATAAAATTGGCATTTAGAATTTCTGTTACTCTTCTGGTTGCTTCAGAAAAAATGTTAAACCTTTAAATATTATTATTTTACTATAAGTTATATTTATTGTTATATTGATTGTGGAATATATCAGGTAATTTTCATTTGCAACAAAATGTATATGCAAATTCTTTTCATTAATACTTTCTGAGTGTGTGATGAAAATTTTAAGCAACTAGGACATAAACTGTATTGTGTGGAACAAAACGAGAAAAATAGAAGAAAACGGTGAAAAATGAAAACACGAGAAAGTATTTTTTTTAAGGTTTAACATTCAATTTAGCACTGTTTCTTTGTAAATCTTAGAATTTCATATTCTTCTGTAGAAAATTTTAAACCATGAATATCTGTCAACTCTCACGGACTGTTTACACAAATTTCGAGGAATATATAAAGCAAAGAAAAACTGCAAGACATTTGGGCCGAGTCAAGCTGCACTCTGCCGCCAAAATAGTTTCTATTTCACGGCCGGAAATATGCTGTTGGTGGGGTGTGGGAGGCCCACCGTGTGCTCTATATCGCCTGTTGTTTAGGATGGGGAGGGCCCAGGTTAAATAATCGGTGATACGGCATGTCTGGATAATGACGGAGTAGGTGTAAGCACCCGAGTGAGACCTGTTTTGTAAATCTTGAAACATATGATTATATTTACTTTATTTTACTTTCTCTACACGTAATATGTACATAGTGTATAGAGAAGGTATTGTAATGCACCCAAAAATTCGATACCTGTTTCTGTGGAAATATGTTTTGAGACCCCCTGAATGCAAAATAAACATTTTAGAAAAATTTCCGTGTGTGTGTCT
Organism: Hymenopus coronatus; assembly: GCA_030762935.1. NCBI lineage: Eukaryota > Metazoa > Arthropoda > Insecta > Mantodea > Hymenopodidae > Hymenopus > Hymenopus coronatus. The sequence goes on from CM060885.1 coordinate 80,556,262, forward strand.
CTGTCTGTCTGTGTGTATGCGTGTCTGTGGGCAGCATAACTCAAAAACGAGAAGCCCGTAAATACCAAACTTGGTAGTTAAGTTTGCTATCTTCCAAGGATGCGATACGATTTTCAAGAAAATCTCCCCACCCCAAATTACCCTTTACAAGGAAAATTTTTCCAAATGTTTGTTTTTCTTAAAATTGGCTCTAATGATTTTGATTAAAGTATCACATATTAAAGCCACTTATATCACAATAAAATGTATAGCTTGAATTTTATAGGAATAGCTCTGAAGAGTACTTTATTCTGGAAGAATTTTACGGAATTTTGCATAAATGCGAAACCGTAAGAGATGGACAAAAACTTACCGGTGAAAAATGTAGAGCAAGTTAAAATACACAACTTATATTATATAAACTTTTTTCGTGGAGTTGATTGTTATTGACACATTCCATGTTTTTGGTTCCAGCTTTGAAAAACTTATACTTTTCTCATGCAGGAAATTGTCAACTCCTGGCCACACAAACAAAGGAATTTCAGTCACATAGCACCCAGATTTTGACTATCACTTTTATCTGTGGTACTCCCTTATTTCGCTTCTACTTACAAGGAAGCAAGTAATAAGACTATTTCTGCTATATTTTTTCTGGATTGGCATGAATAAATAGAAGCATAAGCTTTTTAACAATAATTTGTTGCAGAGATGTAGAGAAAGTCATGTGAATGGAATGCGTCAGATTTTTTTTTTTTGTCTAACGCTCTATGATAACAATAAACAAATCGCAGTTGTTCCACCCTGATAATGGCTCCCATAGATGGCCTGGTTTAAATTCCGTGATCTAACTGTCGGTCAAGTCACCCGGAAACACTGCATGAAAGATCACTCCGGCTGAGCCGACAGCTTACGAAAGCAGAGCACTGCGACTGACAGAAAATCGTTGATAGTCATCGTATATTTAAAACATTCTGTAACCTCCTTGGTGCGCAATAATTTCTTTGCCTCCAACAAAGAAAACTCACTCTGTGGATATAATCAAAAGCCTTACAGAATGATTTTATAAATGGGTTCTGTTTCCGGTTGTAAATTCCGTGCGCTTCACAGGAGAAACGATAGGCTTTACCTTTGTCTCAAGTTCATTTACAATGTCTGTTTTAATTCCTGCTGTGCTGTTTTATGATATAATAAGTTATCAGGAACTACCTTCTGGGTTTATGCATGCTGCATGCAATATACTAGCATCGTTAACTATGGATAATCATTTAGGTTGGACGAAGTAATTTCCAAAGCGGATAGGTGATGAAGCTTTAGAGGGTCAACGGAAGCAAATTATATTGTAAATAGTAAAAACTAATTATAATAAAATAATAATGAAATAATATAATAATGATCTTCCTTCACGTAATAGACATTGTCTATAGCAATCTACGAGGGTGGTTTTTTTCAACCTTTTATAGGCAAAGACAAGTTCATAGAAAACAATTATTTTATTACACTTATGGTTACACTTATGGTTACTTTTCAACATAATCACCGAAAAGATTGTGACATTTATCGTACCTGTGCACAAGCTTTGCATTACTCGCTTCTGGACTGTATGGTGGATGTTGGAGCACCTTCCAACCACAATAGGTAATTTTCTGACGAACAGCAGCAGCAACAACATATGGACAAACATTGCCATGAAGAAGTTTGACATCGTCAGCATTAATATTGTGGCGTTTGTCACGAAGGACACGACAGATACTTCATTACTTTTAATGTAGGCTGCAGCATTCATAGTGGTCCCGTGTTAAGCAAAGTCCACCAATAAACATCAAGAACACTGTCATAAGCACTTTCCTAGCAGATTGAGTCTTTACTGGGGAACCAGCATGTTTCCACTCCATACTTGTCTGCTTTATTTCGGACGTGTAGTGGTATGTCCATGCATCATCACCAGTGATGATTCCTTTCAGAAAGGCATGCCCTTCTGTGTTAAGTAATCCAGGCTTGTCATCATTTGCTGGCCCTTGTGGCTGTCGTTCACGTTCAAAGCCACTCAGGGAGCACTAACTTTACGACAATTCAGCGTGTAATGAACAATATCGTACACTGCACTATAAAAAATGTTTAACTCTTGCAATAAGTTTCGCAATTGCACAGGCCGGTCCCTCAAAATCAATGCCTCTGACATTATGCGGGGTTGCAGCTGTTACCGGCCTCCCGGCACGTGGCAAACCACTAAGGTTCACACGGTTCTCTTGGAAGAATGCACACCACCTGGAGACATACAATCATCTCCACTAGTGTCCCTGTGAATTTAACTCAGTTTATGCACTTTGTCCCACAAATATTGAACCACAAATCTCTGGAGGCAGTAGCATGCGCGCCATATTTGTTGCGTAATGCATGCTTCTCTCGCTAGAGCTGCTCATGAAACAAAAAATCTGTGTGTTCCATTCACATGTCTTTCTCTACATCATTGCAACAAATTATTGTTAAGAAACTTATGCTTCTATTTACTTCATGCTATTCGAGAAAAAATTGCAGAAATAGTCTTATTACTTGCTTCTTTGTAAGCAGAAGTGAAATAAGGGAGTGGCATAGGTTAAAGTGATAGTCAAAAACAGGTTGCTATTGACTGAAGTTCCTTTGCTTGCATGGACAGGAGTTGACAAATTCCTGTAGGAGAAAATTATGTTTTTCCAAGCTGAAACCAAAAACAATGTATATCTAAAAAACAATCAACTCCAGGAAAAAATGTATATAACATAAATTGTGTGTTTTTAAAGAGCTCTACATTTTTTGTGTGGTAAGCTTTTGTCCATCTCTTTCGGTTTATCAGTTATGCAAAATTCCGTAAATTGATCCAGAATAAAGTAGCCTTTAGAGGCTATTCCCAGTAAATTCAAGATATAAATTTTATTTGTCAAGTAAATATCTGCAATATACGATATTTTAATCAAAATCGTTAGAGCCATTTTTAAAAAAAATCAACATTTTCGAAAAAAAGTTCCATATAAAGGGTTGTTGGGGGGGGGACGCCGTGTCGCATCCTTGGAAGATACCAATCTTAAATACCAAGTTTGGTATTTAACGGTCTTTTTCGTTTTTGAGTTATGCTGTCCACAGACACACACGCAGATACACACACACACACACACACACACACACAGGTACGGACATTTTTCTGAAAATGCTGTTTTGGATTCAGGGGGACCCAAAACATGTACCGAATTTTTGGGAACAATAGAATACGTTCTCTATATACTATGTACATAATACGTGTCGAGAAAGTAAAAATGCCCTCAGTAGTGAAAACTACTAAGTATGTCTGTATGAAATTGCAATATTCCAGAAGCAGTACCAAGGCAGAGAAAAATTATTGAGCGTTACTTGTCGATCCGCCCTCTTATATTGAAATGGTTGTTCAGTGCACGCATTCCGTATACTAACAAATGCAGAACCAGGTCCGAATTCGTTACAGCTTCCTAAAATGTTCACAACTACGGTCGGTGAGAAATTTCCTTGTGGGGTGTGTCATCTTTTGGCAGGACTCATTAGGTTGCTGACCAATCATAGTGCAAGAATACATTAATTTAAAGATATCATGTCTTCGATGTTGCAACCCCTACAGGTTCAGTAGAAATTTACGCGCGCGTTCTCATGCATGATCTCATTGTTTGATTTTATTTTATGAAAAGTTTTGTTGTACTTTATGCGGTAAAGATTTATATTGCTTCTTTTATATATCGCGGACATTGCTCTTATTCTCATCCTAGAACTATCACAAATGACTTTTTTATTTCATAATGTCTTAGTCGTGATAAACAAGGTGAGATTACATTAGCCAAAATAATAGAACTTTTACGGTTAGTGAAGTACAGGACCCAATCTTGAAAGGAATAGATGATGTAACTAGTGAGAAATGGGAGAAAGTAGTTCAATATACGACAATGTGGTAGAACATGCATGTAAAGAAGGCATTTTAGAAGAGGTAGTGGAACATGTGACTCTGCAGACGGATACAGAGTAAATATAGCAACAGCGTACTGAGACAGCCATGTGTCAGCAGGAATGTCTATCACAAGGTAATTTCTCAACTATAGTACAGACATTGCCTTCTAAACGTTTCCCTGAAGAATTCCATTAATCATTAACTTTTATCATTAAGTGTTAAAATATAGTTAGTACATAGGTGGAGAAGGCATTGCATTCCACCCAAAAATTTTATATAAAGATTTCACCGGAAATGCTCATTTAAGGTCCCCTGTATCCAAAAAAGAACTTTTTAGAAAAAGTTCTGTATATGTCCGCGAACAAAATAGCTTAAAAACGAAAAAGTTGTTAAATAGCCAACTTGGTATTTAATATTTTTATTTCCAAGGATTGGACACGAAGCTTTTTAGGAAAATCACACCATCCCAAACTACTCTTTACTTGGAAAAATTTTCGAAAATTTTATTTATTCCAAAAATGGCTATTATGATTAAAATACCGTATATTACACATATTTATATAAGAGGGTATCTTAAATTTTCTGGGAATAGCCCCTGAAGAATTCTTCATTCTGGATGGAATCTGCTGAAATTTTGCATAGCTAGTAAACCGTAAGAGTTATAGAAAAACTTAGTACCTACACAAAAAATGTAGATCTTGTTAAAATATATCATTTATTTCACACATCTTTTTCGTAGACTTGTACATTTTTGAGATACTCCCTGTTATTGGTTTTAGTTTTAAAATACTTTTCTCACAGTGGAAGTGAAAAAACGGATTTCAACCATATAGTAACTACCTTTCAAAAGATTTGGCTATCGTTTTAGCTTAGTGTATTTGCTTATTTCCTTTCTACTTACAATGAAAGTAAGAAATAAGACCGTTTCTGCTAATGAATTAGATAGAAGAATAAGTTTTTTTAACAATAATTTGTTTCAAAGATGTAAAGAAAGTCATCTGAATGTAACACATCGCAATCTTACATTCTCTACTACGTACAGTTGAGAGCAAAAAAAGTGCCGAAGCTTTTAGTTCTGTATTGCATTTTGTCTTTGTTTTATATTGGCAGAATCACTTTATTAGACACCTATACGGGTTCTTATTCTATTGAACAAGGTGAGTGGCAAAGGAAAGGAAAGAGAAGCTAAGTGACTGTGAAAAACTCGCCAAATGTTTCCGTCTTCCATTGGTTGTACGTAAAACTCGCTAAAAATGTGACTTTCCCTTTTTCCGGAGCTTACTTGTACTCACTAAATTGGCATAGAACTATATATCCCTTAAAATATATCTAAAATTTCAAAAGTTACAGCTTTTGAAACTCAAAAACGTGCATTTCCTTGCTAAATTAATGTTTTCTTAATAGAAATAGCTTTACATCTCCATGTTGCTAATGAAAGCTCTCATATATTTAAATGTCGCAGCAATTGTTCAATTTAATGACACGCAAAAATGTTCAACTCTTCTTATAGAATGCAGATTAATTTTATAATTAGTTGATGCTTTCCTTGACTAATAAACGCAGCGATACTGTTGCATAAAGATGGGATGCGACCCACCCCTTCATTTCACGTGTATAGTATCGTTATACATGCATGTTGTGCATACCGGTCTCGGACGGTGCCAAATACAAAGCAGGGAGTCAATGTGAATAGTTAGAATCAGACAAATAATGCAATCCGTTGCCTATATTTGAACCACAGGTGTCCCGGTCTCTAGCCGGTTGTTCTAACCCCTGAGCTACCTTGACAAGATGCCGTAACGGCACTAAATTCCTCAAATGACTCTCTCAAATTATTTTCAGATTACATACCTCAATACTGACTGGCAATATCCTAAATTCTATATTATCGTCAATTATTTTTAATTTAATTGTTTTTTCACAGGAATTGGACAGGTAGAATCAGACTTAAAACCATTCTCTAGTCGGTTACTCATGTGGTCTACCGGGAAACATTAGATTCTGTTGAGAAATTTAGTACCGTCCCGGGATGTTGCCATGTTAGCTCTGTGGTTAGAGCATCCGGCTAGAGACCGTGAGATCCGTGATTCAATTCCGGCAATGGCATTGCATTTCAGTCTGACTCTACCTATCCAAATTAAGAATAATGTTTACGAAAGTAAAATCAATGAGAAATGCCAGGTTAATTGTGGAGAGTAAAAACTGTACTCTTGCTTTTACTTTCTCTAGACGTATTATATACCTAATGTATAGAGAAGGTATTGAAATGCACCCAAAAATTCGATACCGAGATTTCACTTGCAATACAAGTTTTAGGGTTCCCTGTATTAAAAAAAAATATATTTTCAGAAAAAGGTCCGAGTGTCTGTGAACATAACAACTCAAAAATGAAAACTTGGTATTTAAGTGTAGTACCTTCCAGGAATGCGACACGAAGATGTTAAGGAAAATTCCCCCACCCCAAACTACCCTTTACATGGAACTTTTTTCGAAAATTTTGATTTTCTAAAAAATAGCTCTTACGATTTTGATTAAAATATCGTGAAGTAAAGATATTTACATGGCAAATAAAATGTATATCTTGAATTTTCTGGGAATGGCCTCTGAAGACTACTTTATTCTTGGGCAATTTTACGGAATTTTGCATAACTGCTAAACCGTAATAGATGGACAAAAACTTACCACACAACAAATGTAGAGCACCTTAAAACACACAATTTATGTTATATTCTTTTTTCGTAGAATTGATTGTTTTTTAGATATTCCTTGTAATTTTCAGCTATAAAGACTTATACTTTCTCATACAGGACTTTGTGAACTCGTGTCCATACAAACATAGAAACTTCAGTCGCAGAGCTTTTGACTACCACTTTAACCTACGGTACTCCCTTATTTTTCTTCTACTAGCAAGGAAGCAATTAAGTAATAAGACTATTTATGCTAATTTTTGCTCCATTAGATGAAGAAAAAAGAATAATTTGTTGCAGTGATATAGAGAAAATCATGTGAATGGAACACATCAGATTTTTTTATACTATTCTTAAGAAGGTAAACGACTTAACAGAAGGCGACAAAACTTGTGATAGCGAAAACTCAAGCAAAGAATGTTCGTGACTCTTATATATTAAGGTGATGAAGACTTTTTAACGTTATAAACGGTTGAATAACTTATAGCGCAATCGATAAGACTAGCAGTAGATGCCAACACTAGGAATAATATATTGCACCTACGTGAGGTGCACAAAAACGATAAAACATGCAGCCCGAATTCCCAGAGCTGGAAATCCACAAATTAACTGTTTCATTTGAATAGAACATAAGTAATGGAGTTTCAAGTTCTGAGTGTTTACTTTCCCCACCACGTTGATATTAGGTAAGAAAGGCATTGCATTCCATTCAAAACTCGATACCGTACCGAAATTTTACTGGTAATGTATTGAAGCTCCCCTTAGAAAAAAAAGTACTCTTATTTTCCTTAGCACGCTTCGTCCCTTGAATCCAAATAAAAAAAAAAGTGATGTGCATTCACATGACTTTCTCTACATCTCTGCATCAAATTATTGATTAAATAGCTTAGTCTTCTATTTACTTCATGCTAATCGAGATAAAATTAGCATAAATAGTCTTATTACTTGCTTCCTTGTAAGTAGAAGCGAAATAAGGGAGTACCATAGGTTAAAGTGACAGTCAAAATCTGATTTATATGTGACTGAAGTTCCTTTCTTTGTATGGACAGGAGTTGACAAATTTCTGTATAACAAAAGTATAAGTATTTTAAAACTGAAACCAATGCAAGGAATATTTCAAAAACGGAAAGTTTCCCGTAAAACAATTGTGTGTTTTAACGAGCTGTACATTTATTGCGAAATAAGATTTTGTCTATCTCTTAAGCTCTACCAGTTATGCAACATCCTGGAAAATTCATCCAGAATAAACATTCCTTTAAAGGCTATTCCCAGAATATTTAGATATACATTTTATTTTTCATGTAAATATCTTTGATATACGATATTTTAATCAAAATGGTTAGAGCCATTTTTGAGAAAATCATAATTTTCGAAAATTTTTCCATGTAAAGAGTAAAGAGTAGTTGAGTGAAGGGGGATTTTCTTGAAAATCTTGTGTCGCGTTCTTGGAAGACATTGACCTTAAATACGAAGTCTGGAATTTTACTGACTTTCCGTTTTTACTTTCTCTATAAGTACTAAGCACATAGTGTATAGAGAGGTTATTGTAATTCACCCAAAATTCGATACCGAGATTTCACCGGAAACAAATGTTTTGAGATCCCCTGAATCCAAAAAAAAGTATTTTTAGAATGAAGTCCGTGTGTATGTATGTGTGTGTGTGTCTGTGGGCAGCTAGCTCAAAAATGAAGAGACCGTTAAAAACCAAACTTGGTATTTAAGTTTGGTATCTTCCAAGGATGCGACAAGAAGATTTTTATGAAAATCCCCCCCCCCACCCTAAACTACCTTTTACATGGAAAAAATTTCGAAAATTTTGTTTTTCATAAAAATGGCTCTAACGGTTTTGATTAAAGTCTCGTATATTTAAGATACTTACTTGACAAATAAAATGTATATCTTGAATTTTCTGGGAATAGCCACTGATGACTACTTTATTTTTAGATGAAAATTGACGGACTTTTGCATGACTGCTAAACCGAAGAGATATACGAAAGTTTACCACACAGAAAATGTAGAGCACATTAAAACACATAATATATGTTATATACATTTTTTTTCGTGGAGAAGGTTGTTTTTAAGATATTCCTTGCTTTTAGTTTCAGCTTTTAAAAACATACTTTTCTCAAACAGGTATTTGTGAACTTCTGTCCATACAAACAAAGGAACTTCAGTCTCATAGCAACCAGCTTTTGACTATCACTTTAACCTATGGTACTCCCTTATCTCATTTTTACTTACAAGGAAGTAAGTATTAAGACTATTTCTTCTCGATTATTACTATTTTATTACTATTTTTCTCGATTATCATTAAGTAAATAGAAGAACAAGCTTTTTATCAGTAATTTGTTGCAGAGATGTAGAGAAGGTCATGTGAATGGAACACGTCAGATTTTTTAATTGTGGTTTTCACAGGCACACTGACACATGGACACACGCACACACACGGAACTTTTTCTAAAATGTTTCTTTTTTGACACAGGGAACCCTAAAACATGCATTTTCGGTGAAATCTTGGTATGAATTTTTGGTGCCATGCTGAAAATTTTTAGAAAAAGATCCGTGTGTATATGCGAGAAAAATGTAAACTCAAAAACGAAAAGTTCATTCAATACCAAACTTCGTAATTAAGTTTTATATCTTCCAAGAATGACATGACAAAATTTTCAAGAAATGCCCCCCACCCTGAACTACCTTTTATATGGAAAGTTTTTCGAAAGTTTTGATAAATTCAAAAAAGCGTCAAATATTTTGATTAAAGTAGCATATAGGAATAGCCTCTGAAGCCTCTTATTCTGTATCAATTTCGCTGTACCGCCAGAGTAGTTTGTCTTAAACGCTTTCTTCATAGAGTTCACCATTTCCAAAACACTCATTGTTATTGGTTTCAGTGTTTAGATATTTAAAACTTTTCACATACCGGCATTTGTAAACTCCTGGTCATGGCAAACAGCATATAAAATATTTGAATACCAAAATAGCCTTCTACTTGCAAAGAAGCAGGTAAACATATCATTTCTGTTGATGTTTATATCGATTGGCATGAAGTAGAAGAATAAGCGCTTTAACAATGATTATAATTTGTTACGGAGATGTGGAAAAAGTCATGAGAATGGAATACATCAGATTTATGGGAAGAGGTTCGTGTATGTGTCTGTGAACTTAATAGTTTCTAAAGACCTATTTATTCTGGACTAATTTAGCTAAATATTACATTAACTGTAAACTGTAAGATACACAAAATATGTAGATCCCTTTAAAACAGATTATTTGTCATACGTAGAGTTGACGTTACTCAGATATTCTTTGTTGTTGGCTTCAACTTAACTATAATATTATAATACAATAATCATATTTTAGTTTTATATAATTACTAGTAGTAACTATTATGTCTATAATTAGAAGGCTACCATCCGACTTTACATTAGTTTTACATATAATGAAATTATATTTATTTATTATACATTTTAACACTCATTTTTGATACTCCTTGTTTTTATGTGATGCAAAGAAAAAAAAAAGAAAAAAAAAAGGAAGTTCATGTCCTTTTATAGAGCACATTAAGTATAGTAGAGGCCTCAAATACAAATGGAGTGATTATATGTCTATTCTGCTGCTTTTTTAACCCAAACTTTAAGCACGAGCTTTATACATTTTTTCCATTGTGTATAAACATATGTATACCTTGACAAGTTCTATGTTCAGTGGCCTCCTGGCCTAAACGAACCTACAGAATGCTTGCTAATCTAATCTAATCTATCTTGTATAGGTAGAGTCAGACTGAACAATTCAATGCCACAGCCGGGATTTGAACCATGTTGCTCCAGGTCTCTAGCCGGTTGCTTTACCACTGAGCTATCATGGCATATTATTAAATTTCTCAACTGACTCGCATGTTTCCCGGTAAACCACAAGGTGATCTCAAATTATTTTGAGATGACAACCCCAATTACGACTTACAATGTTGAGACTACTTTAAGTAGTTCCGCGGCTATAGCATTGATTTTTGAGTCTGACGCTACCTATCGAAATCCTGTCCTGCATACGGCTAGTGTGAAAAAACAAGTAAATCAATTTGTATATCTTGTTTTACTGTAGGCCAGACAAAGCGACCCGAACTTTGATTGTTTCACATAAGATCAACTTTTAAAATGTTTACTCTAATACATCTCCAAATTCCCTTCTACTTACAAAGAAGCAAACAATAGACCATTTCTAACAATGCTTATCTCGGTTAGCATTATGCATCTCCTAATTCCCTTCTACTTACAAAGAAGCAAACAATAGACCATTTCTAACAATGCTTATCTCGGTTAACATTATGCATCTCCTAATTCCCTTCTACTTACAAAGAAGCAAACAATAGACCATTTCTAACAATGCTTATCTCGGTTAACATTATGCATCTCCTAATTCCCTTCTACTTACAAAGAAGCAAACAATAGACCATTTCCAACAATGCTTATCTCGGTTAGCATTATGCAGATAAAAGAATATTTGTTGCATTTTTACTTTCCCTAGCAAGTCTATACATTGTAAACAGAAATGTTTTATTTCTATTCCACCAATGTATATAGCAGTGTTCCACATAAAACTTGGATTTCACCAGAATTCTAAATGTGACGCGAAGACTTTCAGAAATTCCCCCACTCCAAGCAATCCTTTCCAAGGAACATTTTTCAAAATTCTCAATTTTCTATTAAATGACTGACCGATCCATTAAAACTCTTTATACTAAAAATCTGATGTGTTCTACTCACATGACTTTCTCTACACCTCTGCGAAACATTGTTAAAGAACTTATATCTCTATTTACTTCATGCTTATCAAGACAAACTTAGCAGAAACAGTCTTATTACTTGCTTCCTTGTAAGTAGAAGTGAAATAAGGGGGTACCATAGGTTAAAGTGATAATCAAAAGCTGGTTGCTATGTGACTGAAGTTCCTTTGTTTGTATGCACAGAAGTTGACAATTTTTTATGAGAAAAGTATACTTTTTTTAAAGCTGAAACAAACAGCAAGCAATATGTCAAAAACGTCTACCTCAGTATATACAGTCTAGCTCAGATTGTGTGTTTTAACGAGCTCTACATTTTCTATTAAGTAAGTTTTTGTCTATCTCTTAGGGTTTACTAGTTATGCAACATTCAGTAAATTCATCCAGAATAAAGAAGTCTTTAGAGGCATTCCCAGAAAATTCAAGGTATACATTTTATTTGATATGTAAATATTTTAAATGTAAGAGATTTTAATAAAAATTGTTAGAAATGTTTTTTAGAAAATCATAATTTTCTAACTTTTTTCTATGTAAAGGGAAGTTGGGTGTGAGGTTATTTTTTTCAAAATTTTTGAGTCGCAGTTTTGGAAGATACGGAACTTGTTTATTAAGTTTGGTATTTAGCGGAATTTTTGTTTTTGAGCTATGCTGCCCACAGACACACACACTAACCTTTTTCTAAAAATATTTTTTGTATTCAGGGAGTCCCAAAACATGTGTTTCTCATGAAATCTTGGTATCCAATATTTCGATGCCTTCTCTATACACTATTTACATAGTAAGAGTAGAGAAATAAAAATGCTTACATGGTATTTAAGGTGTATATCCCGAAATTATTGGAAATAGCCCCTTAAGTCAATTCTAAATGATTTGCAAAAGTGGTAAATCGTAAGAAATAAACAAAAACTGTATATCTCGTTAAAACACACACACTGTGTGGAATAAACATGTGTAGTGATGACAATGGCTTAAATTTCAAAATACTTAACATTTTCTTAAGCGGGAAGCTCTAATTTGCTTCATGCGTATTTTATTTTACTCCTGGCCATGACAATAGAACCACATTTTAATAATAAACGTACAGAGACAGCTTTTAAAAGATCCGACTATCGCTTTAGCCTAGTGTACTCCCCTATATCCCTTCTACGCAAAATGAACAAGTAATAAGACCATTTTTGCTGAGGCTTATCTGGATTAAAATTATGCACATAAAATGTGTGTTCTATTCACATGACATTCTCAACATCAGTAACAAATTATAGCTATCAGCTTATTCTTCTATTTACTTCATGCTAATCGAGATAAAATTAGGCAGAAATAGTGTTATTACTTGCTTTCCTATAAGTCGAAGAGACATAAGGGAATAATATAGGATAAAACGATAGTAAAATATTTAAAAAGTTCGTTGCTAGTGAATTGAAATCCGGTTCTTTACATGGTCAGTAGTTGAAAAATTCCCGTATGAGAAAAGTTATAAGTATTTTGGAACTGAAAACAACCCTACGAAAAAAATAAATATGTCAAAATGATGTGTTCTAACGAAATCCACATTTACTGTGTAGTAAATACTTGTCTATATTTTACGGTTTATTAGTTGTGCAAAATCAGGCAAAATTCATCCAAAGTAAAAAGGCCTTCGGAGGCTATTCCCAGAAAACTCAAAATACACTAATTTGATTTGTCATATCATTATCTTTAATTTATCTACAATATTTTAATCACAATCGTTAGAAGCATTTATGAGAAAATGCAACTTTTTGAATGTTTTCATGTAAAGGGTAGTTGGGAGTGGTGGGTTTTTCTCGAACATCTTCGTGTGGCATACTGAACATATTGAACTTAAAATACCAAGTTTGGTATTTGACGGATTGTTCGTTTTTTAGTTATGATGTCCACACACACACACGTTTCTAAAATACTTTTTTTTTTGGATTCAGGGGGTTTCAAAATATGTATTTCTGGTGAAATATCGATATCAAAATTTTGGGTGGAATACAATACCTCCTCTATACACTATGTACATAGTACGTGTAGAGAAAGTAAAGATAATATTTTTGCAGTACTTATAGATGGTCAGTAGAAAACTTTAGATTTTTAATATTATTAAAGCATTTACTATCAAACTATATTATTTACTTTAAAAGATAAACGAAGTACAGAGCAAAAAGTTAAACTTCTTGGAATATGGCTAGACAACAAGCTTTCCTGGAAATTCCATATAATGGAAATATGCAAAAAGTTGTCAAATGTTTTATTTATCTTAAGAAGACTTAGGATGTGTGTTTCCATTAGCACTTTATTGACTGTTTATTATAGTTTATTTCATTGTCATTTAAACTATGGGTTTTTGTTCTGGGGAAGCCAATCAAGTATTTTTGCTCCAGAATAATAGAAAATTGTAATTCTTCTCAACATTGTGGATCTATTTTTAAAGAATTTGGAATTTTAACTGTGACATCTTTGAATTTTGTTCATCTCCAAAAGATAGACGAATTACTTTTTTCTGATATACATAACCATTATACAAGGTGTAGAAATAACATGGTACCTCCTAAACTTCCGTTACAGAAATCTCTCAACTCTCATCTTAATGTTGGAGTGAAATTGTATAATAAACTACCTTTAAATGTAAGACAAATTGTAAATACAAATTCTTTTAAAATTAGTGTAAAAGCAGAATTAAGGAACTTAACTTTTACAACATACAAGACTATTTAAATATAGATGCATTTAAACGAAACCTATTGCATTGTGTGCATGCCGAATGGTGAAATAAATTATCATTATCGTCATTATTCTTACTAAGTAGTTTTAAACTATTTTCCCCGACATTTTTAGAAAATCGCGACTCTAGTACGGATGATTTCCATGTGTTAAGAGATTAAATCCAGGAATTGTGAATTTGGTTCTCATGTTTCAACAGTGCTGGCATCTGAAGTGCAGCAAACTAACAAAACACTGGTATTTGTGTGTCGTGCGCAATGGAAGCCAGCTTGATATTTTTACTTTCTCTACACGTACTATGTACATAGTGTATAGAGAAGGTATTGCACTCTACCAAAAAATTTGATATCGAGATTTCACCGGAAATATATGTTTTAGGGTCCCCTGTATCCAAAAAATGTATTTTGGGAAAAAAGGGTGTCTGTGAACACGATAATTCAAAAACGAAAAGTCGGTAAAATACCAAACTTGGTGTTTAAGTTTGGTATCTTCCAGGGATACGACACAAAGATTTTGAGAAAAATCCCCCATCCCAAACTACTCTTTACATGAAACTTTTTTCGAAAATTTGGATTTTCTTAAAAATGACCCTAACGATTTTGATTAAAATGTCGTATATTAAAGATATTTACTTGATAAATAAAATGCACATCTTGAATATTTTGAGAATAGCCTCTGAAAACTACTTTATTTTGGATGAATTTTACGAAATGTAGCATAAACACTACACCGTAGTAGTTGGACAAAAAATATACATCACGACAAAGAACTACGTAGCCGTTTCCGAAATATTCCTTGTTATTGGTTTCAGTTGTGAAGTACTTACATTTTTCTCAGACGGAAGTGTCCGTTTTTCTTTTGTTCTGCTTCTAGTCAAGCAAAGAAGCGATTTGCAATGACAATCGCATAACGACAGATTGTAAAACATTTGACTATCACTATGGCGCAGTGCATTCCCTTAGTTCCAGTGTAGTTATAAGGAAGTAAGTAATAAAAGTCTGCCAATGTTTGTCTTGATTAGATGGAGTTGAATTATCTTTTCTAAGAAGCTTGTTTGTGGAGTAGCTAGAGAAAGTCATGTGAGTGTAACGCATCAGATTTTTAAAATTATAAAGCCACTAAACACATAAATGTATGGCATTTTCAAAGCATTGCATGTGAAAAATGTTACATCCAGAAACAAAAGAGTGAATTAGATGCTCTATTTGAAGTGCAGCAAACTAACAAAACACTAGCACTTGTGTGTGGTGGGCAACGGAAGATTTTTATACTTGTTTTACAAGAGAAAACATGTGACCACATTCATCACTGTGACTATCTTGCTGTAGTAACAGCTTCATAAAACGTTCCTGCTTACTCTTTGCTTTGCTAAAGCACAAACTTTTCTCTGTAATGTATGAATTATGCACATTTGCGGAATATTCTAACTTAGGTACTTGAAATAAGAACATCATTTTTACATTCTCTCGTGGATAGTCCATAGGTAGAGAGCATAATGCATTCCACCCCAAAATTCGATACTGAGATTTCATTGGAAGCACACGTGTTCTACTTCACACGGCTTTCTCTACAAACTATTGTAAGAAAACGTCGTGGTAATCCAGCAATGGATGTAATAGTTCCTTTAAGTAGCAATTTTGTTTTTCTTACGAAAACTTATTCTTCTACCTATAAGTAAGAGGGAGGTTCGTATATTTTCAGCTCCTGCCATGGCCGAATGGTTAGACCACTCGCCTCTCTCTTAGACGGCCCGGATTATACCCCAAGTAGTGTGAGATTTGTAGTGGACAAAGCGTGGCAGGTGGTTTTCTCCGGTTTATCCCACCATTGCATTCCACCGGTTCTCTATCTTCATTTCATATGTCAACAGTGTCATCGTCTGCAGTGCTACAAGTAGTAAAAGCGGGCGTTAAACACTACAAAAAAAAAAAAAGAATAAAAGATCCTGCGGTGCAAGCGCTACGGATCCCGAGCACTCTGAAGTTACTAGACGTATTCGCATTTAACATTTGAGCCCCTTCCGCAAAGAAGCTCTTTGGATTGGGTTGAACTCGGACGGGCAGTGGTTCCTGAAAGCCATGAGAGATAGGGAACGCCTCGGCGGTGAGGTCTACAGGCTTCTTAAACACAGAAATGCCCTCCGGCACAAACCTGAAGAGCTTAGTAGGCAGGAAATACTACCTGTCGCCCTCACCGCGGTCTTCGGTAGTCCTCACCCTATGGGGTTGACGCGAGTAAGTGGCGTATCCACTTTCGTCTTTCCCTTTGGAATAGTTACCGGTCTAAATAAAAAAACTCACGGAATTGTTCCCTGCAGCGACCGGCACACTTGGGTAATCACGTCACTCTTATTTGGCTTGTTCTTCTATTTCAGCTAATATTTTTACAGAAATGGCTTTACTGCTTATTTTTTCTGGCTACAAGGGAGTAAAGGGAATATAACAAGATAAGCCAATAATTATTTTTAAAAGCAGGTTTTTGAAATCCTGTTTTTCCATGATTATGCTGAGGAAAACAAATCTAACATGAAATATTAGGTTAAACCTAGAAGTTAATCTGTTTTCTATATTTATGTATAAAGTTATAATATAATTAAAATTAAAATCATGAATTAAAACAAATTACAATGGCGAATTATATTGTTACAATTAACTGCCGTATGAAACAATTTTAGTTGGTGTAAAGGACACTGCGAACGGCAGTCATAAGCCAGAACTAGAAAAAAAGTGAATTTCAACCAAATGTTTTATTTGTAGGAAAGAGTGCATTGTTACTTTCTCTGCACGCACCATGTACATAGTAGATAGAAAAGGTATTGCACTCCAACCAAAAATTCGATAGCGAGATTTCACCGAAAATATATATTTTAGGGTCCCACGTATCCAAAAAAAATCTGATGTGTTCCATTCACATGACTTTCCCTATATCACTGCCACAAATTATTCTATTTATTTCATCTAAAGGAGCAAAAATTAGCAGAAATAGTCTTATTACTTGCTTCCTTATTAGTAGAAGCGCAATAATGGGGTGCCATAGGTTAAAGTGATGGTCAAAAGTTGGTTGCACTGCGACTGCAGTTCTTTTGTTTGTATGGACACGAGTTCACAAAGTCCTGTATGAGAAAAGTATGTCTTTATAGCTGAAAAAGAAACAAGGAATATCTAAAAAAAAATAAACACCACGTAAAAATTTATATAGCATAAATTGTGTGTTTTAAGGTGCTCTACATTTGTTGTGTGGTAAGTTTTTGTCCATCTCTTACGGTTTAGTAGTTATGCAAAATTCCGTAAAATTGACCCATAATAAAGTAGTCTTCAGAGGCTATTCCCAGAAAATTCAAAATATACATTTTATTTGTCATGTAAACATCTTTAATATACGATATTTTAATCAAACTCGTTAGAGGCATTTTTTAGAAAATCAAAATTTTCGAAAAAAGTTCCATGTATAGGGTAGTTTGGGGTGGGGGAATTTTTCAAAATCTTCGTGTCGCATCCCTGAAAAATACTAAACTTAAATACCAAGTTTGGTATTTTACCGACTTTTCGCTTTTGAGTTATCGTGTACACAGACACATGGACACATTTTGATTTTCTAAAAAATGGCTCTAACGATTTTGATTTAAATGTTGTACATTAAAGATATTTACCTGACAAATAAAATGTATACCTTGAATTTTCTGGTAATAGGCTCTGAAGACTAATTTATTCTGAAAGCATTTTACGGAATTTTGCTCAGCTGCTAAACCCTAAGAGATAGACAAAAGCTTACCACGCCAAAGATGTAGAGCACGTTAAAACTCACAATTTATGTTATATCCATTTTTCTCGTAGAGTTTATGTTTTTGAGTTATTCCTTGTATTTGATTTTACCTTTAAAAGGCTTATGCTTTTCTCACACAAGAATTTGTCAACCCCTGTCTATACAAACAAAGGAACTTCAGTCACATAGTAACCAGTTTTTGACTACCACTTTAACCTATGGTACTCCCTTATTTCCCTTCTACTTACAAGGAAGCAAGTAATAAGACTATTTCTGCTAATTTTGTCTCGATTAGCATGAAGTAAATAGAAGAATAAGCTTTTTTAACAACAATTTGTTGCAGAACTATAGAGAAAGTCAAGTGAATGGAACATATCATATTTTTTATTTATGTTTTATTAATAACTAGGCTTCGAACACTGTTGGCATTTAGTTCCACTTGGTTAGAAAATAGTCGAATGAATGAATGAATAGGTTTGGTTATTAAAGTAACAGGATATATTGATTTTAATCAATTGCAACGGTCCACAGGCGTGTGTGCTTTTGCAATACACAACATAGTAAACAATATTAAAAACAAAGAAACCAAAAAAAAAAAAAAAAGACAGTACACATGAAAATAGAAATACTAAGCTATTCAAGTACAGCAACTTAAATTTACAACACAGAATAAATCTAGTCAGATTTATTAATGTAGCCTATTATAGTAGAAATATATACTCACAATACTAACACAACAATACAATTACTGTAAAGGATCACATAAAATATATCATATACACACACACATATATATATGTACCATAGGTTAAAGTGATAATCAAAAGCGGTTGCTATGTGACTGATGTTCCTTTGTTTGTATGGACAGGAGTTGACAAATTCCTGTATGAGAAAATTATGAGTCTTTAAAAGCAGAAACTAAAAGCAAGGAATATCTTAAAAACGACCAACTCCACGAAAAAAGTATATAATATAAACTGTGTGTTTTAACGTGCTTTACATTTTCAATGTGGTAAGTTTTTGTCCATCTCATACGGTTTAGCAGTTATGCAAAAATTGATCCAGAATAAAGTAGTCTTCAGAGGCTATGCCCAGAAAATTCAAGATATACATTTTATTTGTCAGAGAAATGTCTTTAGTATACGATATTTTGATCAAAATCATTAGAGCCGTTTTTGAAAAAATCAAACTTTTTGAAAAAAGTTCCATGTAAAGGGCAGTTGGGGATGGGGAAATTTTCTTGGAAATCTTCGTGTCGCATCCTTGGAAGATATCAAATCAATACCAAGTTTAGTTTTTAACGGGGTTTTGGTTTTTAGCTATGCTGCCCAAAGACATACACAGAAACACACACATACTTGCGAACATTTTTCAAAAAATTCCTTTTTTTTATTCATGGGGTCACAAAACATGTATTTATGAAACCTCGGTATCGAAGTTTTGTGTGCATTACAATACCTTCTCTATACACTATGTACATAGTACGTGTAGAGAAAGTTAAAAATAAAACATGCCAGTCAGTTGAGACATTTAAATGTCGTACCGGCATGTTGCCATGTAGCTAAGTGGTTTGAGCAGCAGTTTAGAGACCGGGAAAATCGTTTTAATCCCGGCTATGGAATTCAGTTTTTCAGTCTGACTCTACCTATCCAACTGCCTTATGCACGGCTTGCGAGAAAATAGAATTAAATTAACAGGAAGGATATTGTAAAGACAATTGAAGTAGAGGCAGAGAATAGTAAAGTTAAAATAGGCATAAAGTCACAAGGATAAAGAGGAAAAGAAAGGCCCGGATAATGTTAGAAGATAAGGACAGGACTGATGGAGAAAGGCATTTGATGGTGGGAGAGAGTAGGAGCATGATGAGGGACAGAGAAGATGGATAGAGGCACCATCCCTACACTGCAAGGCAAAGAGGAATAAACAAGAGAATATCGTATAACGGAAACCCAGATTTTACACCTTTCTGACAGCGCTGCTTCAACACATTTAAATTGATCTTTATTTAGTAATCCTGCACTTTATTTGAAGTCAGTTTTATTATTGTATTATTTATTATATTAGAATTACACTTGAACTTACATAAGTCGAAGAAGAAGAAGAAGAAGACACAAGAAAGAATTATTGTTAGGTTTATCCTTCTATTTACTTCATAGCAAACGACATAAACATTAGTCTTGTTACTTAGTTCTTTATAAGTAGAAGGGAAATAAGGGAATACACCAGGCTAAACCGACAGTCAAAAGTTTTAAAACATGGTTGCTATGGTATTGAAACCCGTTTCTTTGCGTGGCCAAGAGTTGACATGTTCCCGTATGAGAAAACTGTTCAAGTTTTAAGTATTTTAAAACAGAAATCAATAACCAGGAATATTTCGAAAACGGTCAACTCCATAAAAAAATTATATGACATAAATTGTGTGTTTTAGGAACATCTAAATTTTTTGTACAGTAAGTTTTTGTCTATCTTTTACGGCTTACCAGTTATGTAAAATTCAGAAAAATTTATCAAGCATGAAGAGGCCTTCAGAGGCTATTCGCAGAAAACTGAAAACATACATTTTATTTGTCATGTAAATAACTTATATATAAGATATTTAATCAAAAATTTCGAAAACTTTTCTATGTAAAGGGTAGTTGGGAGTGGGGAATTTTCTTCAAAATCTTCTACCTGTTGCATCCTTGGAAGATTCTGAACTTAAATTTCAAGTTTGGTATTTAAAAAACTTTTCGTTTTTGAATCATGCTGCCCAGACACACAAACTCACACGCAGACACATGTATATTTTTCTAAAAATAATATCTTTTTGGATTCAGGGGATCCTAAAACTGTATTTTCGGTGAAATCTCGCTATCAAATTTTTGGGTGCCATACAATATCTTCTCCATAAACTATACACGTAGTACATATAAATAAAGTAACAAATCCAAATATACAAAAATATACAAAATGTACATCTAAAATTAACATTTTAGCTATACCTATATCCACTCTGAATTAAGGCTATAAAGTAAAAAAACTGAAAATGTGCTCAAAATTATATGTGTTTTCATTATAATACGAGGATCGTTCTTTTTCAACTTCCGATGAGCTATAAATAAAAGACAAGTTCATAGAAAATAATGATTTTATTACTAACAGCTTTATGCACTTATGGTTACTTCTCAACATCACCGAAAAAATTGAGACATTTATCGTATCTGTGCACCAGCTTTGCAATACCCGCTTCAAAAATGTTGCCGTCAATGATTTAAAATGAGCATTGACGTTGTTTTGAAGATCTTCGTACTTTACGACGGAGATCCATTCAAAACAAACGAAGAGGAATGCTGGCTGCCGGAATTGTGTTGATGCATTACAACGCTCGTCCACACACTGCTGGCAGAACCCATCGGCTCCTTGAACAATTTCAATGGGTAATTTTCGATCATCCGCCGTACAGTTCTGACTTGGCACCCAGCGACTTTCGCATTTTTCTTGAACTGAAGACGTGGCTAGGAGAGCAGCACTTTCAAACCAACGAAGATCTTCAAAACAACGTCAATGCTCATTTGAAATCATTGGTGGCAACAGTTTTTGAAGCAGGTGTTGCAAAGCTTGTGCACAGGCACGATAAATGTCTCAATCTTTTCGGTGATTATGTTGAAAAGTAACCATAAGTGTACCAAACTTTTAGTACCTAATATAATAATTGTTTTCTATAAACTTGTCTTTTATTTATAGTCTATCGGAGGTTGAAAAAAATGGTCCTCGTATAAAGGATGATACAGTAAACTATTACAACTCGAAATAATATACTCAAGGTCTACAGTGATCGCACATTTTACTCTATTTTCAATATAGTAATAAATTACTCGGCTGTAGACCTATTAAAATTTTGAAAAGCAGTTGGAATATCTGGTTGTTTTGTATAATTTAGTCTATTAAGATTTGCCAACTACTCCAGTGGCTAAAACACAACTCTACTTACGCTGGCCTGTCACTTGACATACCAACGAATTTCAAACTGATGATAAGTGATCCGATGATGTGTACTGGACACGCGGTTTCCTAACAGACATGGTGGCATTGATTGGCAACACACTGAACAGTAGGAAGCTCATGTGGCATATAAAAGTGCGGGTGTTTTAAACAAGGGGATGTGAAATAACACAGTACATGTCTTGTCACGGGGCTAAGATTGATTTAAAAGTGAAATATAAATTATATTAAATAATATAAATTACACCATATTACCAGTAATATAAATTACTGTAGACATTTAAAATGGTCAGGGAAGAAAGATTTCAAACACGTCTAAGTAGCCGAGTTGTCACGAGCCGGCGAGCGACCTCGACAGTACCGTTAAGAGGGTAACCGAAGGGGTGACATTACACTGCCCAAGAGGAATATAACAGGAAAAGAAAAAACAATGCTCTCGCTGGTCAAGCGACTTTTTTTTGGCACTTGGAGTAGGACATCCGCAGAACAAAGATTATTTTGGTCCGTGTTGGAGCCGAACAGGCCACCTTCAGTTCTGAGGGAAATAGCTATTTTAATATTGACCAGAGTATGGAATCAATCGCTGCATGAAAAATAATAAGCAATAATAGTCGCGTTCGCGTAAAGCATAGTGTAACAGTAGAAAATTTAGGGGAAATACGTGTGTGTTTGACGGCGGAAAAAGACTGAACTAAATGAATAAATCATTTGTGTTTTACCATACCCTAAGAGAGTTTCCATGCTAGGAAATCCTGAGATAGGGCCCCCACATCTCCACATCATACCAATAGCCAACACCTGCACCCGGTATACGGGGGTTACGTCATCACCCTAGAAAACCGGTATAGATGCTCAAAGCCGACAGTTAGGAAAGCTATTTTACCCCCCAAAGCTGCTTCAAAATGAATTCGACAAAACAAACAATCACACAGCAATAATCTCTTTTTCAGAAACACATAGACGATGTCATCATATTAAATTTCCCCTTTTTCGACTGACATTTCTGATCGGAAACTTTGAATTAAAATTAAATTCGAATTATATGTGCTTTTTTTACATTGCTTCAATACAGAATTCAAGGGACCAAGGAAAATGTTCGAATTAACAACTTCGAATTATAAACATTCGAATTATCAGAGTTCCACTGTATTATTGATATGATATTCAGTTCTTTTGTCTTATACACACGAATCCATGAGTTTATGTGTGTTTTTGTTGGTTCTTTGTAGCACGAGGTTAAAACGAAGGTGTTTACATTAGTATGGTCTTACCGCCGGGTCTACAAGATTAGGAGGCGATACAAAAAACTTTCTTTAATCGTTATATTTAATATAATCATTCATTTTAGAAACTAGAAAATACATGTTTAGTTACCCTTAAAGGTTTATGCAGTATAATTCTAAATTATACTTCAGCAAAATATCCGCATAAGGAAGGAGAAACAAGGAAACAAACTACTCTGCAAAGTTAATTATCAGGTTCTATTGATTACTTTTCGTCTAACTCAAATTTAATTAACACTAAAAGTTTTAATTAGCGATAAATGAAACCTATATAAGTAACAATAACGCAGACGCAGAGAGAAGTGGCACTTACGATAACTCTGGTCGTTTTTATCTTTTAATTGCTTGCATTTAATGACGTCTAGTCCAAAAACACATAAACTTTAAGGGTCTGGCTCCAGCTAATGCATCAGAGCAACCCCAATGGAGAAAAATGAACTGGAGATCTGTCAGGATGAAGGCTATTTCTAGTGTTACCTTAGCAACATACATTATATTTGTCATGTATATATGTTTAATATGCAATATTTAATAAAAATCGTCAGTCATTTTTTAAAAAATATTTTCAAACCTTTTTGCATGTGAAGGGTAGTTTGGGGTGGAGAATTTTTATAAAATCTTTGTCACATCCTTAGAAGATGCTAAACATGAATATCAAGTTACGACTTTTCGTTTTAGAGTTGTGTTCACAGATAAACACCCACACACTTTATCTTTTAATAAATATATTTTTTCGGATACTGGACACCATAAGATGTTTATTATCGGTGAAACCTGGGTATTATGTTTTTGGGTGCAGTGGAACACCTTCTCTACATATGTACTAAGTGAAGAAAGTGAAAAATGTATGAATTTTTCCGCTTCGGTTAACCGTTTAGCAAATATGGTTGTTAATTATTATTATTATTACTATTATTATTACTATTATTATTGTTTTTGTAGCTTAATACTCTTTATCTGGTTGGTCATGCTGGACAATGAATGAAATTTGTGAAATGATGCTCAAAAATGACATGGGGTCCATGGAGCTTAAAGTTACTCCACATTCGTGTTCTCAGAATACTGGAGACTTTGCCTCAAAGTGCAAATAGTTTTAAAAAGAGACTAAAGAAGAGTGATTTATAGTCAGGATAGTAAATAAAAATATTGTGTTATTATTACTGTTGTTACAATTATGTATATATTAGTATACTATGATGTCATTGGCATTTTAACAGGTTATTACCCACATTATTGTTTATTTAATTCAATTGTATTGTACATTGTATTATTACATTGACAGCGCTGCCACCGGGCCACGCTCTAAGCAGTGAAATAAAGTATTTATCTATCTATAAGGGAAAACCCCGAAAAAAAACCTTATCCGGCCAACCCACCCTAAGCGAGATTCGAACTCAGGACCTTTCGAAAGTTAATCAGACACGCTACCACAGCACTACCCAGGTGGGAATTTATTATTATTATTATTATTATTATTAGTAGTAGTAGTAGTAGTAGTAGTAGTATTAGTGTTAGTATTTTATTTATTTATTTATTTATTTGGTAGCTTAACATACTTTAACCTGGTTGGTCAAGCTGGACGATGTATGAAGTTGAAGAAATTATGCTCAAATGATTTCGGGGTCCATGGAGCTTAAAGTTATTCGACACTGGTCTTCTCAAGATAAGGGAAAACCCCGAAAAAAACCTTATCCGGGCAACTCATCCTAAGCAAAATTCGAACTCACGACCTTTCGAAAGTTAATCAGGCACTTTATCACCACACTACCCAAATGGGCGTTTATTATTATTATTATTATTATTATTATTATTATTATCATCATCATTTTATTTATTTGGTAGCTTAATATTCTTTAACCTGGTTGGTCATATTGGACGATGAATGAAATTGGTGAAATTATGCTGAGATGACCTCGAGGTCCATGGAGCTTAAAGTTACTCGACATTCGTCTTCTGAGGATAAGGGAAAACCCGAAAAAAAAACTTTATCCGGGTAACTCACCCTAAGCAAGATTCGAACTCACGACCTTTCGAGAGTTAATCAGGCACGTTACCACCACACTTCCCAGTCGCAGACATTATTATTATGATTATTATTATTAGTAGTAGTAGCGCAGCAGTAGATAGGCAGGTATTGGCACCGACATGAGTTATACATTAATTTGAATGCCTCTGTGAACACACGTTACTGCATGCAGTAGTGCCATGCTAAATATGCTCTTATATTCGGTTCATTTTGTGAAACGTGACCACAAGCGAAGTTTTCTTCTCAGAGAGGAAGCAAGCGAGCTACGCTGATCTTGCGCCTTGTTGTTCATAGGTCATCGCTTGTGTGTCCAACTTGAACACAAACCAATAGGATATTGGCAAACTTAGGAACAATGTGGAACACAAATGGTGAAAAAGTTCCGACAACATTAAACAAAACAAACAAATCTAATGTGTTCCAACATTTCTCTAGCTGTTCCAAGTAGAAAGATTATTCCTTTATGTACATAATGCTAATCGAGATAAACGTTAGCATAATTGGTCTTATTACTTGCTTCCTCTTAAGTAGAAGGGAAACAGAGGAATACATTAGCCTAAAGTGAAAGTAATAGGCTTTAAAAACTCTTCCTTATGTGAAACAATAGAGGTTCGGTTCGCATTGTATGGTCCTGTTTGAGAAAAGTTTAAGTACTTTAAAGCTGAAACCAATAACAAGTAATACCTCAGAAATGGTCAGTTCTAAAATTAAATTATGGGTTTTAACGAGATCTACACTTTAGTGTGGTACATTTTTTGCAATTCCTTACGCTCTATCAGTTAGACAAAATTCAGCAAAGTATATCCAGAATAAAGAAGTCGTCAGTAAATTCAAAATATACATTTTATATTTTAAATATTTTTAATATTTTAATAAAAAGTGTTAGAACATTTTTGAGAAAATAAAAATTTTCGAAAATATTCCCATATAAGGGGTAGCTGGGTGTGTGTGTGTCTTTGTGTCGCATTCTTGGAAGATATTAAATACCATGTTAAGTTTTTAACAGACTCTTCGTTTTTAAGCCATGTTGCCTACAGTCACACACAGACAGACGGACATAACCCATCAAAACAGCATATTCAGAATTGAACATGGAATTGGCACACATATATTAAAGTAGGCTGCACGTTGTTCTTCACGTGTGTCGCCTCTATATTAATCATAATAAAATTGTAGACGCCATTTTCTCTATAAATTCTTCCTCCCTATCATCCATATCAAAACTGGCTTGGGTTGGCAGACTCATATTAACTACTTATCAAGAGAAATAAATTAAAGCTTATTCTTATTAAGGTCACTTAGACATAATGTCTCCCGTTGTACTTTTGTTACAGGGAATTATGGTACTCTGTTATGGGGCAATCATACCTCTGCCCTCAGTTGTTTATTCTTCAGAAGAAATCTGTACGTATCATATTTGCAGCTTCACCAACAACTCACTGTAAACCTATTTTTATACAACTTGGTACACTGGCATTGCCTTCAATGTTTGTTCTGGATTCCTTCCTATATGTTAAAAAATATATCAACCTTTATTCAATGTGTTCTTCTGTCCATAATTATCACACTCGAAAATGCTCTGATATTTATATTAACAAATGTATACAGGGTGTTTCAAAATGACACCAAACGAAGATGTGGATCTTGTTGGTCATATTGTACGTGATACCCGAATATAATATTCGGCACATACAAAAACTGTCATAAAATCACCATGGATTAAGCAGTCGTACATAGCCTGATTGCACATGCCTGGCGCACTCCAAGAGAGATGCCGGTTGGTAGCGATGGTTCCAGTCACGTGGTGTAGGCGTGGTTTGATAGACACGCCGGCACGGCACAGGTCACCTTAGTAATGGAAAACGTAGCACATGGGTGTGGCGTATGACAACCGTTGTTCCTTGGCTGCCGAATCCGAAATGAGTGCGATTTTTAAACACACAAACTTTAAATAGAAGAGTTTGAAAGTTGCGACATCAAGTTTCGGACAAGTCAAAGTGTAAGCTAATCGACTGCTATCTTCGTTTGGTGTCGTTTTGAAACGGCCTGTATATATAGTAGTAACACCCTTAACAGTTTCTTATGTATGTTAGGTAAATTTTTCAACATTCTACATCAGAATATCAAGAGACTTTCTATCTTAAACTCTAAGAGGAGTATCAGCCTTGAAAACAAATTTTATTTATAGTATTTCAGAAATTTTTGACTTGAAATGGGATTAATCTATCTTTTTACTTTCTCTATACCCACTATGTACATAGTGTATAGAGAAGATATTGCACTCCACCCAAAAATTCGATACCGAGATTTCACCGGAAATATATGTTTTAGGGTCCCCTATATCCAAAAAAGTATGTTCAGGAAAAGGTCCGTGTGTGTGTCCGTGTGCCCGTGAACACGATAACTCAGAAACGAAAAGGCGGTAAAATACCAAACTTGGTATTTAAGTTTAGTAGGAAGATTTTGAGAAAAATCTCGCAGCTCCAAACTACCCTTACATGGAAATTTCTTCGAAAATTTTGACTTTCTAAAAATGGGTCTAACGATTTTGATTAAAATATCGTATATTAAAGATATTTACCAGACAAACAAAATGTATATTTTGAATTTTCTGGGAATAGCCTCTGAAGACTGCTTTATTCTAGGTCAATTTTATTGAATTTTGCATAACTGCTAAACCTAAGAGATGGACAAAAACAACAAATGTAGAGCACCTTAAAGCACACAATGTATATTATATATTTTTTTTCGTGGAGTTGATTGTTTTTGAAATATTCCTTGTTTTTGGTTTCAGCCATCAAAACTTGCATTTTCTCATACAGGACTTTGTGAACTCGTGTCCATACAAACAAAGGAACTTCAGTAATATAGCAACAAGCTTTTGACTATCACTTTAACCTATGGGATCCCCTTATTTCGCTTCTACTAACAAGGAAGCAAGCAATAAGAATATTTCTGCTAATTTTTTCTCGATTAGATGAAGTAAATAGAATAATTTGTTGCATAGGTGTTAAGAAAGTCGTGTGAATGGAACACATCAGATTTTTTAAATGTAATCTTGTGATATTATTGTATGTAGAGTATTAAATTTAGTTTTATTCTCTCATGACTCAACGTATGTATGTTTTACTATTAATGACTGAGAATAAACTGTTTGTCTGTCTGTACGTACATCCGTACTCATGTGTGTGTTGTGTATGCATTCATTTCAGTGTTGACGAGCTGGGAACACAGCTGCAGAGAAAATAAAATGTATATTACGCTCTAGGCGAAAGAGCTGTATTTTAGCCACATTACTGTACATAGCAGTGTGTGAGAGAGTGTTTGTAGATTATGCAAAGGCTATGGGTTTAGGGACGGGTTTTTGTTCTGTCGCATATCAAGGCGGATTTTGACCTCCTTTCCCAAGTCTTCATGTAACCCCATTCAAGAAAGCCAATGGAGTCAAATCCGAACGACACGTGTCGCAACATAGCTAGCTCCATTAACCGCTATCCACCTCCTCGGGTATATGTGATTGAGATGTCAGTAACGACGTCATAACAGGAGCAACTGCTGTCATAGGCAACCCCAATAGCAGTTCAGCAGCAAGCGGAATGTCTTTAGGTGAGATTGGTGCATTTCTACCACGAGAAAGTATTGTATTACACCCTAAAATTCAATAACGATATATCACCGGAAATACACTTTTGAGGACCCTTAATACAAAAGAAGAATTTTAGAAACAGAGCCGAGTGTGTAGCAGCGAAAGAAAGAGATATCAGTATAACTTAAAAATATCTAATGTGTCCCATTCACATGACTTTCTCTACCTCTCTGCAACAAATTATTGTTAAAAACCTTATGCTTCTATTTACTTCATGCCAATCGAGAAATAAATAGCAGAAATAGTATTATTACTTGCTTCCTTGTAAGCAGAAAGGAAATAAGGGAGTACCATAGGTTAAAGTGATAGTCAAAAGCTGGTTGCAATGTGACTGAAGTTCCTTTGTTTGTATGGATACGAGTTGACAAGTTCCTGTATAGAAAGATATAAGTTCTTCCAAAAACAATGAATATTTAAAAAACGATCAACTACACGCAAAAATGTATAGAATATAAAGTGTGTGTTTTAAAGTTCTCTACATTTTTTGTACGGTAAGTTTTTGTCCATCGCTTACGGTTTAGTAGTTATGCAAAATTCCGTAAAATTGATCCAGAATAAGGGAGTCTTCAGAGGCTATTTTCAGAAAATTCAAGATATGCATTTTATTTGTCAGGTAAATATTTTAATATTTGACGTTTTGATCAAAATCGTTAGTCATTTTCAAGACAATCGGATTTTCTTGAAAATCTTCGTGTCGCATCCTTGGAAGATACCAATCTTAAAAACTAAGTTTTGTATTTAACGGTCTTTTCGTTTTTGAGCTATGATGTCCACACACGCACACACACATAGACACACACACACGGACATTTTTGTAAAAATGCATTTTTTGGATACAGGGGGACCCAAAACATGTATTTCCGGTGAAATCTCGATATCGAATGTAATAACTTTTCTATACACTATGTACATAGTCCGTGTAGAAAAAGTAAAAATGTGATGTGTGCCACTCACCTGATTTTCTCTAACTGTTCCACATACGAGGATTCTTAAAAAACATTATAGTCTTATATACATCAACTGACCAGATAAACATTAGTTGCATAGGTAGAGTCAGGCTGAAAAGTTCTGTGCTATAGCCGTGATTTGAACCACGGATGTCCCTGGTTGCTGTACCACTGAGCTACCATGGCAACATGCCGGCATAGCATTCAATTTCTCACCTGAGGAACGACATTGAAAGTCGCCATTGGGGTTGTCACCTAAAATAATATGGTATCACCTTGTGGTTTATCGGGAAACATGCGAGTCAGTTAACTTACATACCAAGTTTGGTATTTTACCGATGTTTTGTTTTTGACTTGACGTGTTCAGACACACACGAACCTTTTTCTAAACCGTAAGAGATGGACGAAAACTTAAAACACAAAAAATGTAGAGCATGTTAAAACACACAATCATGTTATATATTATTTTTTTCGTGAAGTTGATCATTTTTGAGATATTCTTTGTTTTTTTTCAGCTTTGAAAAACATACTTTTCTTATACAGAAATGTTTGAACCCCTGTCCATGCAAACAAAGGGACTTATTCAGATAGCAACTATCCTTGACTATCACTTTAACCTCTGGTACTTCCTTATTTCGCCAAAACTAACAAAGAAGCAAGCAATAAGACTATTTCTGTTAATTTTTTCCCCATTAGATGACGTAAATAGAATAATTTGTTGCAGCGATGTAGAGAAAGTCATATGAATGGAACACATAAGATTTTTTTAAGTTACGAAAACATTGGATTGAATTAAAAAACAAATTATCAGATACCAATAAAAGTAAGTGCTGACTGGAAGATAAATCAATACCTGTGACAGTAGTTTGGGAATATGCAGGTAAAATCAATGTTACAAATTCCCACAAAAGAACGCTCTAAAAAAGGAAAACTTTTATGTACCTATAAAAAAGGACCTGTCAAAAAGTAAGGTACAAAGAAACGGTTCCTTGCACTGCAAAAGAAATAAATAACCGTCACTAAGTTAATAAATGCTGTGCTTTGAACGCATTTCTTAAAATCGTTACCCATTTTACAACTGAGCAATATAATGGTTCCTAATGTTATTACATACTGCCATTCAAACAGCTTTTCTTGATTAAGAATTTTCTTTCATGGAGGAAGCTTCAGTAAAGGTCTGGTCTCTACAGAGACCGTGTTTTTGTGTTAATAACTACATACATTTTATTTCTTTCTCTACTACCACTTCACTTAGTGGAAGTATTGAAACCTTCCTCAAACTTAGATTGCAATATTTCATCGGAAATATAAGTTTCAAGGTCCTAATAAACACAAGAGAAGACATTTTTCATTCCGCTATCGCGCACCATATTCTACTCAAAAATTCCATATCAAGATATTACCTCAAATACACGTTTTGAGTTCGCCTGAATAAATAAAATAACTTTAAGAAAAGTATTTAACTTTCTCTACTTCGTACATAGTACACATATGTAGAGAAAGTATTGCACTCCACCTAAAAATTCTATACTTATATTTCACCAGAAATTAACGTTTTAGGGTCCCCTGAATAAAAAAAAGATTCATTTTACTTTCTCTACACGTACTATGGACATGGCGTATAAGGAAGGTATTGCATTCCACACACAAATTCGATACCGAAATTTCACACGTTCTAGTCTCTCCTGTATAAAAACAGCATTTTTAGAAAAACGTCCGAGTGAGTGTGTGTCCGTGGATACGATAACTCAGAAGCGTAAAGTGATAAAATAACAAACTTAGTATTTAAGTTTAGTATCTTCCAAAGATTTTGAGTTGAAATCTTCCAACCCCAAACTACCCTTTGTATATAAAATTTTCGAAACCGTTAGTTTTCTGCAAAATGGTTCTAATTATTTTGATTATTACAGATATTTAGATTACAAATAAAATGCATACCTTGAATTTTCTGCGAATAGCCTCTAAAGACCTATTTCTTCTGGATGAATTTTGCTGAATTTTACATACTCATAAACTGTAAGAGTATTGTAGAAGAAATGTAGATCTCATTAAAGCATTAAATTTGTGTCATAGGTACACGTTTTTTTCATGGAGTTGAGATATCCCTCGTTATTGGTGTCAGTTTTCTACACGGCAATTTATGAGCTTCTGGCAATGCAGAGAAACGAATTTCGACCACATGGCAACCAGTTTATGAAACATTTGACTCTTGCTTTAGCCTAGTGTATTCACTTATTTCCCCTCTACATTCAAGAAAGCGAGTAATAATACCAATTCTAATAATGCTTATCTCAATTAGCACGAAGTAGATAAAAGAATAAACTTTTAAACAATTTGATAAAGAGATATCTTACGGCTTATAAATCAAGAAAAATTCAGCATAATTCATTCAGAATAACCAGTTCTTCAGACACTGTTCCTAAGAAATTCAAAATATACATTTCATTAAGATGTAAATGTATTAATACACTATTTTATGATATTTAGAACTACGTTTGAGAAAACAAAATGTTTTCGAAATTTTTTCCACGTAAAGGATAAAATGGGGGGCGGGGTTTCTTGAAAGTGGAAGTGTTGCATAGTTACGAGACATAAAAGTTTAGTATTTTTGAGCTATACTGTCGACAGACATACTGACGTTTTTCTAACAAGATTTTTTTGAATTTAGAGGGTCTCAAAACGTGATTCTGATGAAATCCGGGTATTTAATTTTTGGGTGGAATACAATACCTTCTCCTACTATCTAAGTATGTGGTAGATAAAGTAAAAATGAATGTTTTACTTTGTCTGCATGTACTTAGATACATAGTAGTAGGTACCTATTGTATTGCACCCGATAATTCCATATTGAGATTTCACCAGAAATACATGTTTTGTAGCTGCCTGACTTCAAAAAGGCATTTTAGAAACATTTACTTGTGTGTGTGTCTGTGTATATGCTGGCAGCATACTTCAAAAGTCCGTTAAATAGCAAGCTTGATATTGATGTTCAGTATTGTTCAAGGATGCGACGAGAAAACGTTCAAGAAAATCCTCCTATTCCAAGTTACCGTTTATATTGAACATTTTCGAAAATTTTTATTTTCTGAAAAACTAACAATGATTTTGATTAAAATACCTTATATTTAAAATATTCACCTGACAAATAAAATGTATATTTTGAATTTACTGGGAATAGACTCTGAAACCCTCTTTATTCGGTTTGATTTTTATTAAGTTTTGCATAACTGGTAAACCGTAAGAGACAAACAAAAACCTACTACACAAAAAATATAAATCTCGATAAAACACACAATTTATGTCATATTCATTTTTTCTTGGTTGGAGTTTTTATAGATAGTTCTTATTTTTTTATCAGTTTTAAATTGTTTCTCATTAGGCAACTTGTCAACGCTTGGGCACGCAAAGAAGCGGAGCTAAATCCCATAACAAACGCATTTTAAGACATTTGACTGTTGGTTAGTCTAGTGTATTCCTTTATTTCCCTTCTACTTATAAGGAACTAAGTAATAAAACCGTTTCTGCTAATGTTTATGTCGATTAGTATAAAGTGATAGAAGATAAGCCTTATTAAAGTAATTTATTACAGAGATGTAGAGAAAGCCATGTGAATGGAGCACATAATTTTTTTTAAGATAGGTTTTCTGAAGCCTTACTATAGAAGGTTATGTTAGGTAGCTCATCACTTTTTCTTCAGACAGGAATTATCCAGAATAGAACTATGAATGATCAGAATTTAAAAGACCCACAAAACCCTGCAATATATAGGCAAAGAAGACTTTCACTTCAGCAAGACATGTAGTTTCAGACCCACTTATTTGTGGAATGCAATAAACCGTTCTGCTGTGTTGAAGAATGCACTCCACTGAAGAAGCATTTTTAATATCTGCATTTTATTGTTTGTATGCATAAATAGCGTTCTTTTCTTTCCAGACATTCTATTCCGTAATGCGTTCTGTTACTTCCTCAGAAAATCTAATGTTTTACCTTCTCTACCATGTTTAGTAAGTAGGGGAAGTATTCTATTCCACCCAAGTATACGATGCCAATAGGAGACGACCACTAAATAGCAATTGAAAGGATCTAAGGTGTTCCATTCACGTGACCCTCTCTAGCTGAAATGAAAGGAAATGGAGTTTTATTCATGGGCGCTCTTTAACTACTGTGGCTCTCAGCGTCTAATTCTATTGTGGGCGTGAAATACCGCTTAATTTTGCTCAGAGGCCTCACTATCAGGCTTGAGGTTCTTTTACGTGCCGTAAAAATCCCTCGTCCTTAGCCTGGTTTGAACCCGCGACACACCACGGAGGGTGACCCCTCTATACCTCTTACAACTATTATGGTCAATTGGTGTTGGATTAATTGATTTTTCACACAAGCCGTGTTTAGGACAGGAGTTGGACAGGTAGAGTCAGACTGAAAATAGTTGGCTATGCTATGAATCCTGGGACATAAAGTACTTACAACATTGTGAGTCGCCATTGGGGTTGTCATCTTAAATAATTTGAGATCACCTTGTGGTTTACCAGGAAACTTGCGAGTCAGTTGAGAAATTCAATGCTATGTCAGCAGTGGCAGAGCAACCGGCTAGAGATCGGAGGATCGGTGGTTCAAATCAGGGCTATGGCATTGAATTTTTTTCTGACTCTACCTAACCAAATTAATAACTCATATGTAATAAACTAATGGCAATAAATATATTATATAAACAGACGAAATAAATAATTATAAAAAAATCTAATGTGTTCCATTTACATGACTTTCTCTACATCTCTGCAACAAATAATTCTATTTACTTCATTAGCAGTAATAGCCTTATCACTTGCTTCCTTGTTAGTAGAAGCGAAATAAGGGGGTCCCATAGGTCAAAAGCTGGTTGCTATGTGAATGAAGTTCCTTTGTTTGTATGGACACGAGTTTACAAAGTCCTGTATGAGAAAAGTATAAGTTTTAAAACAAGGAATATCTCAAAAACAATCAACTCCACGAAAAAATGTATATAACATATACTGTGTGTTTTAAGGTGCTCTACATTTGTTGTGTGGTAAGTTTTTGTCCATCTCTTACGGCTTAGCAGTTATGCAAAATTCCGTAAAATTGACCCAGAATAAAGTAATCTTCATAGTCTATTCCCAGAAAATTCAAAATGCACATTTTATTTGTCAGGTAAATATCTTTAATATACTATGTTTCAATCGAAATTGTTAAGAGTTAATTTTGAGAAAATCAAAATTTTCGAAAAAAGTTCCATGTAAAGGGTAATTTGGGGTGGGGATTTTTCTCAAAATATTCGTGTCGTATTCCTGGAAGATACTAAACTTAAATACCAAGTTTGGTATTTTACCGACTTTTCATTTTTAAGTTATCGTGTTCACAGACACACGGACACACAAACACGGACCTTTTTCAGAAAATACTTTTTTTTTGGATACAGGGGTCCCTAAAACATATGTTTCCGGTGAAATCTCGGTATCGAATTGTTTGGTGTAGTGCAATACCTTCTCTATACACTACGTACATAGTACGTATAGAGAAAGTAAAAATACATATAATGAAGTAATAAGCGCTAAAAATGCATAGTAAATTTATTGGCTAGTTGCTAAATATTAGTATTTTGACTACAGTTAAAAAACCTAAAATACAAAACTAAAGTAATCGGATTAATGAATAATTACAAACTAAAAGTCCTGGATATAGTACCTCATTATACCGAATAACTCTTAATAATATAGGTTTATTTTAATTAGAAGTTCCCAGTGTTAGTATATCTAGTAATTTAGTTTCCTTGAAGCTGTGGTTAGTAGATTTTATTTTATAGAAGTTATTGTACCTGGAAAATGCAAACAACCTTGGAATGTAATATTTTGCATAGTAAATATATGAATTTAAAAATGACAATTAGGCACCGAGATTAAGTATTTTCAGATATGCTTTTATTTAATACGTATAGAGAAATTAAAAATACGTTAATTTTAGTTTTATTTCTGTAATTCTTTACTAATGGATATATTTAATGAAGAGTAAAGTCCTAAGAACGTTACAGAATTGGTAAACATTTTTAATTTCCCACACGTACTATGTACACAGCGTATAGAGATAGTATTACATTCAACCCAAAATTTCCATACCGAGATTTCACCGGAAATATATGTTTTAGGGTGCCCTTTATCCAAAAGAAGAATTTCTACAAAAAGTTTCTTGGGTGTGTGTCCGTGTGTCTGTGACCACGCTAACTCAAAAACGAAATGTCGGTAAAATACCGAACTTGGTATTTAAGTTTAATATCTTCCAGGGATGCGGCACGAAGATTTTGAGAAAAATCCCCAAACCCGAAATTACCGTTTATATGGAAAGCTTTTCGAAAACTTTGATGTTTTCAAAAATGGCTCTAACGATTTTGATTAAAATACCGTATATTAAATATATCTATGGGGCAAATAATATCTATATCTAGAACTGTCTGGGAATAGCCTCTGAAGACCTCTTTATTCTAAATGAATTTTGCTGAATTTGGTGTAGATAGCAAACCGTAAGACAGAGGCAAAAGCTTATTGCACAAAAAATGTAGATCACATTAAAACACACAGCATTTATGTCACATGCGGTTTTTATTCGTGGAATTGAACACTTCTGAGATATTCCTTTTTTTTTCAGATGTAAAATGCTTACTTTTCTCACACCGCATACAAACGGGTTTTAACCACATGGCAACCAGCTTTAAGAGATTTGACTATCGTTTTAGCCTAGTGTATTCCCTATTTCCCTTTTACTTTCAAGGAAGCAAATAATTAAGACAATTCCTGCTAATGTTTATCTCGATTATCATATAGCAGACAGAAAAATCTGATGTGTTGCATTCACATGACTTTCTCTACATCTCTGCAACAAATTATTTATAAAAAGCTTATGCTTCTATATATTTAATTGTAATCGAGACAAAATTGCACAAATGTCTTCTTATTTTCTTCCTTGTAAGTAGAAGTCAAACAAGGGAGTACCATAGGTTCAAATGATAATCAAAAGCTGATTGCTATTTAACTCAAGTTCCTTTATTTGTTTGGTCACGAGTTGACAAATTCCTGTATGAGAAAAGTATAAGTTTTTCAAAGCTGAAACCAAAAACAAGGAATATCTAAAAAATAAACGAATAAATCCACAAAAAATGTATTTAACGTAACCTATGTGTTTTTGTGTGCTCTACATTTTTTGTTTGGTAAGTTTTTGTCTGTCTCTTACGCTTTACCAATTACACAAAATTCCGTAAAATTCATCAAAATAAAGTATTCTTCAGAGGCTATTCCCAGAAAATTCAATATACATATTATTTGTCAAGTATATATTTAATATAAGACATTTTAATCAAAATCGTTAGAGCTATTTTTAAGAAAATCAAAGTTTTCGAAGTTTTTTCCATGTGAAGGATAGTTGGGAGTGGGGGACTTTCTTGAAAATCGTGTCGCATTTTTGGAAGAAACCAAATTTAAATACCAGGTTTGGTATTCAACGGTCTTTTCGTTTTTGAGCTATGCTGTCCACAGACATACACACACATGCACACACACGGACCTTTTTGTAAAAATGCTTTTTTTGGATTCAGGGGGACCCAAAACATATATTTCCGGTGAAATCTCGGTATCGAATTTTTGGGTGGGATGCAATACCTTCTCTATACACTATGTACATAGTACGTGTAGAGAAAGTAAACATATGCTTTTTAACAATAATGTGTTATAACGATGTAGAGAAAGTCATGTGAATGGAACACATTAGATTTTTTAAATTCCCTCATGAGTCATATTAACCGACTCGGATACAAATGAAGGTCAACATTGCGGTGATGTCCTGGTTTTAATGTTTGCGACATCTAAAGCATGCACAACACAGAGAAAGTAATTGGAAATTCTGTTTGCGGAAGTACAGCCAACTCCAACTACCCTTAACATTAAAAATTCAGTTGCTCAGAAACTGTCTGCCATCCATTAATATTTACTGAGCGGCCTTTGTTTTGTAAAATCAGCTTACACGATGCAGTAGCCACAGATGCAGTTAATTTTATCATGTTTGTATATAACATTTTAAAGAATTTGTACTTTCTCAAGTACGTATGTACAATGTATTAGAGATACTCGTAGTATTGTATCCCATACAAAAATTAGATATCGAGATTTCACCAAAAATGTATTTTTAGATATCGAATTTTTGGCTCGAGTGCAATACCTTCTCTATATACTACGTATATAGTACGTGTAGAGAAAGTAAAAACGTTTTATTTAAAATAAAGCCTATTTTGATGCAAATGTTTTGCGAACATTTTAGCTCATAGTGCCGATTAGCTTCTGAAATAATGGGGCATTTGTATAGAAAATGTAACTTCTTCATATATTGCTTTGAATACAAAAATGACATAAAATATAACCTAACTTACCAAACCCAGCTTAAAGTACTTCTCAAATATAAAATTAACAAAATATGAGCGGGATGCCAATACCGCTAAAAGCTAAAGTAGAACTTTTCGGATAAGAATAAAAACAAGGAACTATTCTCTAACATTGATATTTACAGTTATTGTGGTTTCAACATACGAGTATATAAAAATTTTCTAAAAACTATTATGAAGGAATATATTCAGCAACACTGTTAAACTATTTATAATAAGTGTACCTGTATGAAATTTATACTAAAATGAGTGGAAAATTTCAAATAGCCATAGGTATTTAAAACATGAAAATGGAGAGTGTCCCTCAAACGATTTTGATCGTGCTCCGGCATTATAGATTACTAGCTCTATTCATCCGTTGTAATGGTTGCATAAGGAGCAAGGCTCTTTGACGCGACTAAGTTAGAATTCAAGGGTTGTACACCAAACATAGAAATATGTATATACTTCTTTTTGCTCCTGGCGGCAGTACCGTGCAGTAAATCAGAGCTGAGGTTCACAAAGCTAAGCGCCTAGGATTAGGGACGCGGTACCTGGAGCAAGATGTGGCTACTCAAAGCCGTGGCCCTGAGCTTCCTGTTTGTGCAGCCAGGGATAGGGATAATCTTCCTTATTACAGCACCGTCACAATCAATAATGTTTACCTGCTTTCAATTAATTCCAGCTTCCAGACGTTCTTCCATTTCTGACACGTAATAAATAAGCATCAACAAGAACTTGCCTCTGAAGAGCTTTGCTCAGCATGCTGACTTATAAATCAAATACCCTTGGGTTTGATTCCCGCCTGGAATGAGAATTCATGTTTATACTTTCTCTACACGTACTATATAGTGTATAGAGACACTATTGTATTCTACCCAAACTTCGATACCGATATTTCACCTGAAATACATGTTTTCGGTACTCCTAAATCCAAAAGAAGCATTTTTACAAAAAGGTCCGTGTGTCTGTGGACAGCATAGCTCAAAAACGAAAAGACAGTAGAATACCAAACTTGGTATTCAAGTTCGGTATCTTCCAAGGATGCGACAAGAAGATTTTCAAGAAAATCCTCCCCACCACCAACTACCTTTTACATAGAACATTTTTCGAAAATTTTGATTTTCACAAAAATGGCTCTTAGGATGATTAAAACATCCTATATGAAAGATATTTGCCTGGCAAATAAAATGTATATCTCGAATTTCCTGGGAATAACCTCTGAAGACTTCTTTAATCTGGACCAATCTTACGGAATTTTTCATTAACTACTACACCGTAAAAGATAGAAAACAACTTACTACACAAAACATGTAGAGCACAGTAAAACACACAATTTACGTTATATAATTTTTTCGTGGAGTTGATCCTTTTATAGATATTCCTTGTTTTTTGTTTCAGATTTAAAAAAAACATATTTTTCCTATACAGGAATTTGTCAACTCATGCACATACAAACAAAGGAACATCAGTCACATAGCAACCAGCTTTTGAATATCACTTTAACCTATAATACTCCCTTATTTCGTTTCTACTTACAAGAAAGCAAGTAAACAGACAATTTCTGCTAATTGTTTCTCGATTAATGTGAAATAAATTCAAGCATAAGCTTTTTAACAAAAATTTGTTGCGGATATGTAGAGAAAGTCAAGTGAATAGAACACAGATTTTTTTAAATAATCATTCTGCACTGTATTTCTGCCAACTGTTTCATCTCTCTGAGTAATTGTAACGGTTTCTTGGCTCTCAATTCTAATTTGATGAGCAATTTATTTATGTTCCTTCCCTCGTGAATTATTCGTCTGGTAATTCTATAAATTCGTCTGGGCTAAAATGTCACACACTAAATCCGTAACATCAGCTTCTAGTGTACCTGCCTAATACTGGATTTAATTTAGAAATGTCAGCATTAAATGAGCTTGTTTGGCAGCCCTGATTAATCATAGAGCTGGAAGCGACATTGGACATTCTAGTTGAGTTTTAGATTTGACTCTGTAATTGGTCGATTGACCAACATGGCTGCCAGACGAGCCTATTTTCAGAATGTCCATTTTTACCCCTTATTTCGATTCAGTTCATTTACATACACCTAACCTAACGGTGCCTAACCTCGACAAAATATCGAAACCTGTCACATAGCCATATTGTCTCCGTAACCAATAGGAAAGGCTCAGGAATGAGCCTTAGTTTAAAACTGAGGTAGAATCTGCAATCTTGCGGACCTGGAAGGCATGCAGTAGTTTTTTGTTTGTTATGGGGAGTAGAATGTCCTGCTATCTTACCAATGTTGAAGTTCGACCCATTATCTCAACAGCTATTTAACATAATTAGCTAAATTGTTCAAGGTGTATTCAGCAATAACTTAGCTAAATTGTTCAAGGTATATTCAGCAATAACTTAGCTAAATTGTTCAAGGTATATTCAGCAATAACTTAGCTGTTGATTGATGAATACGGCAATAATTCTGTTCACTGGAAGAAAAGGTTATATTTTTTTTTCAAAATAAAGTTTTTAAAAGGATATTAAAATGCTTTTTAAATTAAAAAAAACAACTAATTCATATGCATAAAAAATGTTGGTTAAAATAAAGTCTATTTGGGTGCAAACGAGTGGTAAGGTTTCAGCCCTCAGTGTCAATAAATTTATGAAATAAAGGCGTATTTGTATAGAATATTTTACTTCTTCAGAAATTGCACTCAAACATAAAAATAAATGTAGCCTAACTTTCCAAACACAACTTCTCAGCACCTCAAAACTCTCACATGAAGGAAATATTAGTGGGATTGAAATGTTGTGAATAGCTAAAGTAAAACTTTCCGATCAAAATAGGATAAAAAATTTCTTCTCTAGCATTCATATTTATAAAGTTATTGAAGTTTTAACAGTTTAACGTATTTAAAAGCTCTAAAACAATTACTACATAGTATTATTTTCAACAATATTTTTAAACTATTTACAATTAGCGTACCTCTATTATAGGTATACCAAAATGAGCTGCAGATTCCAAAATATTCAAATGCAATTAAAATATGAAAAAGAAAAAAATTATGAAAAACCCATTTCAAGTCCTCTTAACATTGTTTCCAAGGGGCTTATATGTATTTAAGGCAGTCCTTGACAGTTATGGTACAATAAACAAACATTACGGGTTTACTATTATGTTTTAATACTTTAACATTAAACCCAAGTCATAATTACCTTAGCTATGTTACTTTTCCAATATTCCACGTTTCTTCCTCGCTGGTGGTGAACGTTTCAAAATAATGGTAAGCCATCTTTCTGAAGTTATTTTTTGGACGTGATCGATAACCTTTGGATGAAAATTGTTGTTAAATAATCATTCTGTACTTGTGTTCCTGCCAATTATTTTTTGGACGTGATCGATAACCTTTGGATGAAAATTGTTGTTAAATAATCATTCTGTTCTTGTGTTCCTGCCAATTATTTTTTGGACGAGATAATCTTTGGATGAAAATTGCTGTTAAATAATCATTCTGTACTTGTGTTCCTGCCAATTATTTCATTTCTCGGAGTAGTTGTGACGGTTTCTTGGCCCTCATTTCTAATTGGATGAGCAATTTGTTTATTTTCCTTCCCTGGTGAATTAATCATCTCGTAAATTCCGTAAATGTCGTTCGCAAAAGTGACTGGGCTAAATGTCACACACTAAATCCATAACATCAGCTTATGTTGTACCTAAGACTTGATTTAATTTAGAAATGTCAGCGTTTATTCCAGTGGTTGCAAACTGGGCTCGTTTGGTAGCCCTGATTAACCACAGAGCTGGAAGACATGTGGTAGTTTTTTGTTTGTTCACGTAGTTTGCAAGAGGCTTATGTATATTGTAGGCACTTCTTGAGAATTACCCGTGCAGTAAACAAACATTAATTGGTTTTAATATTAAACCCAAACCATTAGCTTGTTACTAATCCAATCTTCCACGTTTCCTCCTCGCTGGTGTGACCATTCTAAAATAATCCCAGGCCATTTTCTTCAGTTATTCTTTGGACGTGGTCATACCACTGGAGAGCTCTTCTTTCAATTCTGTCTGTGGCTGGTTCATCCATCCCCATTAGCTACCTTACTTCTTCATTATTTTTCCTCAGTAACCAAGACACACCAGCTCCTCTTCGTGTTTCCTCCATCTCCACTGCCAGTGTTCTGCTGTTGTGATTTTAAGTTAACATCGAACTCTCTACTTCATATGTCATAATAGTGTCACGTGGATTGCTGAGGAGTGCTCAAAAATATATTACAATTCAGAATTTTATTATAAGAAATATTTCATGCATCTGTGTTATTTTATAATTTTTCTAAATTATATAAATACTTTTTTTTTGGATAATGGATGGAGGCAGTATTAAATGTGTAACAGGAATAC
This sequence comes from Hymenopus coronatus, assembly GCA_030762935.1. Classification (NCBI taxonomy): domain Eukaryota; kingdom Metazoa; phylum Arthropoda; class Insecta; order Mantodea; family Hymenopodidae; genus Hymenopus; species Hymenopus coronatus. Next base: position 80,598,814 of record CM060885.1, read on the forward strand.
TGTAGGTCACCACTTCCTGTGAAACCCCTCTGAATTTACCATGACATGTGATTCCTGTTGCCTACATGCAAACATTCATGGCGCTGAGATGCCCCTGACCTGTATGCGTCAGTCTGGATGTTCTAGAACAATTGGAATACTGCTTTCTGATTGGTTAACATAACTTAAGCCTAGAACGTTGCCTCACCTTATTTGGTATTATACACGCCACCTACATTAGAGCCGTAGATCTATGTTGGTCATGAGCCAGAGCTATGCACCTCCCCATCAGTCACACGACGCCTCGCCGAGGTAAGAGCCCTAAAAGGGATTTCTTAGCTCTACTTATCTACTAGTAACAAATACTATTAGTGGCACTTGCCCCTACCAGACATTACCCATTTACATCTCCTGTACTTTTAACAAATCTTGTTGGTGACACTTAGCCCATCTGAGCTCTACCCCTTAGTCGTCAACCTTGGTCGTGACAATAGTTTAACTACATTTCAAAGAACAATTTATTTATTTTATTTTCTCTATACGTAATGTACATAGTGTATAGAGAAGATATTGCACTCCACCCAAAAATTTGATACCGAGATTTCAACGGAAGTATATGTTTTAGGGCCCCCTGTATCAGGGATGCGACACGAAGATTTTGAGAAAAATCTCCCCATCCCAAACTACCCTTTACATGAAACTTTTTTCGAAAGTTTTGATTTTCTTAAAATTGGCTCTAACGATTTTGATTAAAATTTCGTATATTAAGGATATTTACCTGCCAAATAAAATGTATATCTTAAATTTTCTGGGAATAGCCTCTGAAGACTTCTTTATTCTGGACGAATTTTACGAAATTTAGCTTAACTGCTAAACTATAAGAGATGGACAAAAACTTAGCACACAAAAAATAGAGCACGTTAAAACACACAATTTATGTTGTATACATTTCTTTCGTGGAGTTGATCGTTTTAGAGATATTTCAGGTTTTTGGTTGCAGCTGTGAAAAACTATACTTTTCTCATATAGGAATTTGCCGACTCTTGTCTATACAAACAAAGGAACTTTAGTCACATAGCAACCAGCTTTTGACTATCACCCTAACCTATGGCACTCCCTTGCTTCGCTTCCACTTACAAGGAAGGAAGTAATAAGACTGATTCTGCTAATTTGTTCTCGACTACCATGAAGTAAATAGAAGCATAAACTTTATTTTGTTGCAAAGATGTAGAGAAAGTCATGTGAATGGAACACATCAGATTTTTCTACATATGATCTGCTCCACAGAAGCCCGTTCAACACCCTAGTGCGGTCCGTTCCAACTCTACTTGTCAGGGCGCAAGTAGACGCGCGTTTTCAGCCAGAAAAAGAGAAACCGCGTGATAGCCAAACGGTCACATCCCAATGCTTGCGTTTGGCCACTTCTTTTCCAACAATTAATTCAGCCGTCGTGATAGCTTGCTCTCAATGCTGCGCTGTATTGATTGCTGCAGGTGGACCCCTGCGAGTCGTAATTAGTCAGTGCATGTATCAAAGCTGTAACAGCCTGCAACAAGCGTATATACGGCTTGCACGTGACAGCCACATTAAAATCGAACCCAAGTACTTAATTTGTTTTGTGGTTTAATGATCTCTTGAGGTATATCTCGGCATGCACTACCAATTACTAAATACTCGTATATATACTTTCAACATAATCACCGAAAAGATTGAGACATTTATCGTACCTGTGCACAAGCTTTGCAATACCCGCTTCAAAAAATGTTGCCGCCATTGATTTCAATTGAGCATTGACGTTGTTTTGAGGATCTTTATACTTTACGATGTATGCGCAGAGCCATTCAAAGCAAACGAAGAGGAATGCTGACTTCAGGAATTGTGTTGATCCATAACAACGCTCGTCCACACACTGCTGGCACAACCCATCGGCTCCTTGAACAATTTCAATGGGACATTTTCGATCATCCACCGTACAGTCCTGACGTGGCAACCAGCGATTTTCACCTTTTCCCTGAGCTGAAGACGTGGCTAAGTGGGCAGCACTTTTATTTGAAATCATTGGCATCATTTTTTGAAGCGGTATTGCAAAAATTGTGTACAGGTACAATAAATATCTCAAACTTTTCGGTGATTGTGCTGAAAAGTAACCATAAGTGTACAAAACTTTTAGTAATAAAATAATTGTTTTCTATGAACTTATCTTTTATTTATAGTAAATAAATAAAAGGAGGTTGAAAAAGCGTATATTCTTTATTCCTTTTGAATGTGTAAGACAATATTTAAAAAAAACAATTTCTCCTATTGTTTATCTCAATTGCTATGATGTAAATAAAAGAATAAGTATTTTTTCGAATACTTTGTTATAGAATAAGTAGAGAAAGGCATGTGAGGACATAACATTTCTCTGTTTGCTGTGCTTACCTTATAAGTACACCCACTCTTTGGTAGGATGATGATGATAATGGTGTTTAAGGGCGCTCAACTGCCGAGGTCATAAGCGCCCTTACGATTAAAACTTGGCAATAGGCAGTAAGAAAAATACCAAAAAAAAAGGAAAAAAACACAAGTAAAAGAGCTAACACAGTTGAAACGGAAGTATCAGAACGGCCCAGCCCTCTAAACAGAGCTGGATATAAAACACCATCTAAAATCAACACATTAAAATTAAAAGAGTTTAAAAAAAAAACTGCTATCACACTAAAACGTCAAGGTAAAAGAAAGTTTTGCTAAAAATTTAAAAACCCTGTCCACTGCTCTTGGGTCATCTGCCAGGACCTCAGCAAGAGAGGCCGGCATGCCCATAGATGACCGAATGTGTGCCAGGTGACCACACTCCAGCAACACATGACGAACTGTCTGTGCCTCCCCACAGAGCGCACAGACAGGAGCAGGTTCACGTTTAAAAAGGTAACTGTGCGTAAAAATACAGTGGCCAATTCTTAGCCGAGCTAGTACTACCTCCTCCCGGCGGAATAAACGAGAGGAGGTTACCCAGTTGACAGGGAGGTCCTTCACCTCTCGCAGCTTATTACCACGGAGAGCCGACCACTCCGCATGCCAAGTCGAAAAAACGGCTCTCCGTACAGCCCCTCTAAAATCTTCTGCTGTTGAATGGGTAATCGTAACACTGGGCGCTGTGACTGCCGATTTCGCTGCCAAATCCGCCGTGTCATTCCCTGGCAAGCCAACGTGTCCAGGAATCCATGCGCACTCCACATTAAAACCAGAAGCGTGCAAAATGTGGAGAACGTCCTGGATGCGCTGCACCAAAGGATGGTAATTGTACAGCTCACGAATGCTCTGAAGGGCACTAAGGGAATCACTAAGAATAAGGCAGTCACCTAATTTTCGACGTCGAATATACAGAAGGGCTTGATAAATAGCATATAGCTTCTTTGGTAGGAGGTTTGAATGTTTGAAATATGGGATATGTCAAAATCCTTAACTACGGAAAGGCAGCTGAACGAAATTTTCAACTATGAGCTTGAATTATTGCATTTTAAATTCCAAACGAAGCTTTCTAGGGAGATTTAGTAGTTTGAAGCGTAAGAATTAGCCATTACTTTTCAGGGCCATAAATTTGAACTATTTGCATAAACATGTTTTTCATTTAAGTCAGGAGAAATACATAGATAGCTATATGGGGCCCTAATGTACGATTCCAGCACATGTGTGTAATTTACATGGAACTGGGATGTCGATTTCCAATTTTGTCACTCTCCATATATCAAAACCGGGAGCCGTCATTGGGGAGATGCCGGTCCCTACGGTGCTGACCTCTGTTTTTCGTACGCCTTCACACGGAGTTGTTGATAACGTCGGCACGTCAGTCATTACTCCTTACGTCACAGTTTCAGCACCAGATTTTCATGTTACGGAAATTCGAGTGTATTCAGTAACCGTAATAGTATATAGTATAGTATAAGAAATTTGGTGCCGGAGTATGAAATGAAAGCATTTTATTTTCTGTTTACCTACATAATGTATTTGAGAGGTTTTGCATTCCACTGGAAATATACAGAATGTTTCAAAACGACACCAAACGAAGATGTGGACCTTGTTGGTCATACCGTACGTGATACGTGAATATAATTTTCAGCTCTAAATTCGTCACATACAAAAACTGCCATAAAATCTGAGACAGTACGTGTCTTGTCATGGAACAAGAGTTATTCAGAAGGGAAAGATAAATCATAGCTAATAATATAAATTATACCAAGAAGGGAAATATAAATGGGAAGGGAAGAAAGATTTCAAACACGTATAAGTAGCAGAGTTGTCACGAGCTGGTAGTACAGTACCGTTAGGGGTAGAGCATTGAACTGAAGGGGGTGAGAGTACACTGCCTAAGAGGAACATAACGGGAAAGGAGAAAAAAATGCTTCTACTGGTCAGGCGACACTTTTGGTACTTGGTGTAGGACATCGGCACAGAAAAGATGTGATATTTGGGTGCGTGTTGTAGATGCTAGTTGTGACCGAAATAGTTGATTTTACTACTGAGCAGAGTACGGACGAGATCACTGCATCAAAATTAATAAGTATTAATAATCACGGGCGCGTAAAGCATAGATTAACAGTAGTAAATTTAAAGGAATGCGTGCGTATTTGACGGCGGAAAAAGGCCGAACTAATTAAATAAAGCACTTGTGTCGCACCACACCCGAAAAGAGTTTCCATGCTAGTAAATATCCTGAGATAGGGCACCCAAAAATCCACATCATTCCTAATAGCCAAAATATGTTCCCGGGATACGAACCCGTAACCACGTTACCACCTCAAATCACCTTGAATTAGACATTCATACACAACCAGATGGCACGTCCTGGCCCACTCCAAGAGAGATGCCGGTTGGTAGCGAAGATCCCAGTCGCGTGGTTTAGGGGTAGTTTTATAGACACGCCGGCGCGGAACAGGTCATCTTAGTAATGGAAAACGTAGCATGGAGGTTTTTTTATGTGTTTCGTATACCACATTCTGACGTATGACAACCATTGTTCCTTCGCTGCCTAATCCCAAATGTGTGCATTTTTTAAAAACACATAAAACTTTAAATAGAAGAGTTTGAAAGTTACGACATCAAGTTTCGGACAAGTCAAAGTGTAAGATAATCGACAGCTATCTTCGTTTGGTGTCGTTTTGAAACAGCCTGTATATTTTAGGTCCCTAAATACAAATAAATAATCTTTAGAAAAAGGTCGGCGTGCGCTTGTGTGTATGTGTGTGATTGAGTGCGAGCGCGCGCACGCCTGTCCTCATGTCTGTAAATGATAAATGATATTACCCCAAACCGAAAAGTTGGTTTAATTAAGGGTCTTTTCGTATTTGATCTATGCTGTCCACACACGCACACACGGACGTTTTTCCAAAAATGCTTTTTTCGATTCAGGGAGAATCAAAACATACATTTCTGGTGAAATCTCGGTAACGAATTTTTGGGTGCAATACAATACTCTCTCTATAGGTACACTATGTTTATGGTACGTATAGAGGAAGTAAAAACATATGATGTGATTCATTCACGTGGCTTCCTGTGCAGCTCTGCAACACATTATTGTTAAAAAGCTTATTCTTCTATGTACTTCATGCTAATCGAGATAAACATTAACAGAAACTTAGTTCCTTATTAACACGAATTCTAATCTCATCTGAAGATGTAATTCATTCATGAACAATTCCTAGTCTTGGAGTAAAAGCTGATGCTACTCCGTAGAAGGGAAATAAGCGAATACACTAGGCTAGTCCAGTCTTTTAAAAGCTGGGTGCCATGTGATTGATATTCGACCTCTTTACATGGACAGGAGCTCACAAATTCGCATATGAAAACTGTAACACGAAAGCACTTTAGGAATATGAATAATTTGTATGTTTAAACGCGATCTACTTTTTTGTGTAATAAGTTTTCGTTTTCCTCTTAAGTTTATCAGTTACGCAAAACTCATCCAGAATAAACACGTCTTTAAAGGCTATTCCCAGAAAATTCCAGATAAATATTTTATTCCGCTTGTAAATATGCTTAATATATAATGTCTTAATCAAAATCTTTAGTCATTTTTGAGAAAACAAAATTTTTGAAATGCTTTCCATGTAGATAATAGTTTGGAGTAGGGGAAATTTCCTTAAAATTGTCATTCAAGATAAACACCTAATTTATCATGAAAATATCCATAATAGTGAAAATCGTTAGTTTTTGAGAAAATCAAAATTTATGAAATATTTTTCATGTAAACAATAGTTTTGGATTGGGGAATTTCCCCAAAATCTTTGTGTTTGCATTATTGGCTTAAACACTAAGAAAAATGCTAACTTTTCGGTTTTTGCTGTCGTGTTTATAGACACACGGACACACACGAACCTTTTTTTTATTTTTTTTTTTTCAAAGTTTACTCTAAAACTATATTTTCGATGAAATCTCAGTTTCAAATTTTGATTAGAATGCAATACTATCTCTACCTATGTACTATATCCTAAGTAGAAAAAAGTAGTAATCCTTTGGAAGAATAATTTGTTTTCAGGAGAGGTAGAGAAAGTAATGTGAAAGGAGAATATCATCAGCTTTTTACTTTCTCTATACGTACTGTGTACATAGTGTATAGAGAAGGTATTAAACTCCACTCAAAAATTCGATACGAGATTTCACTGAAAATACATGTTTTTGAACCCCCTGAATAAAAAAAAAAAAAACAATTTTAGAAACAGTTCCGTGACTGAAAAACGAAAAGACGTTGATTAGTAAACTTGGTATTTAAGTTTGTCTCTTCCGAAGATGCAATATGAAGATTTTCAAGAAAATCCCCCACCCGTAACTACCCTTTACATGGAAAAAGTTTCGAAATTTTGTTTTGCCTAAAAATGGCTCTAACGATTTTGAATAAAATCGCACATATTAAAACCAATTCTATCCCAAATAAAATGCATATCTTGAATTTTCTGGGGATAGTTTTTGAAGACCTGTTTTTTCTGGATGTATTTTGCTTAACCAGTAAACCGTAGGAGATAGAGAAAAACTTGCAAAACAAAAAATGTAGATCTTGTTAAAATACATAAGTTATGTCATATACATTTTCTTTGTGGAGCTTATCGTTTTCGAGGTTATTAGTTTCAATTGAGAAGTACTTATATTTTTCTCAGACGGAAGTGAGCGCTTTTCTTTTGTTCTTTTCCTAAGCAAAGAAGCGATTTGCAATGACAATCGCATAACGTCAGCTTTTAAAACATTTGACTATCACTTTAACCTAGTTCCAGTCTACTTATAGGGAACTAAGTAATAATATTCTGCTAATGTTTATCCCGATTAGCATGGTGTTGAATGAAAAATTATCTTTCGTAAGAAGTTAATTTTTAGAGTAGCTGGAGAAAGTCATGTGAGTGTATCTCATCAGATTTTTAGAAATGTTTTCTTTGTAGACGATAGTAGGAGAAATTTCTCAAAGTCATCATTCAAGATAAACACTTAATTTGCCATGTAAATATCCTTAATACATGGTATTTTAATCAAAATCGTTAGTCATTTTTGAGAACATCAAAAATGTTTAAATATTTTTCATGCAAACGGTAGTTTGGAATTGAGCAACCTTCTCAAATCTTCGTGCTGCATCTTTTGCTTAAATACTAAGGAAAGTACCAACTTTTCGGTTTTGAATTATAGTGTTTATAGGCAACCGGACACACACGAACCTTTTTCTAATTTAAAAAAAAACATGTTACTCTAAAACTGTATTTCCGGTGAAATCTTAGTATCAAATTTTAAGTAGAATGCAATACTTTCTCAACCTATATGCTGTATCCTAAGTAAAAAGTAGTAATCCTTTGGAAGAATATTTTTTTCAGTAGAGGTAGAGAAAGTAATGTGAATGGAGAAATGTGCTTTGATGTGTTAACAGACCACAAAACAATCTCTGTTTTCTCAGGAGAACTACTTTATTTATTACTCTTTTTCCAGGCCCGCATAAGGGATAAACAACGCGTAAAAGAAAACAGTAGAATGGTGTTAAAAAGTAGCAAAAACATTTTTCTGGTTTATAATTATTAGTGTAAAGAAAAACTGAGGTTGTTTTCACGTTAGACATTATGAACTGAACAAAAGTATCCCAAAAGTTTACTTTATGCAGATGATTCAGCGCGTTCTCCGAGAGTTTTGCAGGTTGTATCTTCACCTCCGTGCGTACTCTTTTGTAAGTCATAAGCCTCTTTATAATATACTTGGTTTTTAGCGTTTTTTACTTTCTCTATACGTGCTATGTACATAGTGTATAGAGAAGGTATTGCAATCCACCAAAAAATTCGATACCAGGATTTCACCGGAAATATATGTTTTAGGGTCCCCTGTATCCAAAAAATTATTTTCAGAAAAAGGTCCGTGTGTGTGTCCGTGCGTCTGTGTGTCTGTGAATACGATTTCTCAAAATAGGAAAGTCGGTAAATTACAAAACTTGGTATTTAGGTTAGAATCTTCCAGGGATGCGACACGAAGATGTTTAGAAAAATCCCCCCACCCCAAACTACTCTTTACATGCAACTTTTTTCGAAAATTTTGATTTTCTAAAAAATTGCTGTAAATATTTTGATTAAAATATCGTATATTAAAGATATTTACCCGACAAATAAAATGTATATTTTGAATTTTCTGGGAATAGCCTCTGAAGAGTACTTTATTCTGAGTGAATTTTCCGGAATTTTGAATAACTGCTAAACCGTAAGAGATAGACAAAAACTTACCACACAAAAATGTAGGGCACATTAAAACACACACTTTATGCTCTATACATTTTTTTCTTGGAGTTGATCGATTTTGAGATATTCCTTGTTTTTGTTTTCAGGGTCGAAAATCTTAACTTTCCTCATACAGTGGTATTTGTAAACTCATGTCCATACAAACAAAGGAACTTCAGTCACATAGTAACCAGCTTTTGACAATCACTTTAATCTATGCTGCTCCCTTATTTCCTTTCTACTTACAAGGAAGAAGGTAATAAGACTATTTCTGCTAATTTTTCTAGATTAGCATGAAGTAAATAGAAGCATAAGGTTTTTAACAATAATTTGTTGCAGAGATGTAAAGAAAGACATGTGAATATTACACATCAGATTCTTAAAATCTCATTTTCAATTATTGGGAAAGCTTAAGCTCTTGGTGCACCAAACCTGTTGATAGGAATTGATATAAATTAGCTACGCATAAATTCTATCAAAATAATACATTAGTTAAACATTCTCAGCCTATGGTATAGGTGGATTGACACCCACTGCCAAGAATAAGAAAATCATATAAAAATCGAAAACAAGGTATTTCATTTTTCAAAACTTTAAACTCTATTATAGCTGACAAATTCTTATATGAGAAAAGTTTTAAGTATTTTAAAAATGGAACAAATAACAAGAAATATCTCAAAAATGGCCATGTGACATAATTTGTGTTTTCACGAGATGCACATTCTCTGAGCAGTAAACTTTTTGTCTATTTATTGTGGTTTACTAGTTATGCAAAATTCAGCAAAATTCATCCACAACTAAGAGATATTTACAAGCTATTTCCAGAAAATTCAGGATATACATTTTATTTGTTGTGTAAATATCTCAAGTATACGGTATTTTAATCAAAATATTCACCGCCATTCTTGCTAAGGACATAGGAGCTTCAACATCTGTAAATATTCTTATATTTGAGATAGGAAAAAACAAAAATACATATTGGGAATACAATGAAGTTGTATAAAACATTTTTAAGATATACTTCGTTCACTTCTTTAATGTACCACATTTGTTTTTGCAAATTCATGCAAAGAAGTTTGCAAATGATGTATTTGAATATTAAAATTTATTGCAAGATGTCATATTTTAGTTACTGTCGGGTTATTGATGTGTCACGAAAACTCATTCTTTAAGGTAACCCCACAAGCAAAACATTTAGTGTTGAGATCTGGAGATCGTGGCGGTCACACTGATGCCACACTCAGCTGTATTTTTATCATTTAGTAATAGAGTCACAAGTTTTAACCTACGAATTCATATCCCCCATATTTAGGACTGACATCCCGTAGGACTTACAAGCGGATGTCTAGGGCAGAAGCCTATCAGAGAGCTAACGGCACGAAACCACAGAATGGAGAACCTGGAAGAGTGGTCGGCCCGTAGCCAGGCATGAGTGCGAGGAAGTGAAACGCTATCAAAACGGATGATAAGAAAGATCATAGCGGAGCAATTGGTGGAATGACTGGAGGGGGAAACCGGAGGACCCGGGGAAAACCCGCCAAGACGCTACTTCGTCCACCAAAAATCCCCCATGTAGGAGTTTGGGATTCAACCCGGGCCGCCTAGATGGGAGGAGAGCTGTCTAATTACTCTGCCACTTTCTATTCCATTATTAAGAATAAAATTACTATTGCTTTATTCAACAAAACTGTACCCTTGGTAACTGTGAACTGAAAAACAACAAAGGAAAGCCAAACACCATTGGTCACCCAGTATGTAACTTCCTATTACTTTCTCTACACGTACCATGTACATAGTGTATAGAGAAGGTATTGTAATGCACCCAAAAATTCTATAGCGGGACTTCACCGGAAATATATGTTTTGAGATCCCTGAATCCAAAAAAAGCATTTTAGTAAAACGTCCGTTTGTGTGTCTAGCTCTGGGCAGTATAGCTCAAAGACCGTTAAAAACCAAAATTGGTATTTAAGTTTCGTATCTTCCAAGGATGCGACAAGAAGGTTTTCAAAAAAATGTCCCCCACCGCAAACTACCCTTTAAATGGAAAATAATTTGATAACTTTGACTTTAAAAATGGCTCGAATTTTTTGGTTAAAATCTCTTATATTTAAGATATTTACTTGACAAATAAAATATATACTTTTGAGATACTCCTTGTTATTGGCTTCAGCTTTGAAAAACTTATAATTTTCTCATACGGGAATTTGTCAACTGCTGTCCCTACAAACAAAGGAACTTCAGCAACATAGCAACCAGCTTTTGACTATCACTTTAACCTATGTTACTCCCTTATTTCGCATATACTTACAAGGAAGCAAGTAATAAGACTATTTCTGTTAATGTTTTCTAGATTAGAATGAAGTTAATAAAAGTATAAGCTTTTTAACAATAATTTGTTGCAGAGATGTAGAGAAAGCCGTGCGAATGCAACAAACCACATTTTTATACTTTGAATTACACAAACATTCAAAGTTAACACTTCCAGAACTTGGCTACAGGTATATCTTCACCTCAGCCGGGACTTGAACCCGGTACCTCTGGTACAGTAGGCAGGTGCTCTACGGACTAACGTTAGTTCACGAGGAATCACGTAAATTCCTTGCCTCACCAACTGTATATAACGCAGCTGTGTAGACGACGTTGGCAAACGTAAGCAAATTCTACAGTACCAGTTACAATAATGCGAGCTGACGCAAAATGGTGCACTGCTTCAACCCCTGTCTTATTCTCTCCCCTCTATCAATTAATAATTTCCTTCACTTTCATACCGATTTCCACTTACTGCGCATTTCCCTCCCTTAATCTCTTTCTTAAGCACTTAACGCTTTAGAAGAAGAATTTCATTCCATAATGTAGTAATGAAATATTTAATTAATGCTTTGTTTTTATAATGGAGCAATATATTCTCTCAGCTTTGGTTCTCACCGCCGCAGAAATAAAGTACAGCTTTGGATTAAAAATGGTGAAAACTTAAAAGTCAAAAGCTGATGTGTTACACTCAAATAACTTTCTCTAGCTGTTCTGCAAACCTCTTACAAATGTTTATTTATTATTCTTTCCCCATCATTTTTATCAAAACAAACATTAGCAGAATGTATTTTATATTTACTTCATTATAAGTAGTAGGGAGCTAAAACATTCACTATGCTAAAGTGATGCTCAACGTTTTAAGCTGTCGTTATTCTATTGTCATTGCAAATCGTTTCTTTGCTTAGCCAGGAGTAGAACAAAAGAAAAACGGACACTTCCTATCTCAGAAAGATATGAGTAGCTCACAATTGAAAGCAATAACAAGGAATATCTCAGATACCGCTATATCCACAACAAAAGCGTGAAGGACATAAATTGTGTGTTTTGTTTACTAAGTTTGCGGTTTAACAGATAAGCAAAATTCAGCCAGCATAAAGAGGTATTCACAGGCTATTTCCAGAAAATTTAAGACATACATTTTGTTTGGGATGTAAATAACTTTAATATACGGAATTTTAATGAAAAACGTTAGAGCTATTGTTTAGAAAATCAACATTTTCGAAATTGTTTCCATATAAAGGGAGTTTCCATGTGGTGGGGGGTTTCTTGAAAATCTACATGTCGCATTTTTGGAACGCACTAAACCTAAATGCCAACTTTGCTATTTAGCATTTGATTTGTTTTGAGCTATGCTGTCCACAGACAAACACTGAACTTTTTCTAGAAATTTTTTTTTCGAACTCACGGGATCCCAAATTATATATTTCCGGTGAAATCTCGACTTCAAATTTTTGGGTGCAATACCTTCTCTATCATTATGTACATTATATATAAGAGACTAGAAAAAGTAAAAGTTACATTAAGAATACCTAAAACATAAAATGTCCTAATTTAATTGTTTTTTCACACAAGCCGTGTGTAGGACAGGTGTTGGATAGTTAGATGAAATATTCAATGTCATAGCCGGGACTTGAACCACGCATTTGGCCATTATTTCAAGGATACTTTTCTTCAAGCTAGGATCATTGTAAAGAACATATTCATCTTTCTCGTTCAACATACATCAGTTTAAAAGTCACATTTAATGGGAACGTTTTTACTTTCTCTACCCGTTCTATGTATACAATGTATAGAGAAGTATTTTAATACACTCAAGAAATTGAATACCAAGATTTCACCGGAAATACATGTTTTGAGTCCCCCTGAATCAAAAACAAATCTGGAAAAAGGTCCCGGTGTATGCGTGTCTGTGGACAGCATAGCTTGTAAACGAAAAGACCATTAAATACCAAACCAGTTTGGTATCTTGTAAGGATGTGACACGAAGATTTTCAAGAATATCCCCACCCCCAACTACCCCTTACATGGATTTTTTTCGAACATTTTGATTTTTTCAAAAATTTCTCTTACGATTTTGATTAAAATATCGTATATTAAAGATATTTACCTGACAAATAAAATGTGCTCATATATCTTGAATTTTCTATAATAGCCTCTGAAGACTACTTCATTCTGGATTAATTTTACGGAATTTTACGTAACTGCTAAACCGTAAATGAGACAGAAACCTACTACAATGTAGAGCACATTAAAACACAATTTATGTTATGTACATTTTTTTCGTGGAGCTGATCGTTTTTAAGATATTCCTTGTTTCTGATTTCAGCTTTAAAAACATACTTTTCTCATGCGGGAATTTGTCAACTGCTGTCCATACAAATAAAGGGACTTCAGTCACGCAGCAACAAGCTTTTGGTTAATACTTTAACCTATGGTACTCCCTTATTTCGCGTCTACTTACAAGGAAGCAAGTAATAAAAGCATTAGGTTTTAACAATAATTTGTTGCAGAGATGTAGAGAGTCATGTAAATGGAACACATCAGATTTTTATGCGAGCTGTCGCATCACACTGCAGACCACTCCATGAACTCCCGTTTGAGAACCTTTATTCTGAATATTATATTATGTATCCACCCCTTAAGCCCTTAAAGAAAACGTTACAGCATAGACTATTTCTAATAAATATTCTGACTTCAGTTTTCTCCATCACTTCATTGATGTGAGCTGCTTCAAATTTCCACTCTCACTTCACTTTCACTTGAATGAATGTTCATGACACTGTTTCTTCTCACTAGGCCATCAAACACAATCCTTTTCTAGTCTCCTGCAATATCAGTGCTCAATGACAGTGGTCAAAAACCCCGCTCGGAGAACAGCACTATTTGTGATTCCAGAAATGCATCTACTCTCAAATTCACATGCTGTCCGGTCGAACACAAGACTTCTCTAATCTCCTGCAATAACAGTATTCACTGAATATCAAGGCAGTGCCACTAACTCACTCTGAGAACAACACTTTTCGCACCAGAAGCGCATTCATTAATTCACTTACTAAGTAACTCACTTGCCTGGATTGTCGAGCAAGAGGTTTCTCTAGCCTACTGTGTTTATATACCCAAGGTCGCAGGTTTACGGCTGGTAAAAGATTCTTAAGCCTGAAAAAGAGGACTCTGAGCAAAATAAACGGTCTTTCACGCCTAACATAAACTGGGATACTGAAAACCACAGTAATTAAAGAGGGGCAATAAATAATACTCCATTTTAATTTTTTCAGCCTGCTGTAGTAATTGCACTTCTGCATGGCAAAGCACTAACTCACTCGTAGAACGGAGTTTTTCTTTACAGAAACGCATTTTCTAATGCACTTACTCAGAAATTAGCTCGCAGGGGAGTCGACAACAACCTTACTTGGTTCTGTGCAAAAGCAGCAAGTCAAAGCACTAACTCACTCGTAGAACGGAGTTTTTCTTTACAGAAACGCATTTTCTAATGCACTTACTCAGAAGTTAGCTCGCAGGGGAGTCGACAACAACCTTACTTGGTTCTGTGCAAAAGCAGCAAGTCAAAACAACCGTCACAACCTCGCTCAGAAAAACATCACACACTAGAAACGCATTCGTTACCTCATCACAAGGGAGTCCAACTCAAGACTTCTCTTCCTGCAGTTCGTGCCACACTCGGAGTACAGCACATTTTTATCGAATCAGAAACACATTTGCTAGTTAACTAAACCACTCGGGGAATCAAACACAAGACTCTTTAGTCCCCCGCAGAAATAACACTGGCTGCAGTTCTAAGCAGTCGTCAAAACTTCACTCGTAGTGTAGCATTTTTTTCGTATCAGAAACGCATTCTTAATTCCCTCGCTGGGAGTCCAATACAAGACCTATCTAGCCTCCTGCATTTGTGGCATTCTTGTATATCGAATCAATTGTCTCACTCTTGCTCGAAGAACAGCACCTTTGTCGCATCAGAAACGCATTTGCTAATTCACTCGCTGGTGAGTCGAACACTACACTTGTCTATACTTCTGCGTTAGTGGCACTCGCTGCAGATCAAAGCAATTGCTTCAAACTCGATCAAGGAACAGCATTTTTGTTGCACCAGAAACGCATTCGATAATTCTTTTGCTGGGGTATTAAACACAGGCCCTCTCCTGCATTAGTGACACTCACTGCACATCAAAGCAATTGCTTCAACTTCGTTTGATGAATAGCAATTTTTGTCCCACCAGAAACACATTCTTAATTCACTCGCTAGGGAGTCAAACATAAGACCTCTCTAGACTCCCGCATTGTAACACTCACTGCACATCAAAACAATTGCCTCAACCTCGCTCGAAGAACAGCACCAGAAACTCATTAATTCACTCGCTGGAGACACAAGGCTTCTCTAGTCTTCTGTGTTAGTGGCACTCACTGCAGATCAAAGCAATTGTACCAACCTCGTTTAAAGAACACCGGTTTTGTCATTGATTCACTCACTTGGGTTACAAGCACAAGATCCCTCTAGTCTCCTTCAGTGATAGCATTGACTGCAGGTCAAAGAAGCCGTCTAAACCGCAATCGGAGAACAGCTCTTTTTGTCGCACCAGAAATGAATTTGTTAGTTCACTATTTGGGGTAATAAACACAATATCCCTCTATTCTCCTGCAGTGGTAGTATAAGCTGCAGCTCAAAGGAGAAATTTAAAACCTCACTCGGAGAACACCACTCTTTGTCACACCAGAAACGCATTCACTAATTCACTCGCTGGAGAGTCAAACACAAGATTTCTCTAGTCTCCTGCAGTGTTAGCATTGGTTGCAGGCCAAAGAACCGTCTAAACCTCACTCGGAGAACAGCACATTTTGTCGCACCAGAAACGCATTCACTAATTCACTCGCTGGAGAGTCAAACACAAGACTTCTCAGTCTCCTGCACTACTGTATATAAAAGTAATTGCCTCAACCTCACTTGAAGAACAGTACTTTTTGTCGCACCAGAAAGGCATTCACTAATTCACTCGCTGGAGAGTCAAACACAAGACTTCTCAGTCTCCTGCACTACTGCATATAAAAGTAATTGCTTCAACCTCACTTGAAGAACAGTACTTTTTGTCGCACCAGAAAATTATTCATTAATTAACTCATTGGGATGACAAACAAAGACCTATTTAGACTCCTGCAATAGTACTACTTACTGCACGTAAAGCAGTCGTCACAACCTCACTCGGAGAACAACACATTTTGGCGCTCCAGAATTTCACTCTTTTAATTCATTTACTCAATAACTAACTCGTGAGAGCGGTCTCTTGCATAGTCTATAGAATTTTCAACAGAATATTCTAGATGGAAAACTTCCAAACGATTCTGGTAATCTGTCGATAGCACTTCAAGTATGCTCGGCGAGAGTGCTGCCGTGTCAATTTAACGCAATCAGATAATTTAGAGGCGCGAAAAAGATTGGAAGCAAAGTTTTGTTTATTTACTATCCGTTGCTGTGTCTCCAAGATATTCAAGTCTTATGGGAATAAAGTGCTTATATAGTTTTCCATGAACCAGAATGACTGAATTAAAAGTAGAATAAAACAACATATTTAGCTCTTGATGCCATACTGTTGGAAATAGTTTTCCTTCTATGAAATAAGTTGGATAAAAGTACATTTAGGAACAGCGATTTCAGTAACACTTTATCACAGTATAATTGTGAAAATTAAAAAAAAAAATCGCTAGTATTTAAAGCCCACTTTTACTACTTTGCAGGCGGTACACTGGTGATACATGGAATGAAGATGGAGCACCGGTGGAATGCGATGGCGGGGGAAACCGGAGAACCCGGAGAAAACCCGCTCCTGCGCCACTTTGTCCAACACAAATCTCACATGGGATAGAACCCAGGTCGTCTAGGTGAGAGTCGAGTGGCCTAAACACTCGGCCATGGCGCGGCCGTGGATCTTGTTGGTCATACCGTACGTGATACGTGAATATAATTTTCAGCTCTAAATTCAGCATATACAAAAACTGCCATAAAATCACCATTGATTAGGCAGTCCTACATAACCAAATGACATGTGCCTGGCCCACTCCAAGAGAGATGCCGGATGGTAACGAAGGTCCCAGTCGCGTGGTGCAGGCGTTGTTTGATAGACACGCCGGCGCGGGACAGGTCACCTTAGTAATGGAAAGCGTAGCATGTGGGTGTGCTGTATGACAACTGTTGTTCCTTAGCTGTCTATTGCCAAATATGTGCGATTTTTAAACACACATAAAACTTTAAATAGAAGAGTTTGAAAGGTGCGACATCAAGTTTCGGAAAAGTCAAAGTGTAAGCTAATCGTTTGCCTTCTTCGTTTGGTGTCGTTTTGAAACGGCCTGTATAATTATATGCATTGTAACAAATTGTTGATAACTTTTATTTTTCCTATATAGAATATAGGTAGAGAAGGTATTGCACCAAACCCAACAACTCGATACCGAGATTTTTCCAAAAATAGACGTTTTACGGTCCTGTGTATCCAAGTGTGTGTGTGTGTGTGTGTGTGTGTGTGTGTCTGTAACAGGATGACTCATAAGCAAAACCTCAGTTAAGTACCAAACTTAGCAATTAAGTCTGGTATCTTCCAAGGATGCGATACGTAGATTTTCAGAAAAAGTCCCTAATACCAAAGTACTCTATACTTGAAAAAGATTTCGAACATATGGTTTTTCTCAAAAATGGCTCTAGCAATTATGATTAAAGCCCATATTTTAAAGATATTCACAAGACAAATAAAATGTATATTTGAATTTTCTGGGAATAACCTCCGAAGACCTGTTTACTCTCAAACAACTTTGCTGAATTTTGCATAAGTGATAAACCGAAAGAGATATGCAAATATATACTGTACAAAAAACAAAATCTCGCTAACAATGTTGTTCATATACATTTTTATTTTCTCTAGCACGTATGTAATATGTACATATAAGTAAAGAAGTTATTCTATTCCACCAAAATTTTTGAACCGATATTTCACTCTGAACCAGAAAAAAAAAATATATGATGTATTACACTCACATGGCATTCTCTAGCTACTCTACAAACAAACTTCTTACAAAAGATAATTCTTCTTTCAACACCACGCTTATCTAGATAAACATGAGCAGAATTTTATTACTTGGTTCCCTATAAGTAGACTGGAACTAAAGAAATGCACTAGGGTTAAGTGATAGTCAAATGTTTTAAAAGCTATCATTATATGATTGTCATTGTAAATCACTTCTTTGCTTGACCAGGAGTAGAACAAAAGAGAAACGGACACTCCCATCGGAGAAAAGTACAAGTGCTTCACAATTGAAACTAATGACAAGGAACACCTCGAAAACGGTAAGCTCCACGAAAAAAAAAGTATATGACATAATTTGTGTATTTTAACAAGAGCTATATTTTTACTTTTTCTATACGCAGTATGTATGTACATAGTGTATAGAGAAGGTATTGTAATGCACCCAAAAACTCGATACCGAGATTTCACCGGAAATACATGTATTGGGTCCCCCTGAATCCAAAAAAAAAAGCATTTTTGAGATATGTCCCTGTGTGTGTCTCTCTGTCTATCTGTCTGTGTGTATGTGTGTGTGTCCGTTGGCAGCATAGCTCAAAAATGAAAAGACTGTTAAATACCAAACTTGTTTGTATAGTAAGTTTTTTCCTATTCTTTTTACGGTTTACTAGTTAATCCAAATTAAGCAAAATTCATCCAGAACAAACAGGTCTTTAGAAGCTATTCCCAGAAAATTCAAGCTATACATTTTATTTGTGATAGAGATGGCATTTTAATCAAAATCGTTAGAGCCATATTTAAGAAAAACAAAATTTTCGAAAATTTTTCCATGTAAAGGTTAGTTAGGGGTGGGTAAATTTTCTTGGAAATCTTCGTGTCGCGTCCTTGGAAGATACCAAACTTAAATACCAAGTTTGATATTTAACCGTCTTTTCATCTGTGAGCTATGCTGTCCACAGATACACACACACATACATACAGACACACAAACACACGGACTTGTTTCTGAAAATGCTTTTTTTGGACTTAGGGGGTCCAAAAACATGTATTTTTGGTGAAATCTCGACATGGAATTTTTGGGTGGAATACAATACTTCTCTACATTGTACATACGGGGCTAGAGAAAGTAAAAACTAGAAAAAGGGTGTTAGTATGGGTGTGTGTGTATGCGCGTCTGCCAAACTTCTTTTTAAGTTCAGTGTCCTCCGAGGATGCGACAGGATTATATTCTAGAAATTTCCCAAGCCTTATCTCCCTTTTACAAACATTTTTCAAATATTTTGATTTTCTCAGAGATGGTTGTAGCAATTTTGATTAAACTACCGTAACTTTAACATATTTTAATAACAAATTAAATGCATATCCTGAATTTTATCGGAATAGACACTGAAGTGTTGTTCATTTTGGACTTTTTCTAGATGGCAAATAGACAAAAAGTGAAGATCTGGTTAAAACACACAATTTATGAAAGATAAATTTCTTATAGAGTTAACAACCTCCGAGATATTCCTGGTTATTGTTGTAGACATTGCAATGTTCTCAATGGGAAAGTGGTAATTGTTTTTATGTTGTTTTACTTCTGACCATGTCTTAGCGATCAGTTTTAGATTTTTACTACTGCTTAAGTCTACTATAATCCATTCTACTTCTAGGAACCAAGATAACTTCTGTTAATTTTATTTATATTAGCTGAAGTAGATAGAAGAATAACGTGCTATATTATAGTTTTTGTAAAGTACGTAAAAAGTCTGATGTGATACATCTACGTGGTTTTCTCTAACTGATTATTCTCTACCCTGCACATTGCCAATCCAGATAAATATTAGCAGAATGTTCTTATTACTCAGTTCCTTATAAGTAGAAGGCAACTAAAGGAATGCGCTATGCTAAAGTGATTGTCAAATGTTATAAAAGCTATCGCTATGCGATTGTCATTAAAATTGGCGGCTTTGCTTGCCCAGAAGTAGAACAAAACGAAAACGAACATTTCTTGTCAGAAAAGTATAAATATTTTAAAACTGAAACCAACAAGTAATACTTTGGAAACGGTTAATTGTACAACAAAAATACATACATTGTGTGTTTTAACAAGATGTAAATTTTTGGTGTGTTAAATTTTTGTCTGTCTCTTACGGTTCAAACGTTGTGCAAAATACTACAAAAGTCAACGAGAATAAGGTACTCTTGACTACACCCAAAAATTCAAAATAAACAGCTTATTTGTGTTGTGATTAACGTTAATTTACGGTACTTTAATCAAAATTGATAAATCCATTTTTGAGAAAAACAAAATTTTAAAAACATTTCCATGTAAATAGTAGTTTGAAGTGGGGGTATTTTCTTGAAAATCTTCGTATCTGAGTCTTGGGAGATAATCAATTTAAATGCTAAGTTTGATATTTAAGGGCATTTTAGTTTTTGAGCTATGCTGTCCACACACACAGACACATACAGGGAGATTTTTTTAAAAATGGTTTTTTGTATTCAGGGGGTCCCAAAGCATATACTTCCGGTGAAATCTCGGTATGGAATTTTGGGTGCAATACAATACCTTTTCTATACACTATATACGTAGTACGTATAGAGAAAGTAAAAAGTCGATGGAATATAGCACAAGAATTTATCTAGGCAGCTCCTCCCGTCCATTTAGGCCCAAACAGATTATTAAACACACATTCTACGTAATAACTACTGGAACTGTTTGTTCGAAAACATATGCATGCATATTTAATATCTTCAAAGTTCGGTGCGTACTGTATGTGGTTTCAATGGTGTTAGTTCATTTTCTCTGCTTTAATTGCATAGAGAAAATCCACAGTAGCAACAGATGTGAAAGGTCACACAGAGAGTATAAAAATTAAATAAACATTGGCTTTTCTGTTTACCAACATTTAACTCTGCAATTTAAATGCTTGAGTATTCAATGTCACACAACAATTGGGCCTGATGTATACAAATCAAACCACAAATATATCCAGCGATATTGACTGCAGCTATCAGGGTAACATATTCTTTTCAATTCCCCGTCCACAATCTGTGTAGGAATTTTCGCTTTGATTTAACACGTTTTATATAACAGTATTGCACAATAAATTTAAACTGTTTTATTCTAAACTACTCTTTACTTCAATTTAACTCTATATTGCATGGTTTAAAAGTTTTAGTATTTTAGTGGGCTTCTTTTCTAATTTTGTATAACATTAACCTTTACCAATAAAATTAGATTACTTATAACAGTTTTATATTCTAAGCATACTGATATTTTTAGAACAATATTATAATGTTTTTATAAAAATCTGATGTGTTCCCTTAACACGACCTTCTCTACACCTCTTCAAAAATTGTTGTTAAAAGCTTTATTCTTCTATATACTTAATGCTAATCGAGAAAAAAAGAGCAAAAAGGGTCTTATTACTTGCTTCCTTATAAGCAGAGGCGAAATAAGGGAGTACCATAGATTAAAGTGATAGTCAAAAGCTGGTTGCTAAGTGACTGAAGTTGCTATGTTTGTATGGACACGAGTTCACAAAGTGCTGTATGAGAACATATGTTTCTATAGCTGAAACCAAAAACAATGAATATCTAAAAAACAATCAACTCCACGAAAAAAATGTATATAACATAAATTGTGTGTTTTAAAGTGCTCTACATTTGTTGTGTGTTAAGTTTTTGTCCATCTCTTACGGTTTAACAATTATGCAGAATTCCGTAAAATTGACACAGAATAAAATTGACTAACCTTCAGAAGCTATTCCAAGAAAATTCAAAATATGCATTTTATTTGTCAGGTAAATATCTTTAGTATACGATATTTTAATAAAAATCGTTAGAGCCATTTTTAAGAAAATCAAAATTTTCGAAAAAAGTTCCATGTAAAAGTTCAGAAGCTATTCCAAGAGAATTAAAAATATACATTTTATTTGTCAGGTAAATATCTTTAGTATACCATATTTTAATAAAAATCGTTAGAGCCATTTTTAAGAAAATCAAAATTTTCGAAAAAAGTTCCATGTAGAGGGTAGTTTGGGTTGGGGATTTTTCTCAAAATCTTCCTGTCCTATCCCTGGAAGATGCTAAACTTAAATACACAGTTTGGTATTTTACCGACTTTTCGTTTTTGAGTTATCGTGTTCAAAGACACACGCACCCTCGGACACACACACGGACTTTTTCTGAAAATACTTTTTTTTTTTTTTTTTTTTGGATACAGGGGACCCTAAAACATATACTTCCGGTGAAATCTCGGTATCGAGTTTTTTTGGTGGAGTGGAATACCTTCTCTATACATTATGTACATAGTGCGTATAGAGAAAGCAAAACAACTATAAAATACATTTTATTTATTTTAAAGAGATATAGGAATTTATGTAGTAAGTTTTTGTCTATCTCTAACGATATATGGTTTAATCATCTGGAATAAAGAGGTCTCCACAGGCTATCTCAGAATATTTAATATTTAGCGTTTATTTGTTATGTACATATTTTAATATGCAATGTTTTAATCAAAATCGTTTGAAATTAAACATTTTCAAAAATGAGGGTAATGAAAGAGGGTAGAGGGTAAATTGAATGAAGTGGGGAATATTCTTGAAAGTCTTAGTGTCAGAGATTTAGAACCAATACCAAGTTTGGTATTTAACGGTCCACAGACACGCAAACATATACACACATAGACCTTTTATAAAAAAAGGTTTTTCTATGTGAGGGGACCTCAAAACACATTTTCCGGTAAATCACGACATCAAATTTTTGGGAGGAATGCAATAATTCGTCTATGCACTATTGACATAGTACGTGCAGAGAAAGTAATGAATGTAGTCGCCAAAATCAAATAAATAAACTGCAGGAAAAGTTTATGTCCTCGTAATTTACACTATCTAATTACTTTCGCTACACGTACATAGTGTATAGGGAAATTATTGCATTCCACCAAAAAGTCGATACCAGATTTCACCGGAAATGCATGTCTTGGGTCCAAAAAAACATTTTCAGAAAAAGGTCCTGTATTTGCGTTTGCGTGTGTCTGTGTGTGTGGATAGCATGTCTCAAAAACGAAAATACCGTTGAATACCTAACTTTGTTTTTAAGTTTGGACGCGAATGGAGATTTTTTAAGAAAACCCAAAACCTTAAACTACCCTTTACATGGAGCATATTTTGAAAATTTTAATTTTTTTAAAAATGGCTCTAACGATCTGTTATTAAAATATCGTATATTAAATATATTTACCTGACAAATAAAATGTACAACTTGAATTTTATGGCGATAACCTCAGAAGACTATGTATTCTCGATCAATTTTACGAAAGCTTGCATAACTGCTAAACCAAAAGTGATCGGCAAAGACTTGTCAAACAAAAAATGTAGAGCATGATAAAACACACAGTTTATGTTATATACATTATTTTCGTGGAGTTGATCGTTTTTGAGATATTCCTTGTTTTTGGTTTCAGCTTGAAAAGTTTTTGACTATCCCTTTAACCTATGGTACTCCCGTATTTCGCTTCGACTTACAATAAAGCAACCAATAAGACTAATTCTGCTAATTTTCCTCGTTTAGTATGAAGCATATATAAGCATAAGCTTCTTAACAATAATTTGTTGCAGAGATGTAGAGAAAGGCATGTGAATGGAACACATCAGATTTTTTTACTTAAAAAATAACTCACACTGTTAAGATATTGAACGGCTGTCTCAACAATGTGATACTTACCGCCAAATTATAAACAAAAGATAGGAATCGAGTATACCAACACCTGCATAACAAAATGTGGTCCTAGTTCCTGAGAAATTTGTAACAGATTATTTTAGTTATGTTGTTATACCTGTATTTCCAATGAAATTTCTGTAGTGAGATTTTGACCGGAAAGTAATAAGACTTCAGTAATTCTTTGTGTTAGAGAGAGCAGTAAAGTTTTTGTAAGAGAAGTTTATTGAAGATCTATGAAATAGACTGTAGGCATTAAGTAGAAAAATATGTGTTCCATTCACATGACTTTCTCTATGTCTCTGATAAAAATTATTGTTAAAAAGCTTATGGTTTTAATTACTTTATAGTAATCGAGAAAAAATTAGCAGAAATAGTCTTATTACTTGCTTCGTTGTAAGTAGAAGCGAAATAAGGGAATAGCATAGATTAAAGTGATAGTCAAAAGCTGGTTACTATGTGGCTGAAGTTCCTTTGTTTATATGGGCAGGAGTTCTTATATTTCTGTATGACAAAAGTATGTTTTTTAAGCTGAAAACAAAAAATAAAGAGTATCTCAAAAACGACCAACTCCACGAAAAAAAAATGTATATAAGATGTACTGTGTGTTTTTAGATGCTCTACATTTTTTGTTTTGTAAGTTTTTGTCCATCTCTTACGGTTTAGCAGTTATACAAAATTTCGTAAAGTTCATCCAGAATAAAGTAGTTTTCAGAGGCTATTCCCAGAAAATTCAAGATATATCATTTTCATTGTCAGGTAAATATCTTTAATATACGAAAGTTTAATCAAAATCGTTAGTCATTTTTTAGAAAATCAAAATTTTCGAAAAAAGTTCCATGTAAAAGGTACTTTGGGTTGGGGGTATTTTTCTCAAAATCTTTGTGTCGCATCCCTAGAAGATATTAAACTCAAATGCCAACTTTGGTATTTTACCGACTTTCCGTTTTTGAGCTATCGTGTTCACAGACAACTGGACACACACGGACTATTTTCTAAAAATGCTATTTTGGATACAGGGGACCCTAAAACATATATTTCCGGTGAAATCTCGGTATTGAAATTTTGAGTGGAGTGCAATACCTTCTCTATACACTATGTACGTAACACGTATAAAGAAAGTAAAAAATAATGTAAATATAACGACTTGTAGCTTACAACAGTATTTTATTCTTTTACAAAAGTTATACTACATAGGTTAACATTTCCGTAAAATGAAAACTCTCATACTTTTCTGTTTCCAGTTTTTATCAGCATGTTGATATGTGCAGGTGTTATTCAATTTTTTGCCTGAATTTTTCCTACCTTCCGTGTAATTACGTTTTACGAAGCTTGGTACTGAACAAATTTGCGATGAGAAATGTTACCAAATCAGTTTTCGTATCTTGTTTACTGTCCCATCAGTGAGGCTAAAATTTGTGAGAACGTAAAGCAAAAACATTGATGTTTTGTGATACGAAAGCCCATGACTCAATAATCTGCAACTTTTAAGAGCCAAATTATATTTTGGTGAAATATTTTTACTTTCTCTACACGCACTACGTACGTATATATAGAGAAGGTATTGTATTGCACCCAAAAATTCAATACCAAAATTTCACAAGAAATACATGTTTTGAGACCCTCTGAATCCAAAAGAAAACCATTTTTAAAAAATGTCTCTCTGTTTCTTTGTGTATGTGCGCGACTTTGTGCAAGATAACTCTAAAAGACAGTTGAGTAAAAACTTGGTATTTCAGTTTGGTGTCTTCCAAGGATGCCACACGAAAATGTTCAAGAAAATCCCCCCACCCAAAACTATCCTTTATATGGAGAAATATTCAAAATATCTTCAATTTTGTGGGAATAACCTCTATTTATTCTGGATGAATTTTGAGGAATTTTGCATAACTGGTAAGCCAAATATGATAGACAAAATTGGCTACACAAAACACGAGGATCTCGTTAAACACAATTTATGTTATATACATTTTTTGGTGGAGTTGATCACTTTTCAGATACTCCTTGTTTTTGGTTTCACCTTTAAAAACTAATTTTCTCATACAGGACTTGGTCAACTCCTGTCCATACAAACAAAGCAACTTCAGTCACATAGCAACCAGCTTTTGACTTCACTTTAACCTATGATACTGCCTTATTTCACTTCTACTTACAAGGAAGCAAGTAATAAGACTATTTCTTCTAAATTTTTCTCCATTAGTTGAAGTAAACCAATAATTTTTACAGAAATGCAGAAAAAATCATATGAATGGAGCACATTAGAAAGGTATAAAAAGGTCCCTATGTGTCCAGACGTATGTGAACACGATAACTGAAAAAAGTCAGTAGAATACCAAAAGTGATATTTAAGTTTAGTACGTTCCAAGGATGTGACATGAAAATCCACCCTCCCCAAACTACTCCTTGCAATACAAAAACATTTGAAAACCTTTGTTTTCTCAAAAAATGACTAAGTATTTTGATTAAGTTACCGTATATTAAAGTTATTTGCTTAAAAATAAAATTATATCGTGATTTTTATGGAAGTAGCTTCTAAATACCTCCTTATTCTGGATAGATTTTTCAGAATTTCGAATAACTAGTAAACCGAAAGATATGTAATAAAAGTTGCTGCAAAAAACATGTAGATCTCGTTAAACACATGATTTATGTCATATACATTTTTGTGGAATTGACCATTTCCGAGATATTACCTTTTATTGGTTTCAGTTTTAAAATAATTACTTTTTTTCATTGGGAAACTTGACAACTCCTAGTCATGCAAAGAAATGGACTTCAATCATATGACAGCTAGCTTTTAAAATATTTCACTATCGCTTTATCCTAGCGTATTCCCTTCTACTTACAGGGAAGAAAGTAATAAGGAAATTTCAGCTGACATAGTTCCAATTAGCATGAAGTAAAAAGAATACGTTTTTAACAACAATTCGCTACAGAGAAATAGAGTATGCCACGCGAATGGAAACATGAGGTTTTTACCTTCTCTAAACGTACAGATA
Source organism: Hymenopus coronatus (assembly GCA_030762935.1). Taxonomy (NCBI): domain Eukaryota; kingdom Metazoa; phylum Arthropoda; class Insecta; order Mantodea; family Hymenopodidae; genus Hymenopus; species Hymenopus coronatus. Next base: position 80,625,541 of record CM060885.1, read on the forward strand.
AGGTATTGCACTCCCCTTAAAAATTCGATAGCGAGATTTCACCGGAAATATATGTTTTAGGGTCCCCTGTATTAAAAAAAAAAAAACTTTCTCAGTAAAAGTTCCGTGTGTGTCTGTAAACACGATAACTCAAAAACGAAAAGTCGGTACACTACCTAACTTGGTATTTAAGTTAAGTATCTTCCAGGGATGCGACACGAATATTTTGAGAAAAATCCCCCCCAACACTAAACTACCCTTTAAATAAAACTTTTTTCAAATATTCTGATTTTCTCTAAAATGGCTCTTAAGATTTCGATTAAAATATCGTATATTAAAGACTTTTCCCTAATAAATAAAATGTATATCTTGAATTATCTGAGAATAGCCTCTAAAGACTACTTTATTCTAGATTAATTTTAACTACTAAACCGTAAAGGTGAACAAAAGCTTACCACCCAAAATGCAGAGCACGTTAAAACATACAATTTATGTTAAATACATTTTTTCGTGGAGTTGGTGGTTATTGATATTTTCCTTGTTTTTGATTTCAGCTTTAAAAACTTATACTTTTCTCATACAGAAATTTGTCAACTTCTGTCCATACATACAAACAAAGGAACTTCAGTCACATAGTAACCAGCTTTTGACTATCACTTTAACCTAGGGTACCTCCTTATTTCGCTTCTACTTACAAGGAAGCAAGTAATAAGACTATTTCTGCTAATTTTTTCCTCGATTAGCATGAATTAAATATAAGCATAAGCTTTTTAATAATATTGTGTTGCAGAGATGCCGAGAAAGTCATGTGAACAGAGCACATCGGATTTTTTCTCTGATAATGCAATATGCAGTAATGCACAGATAAATTAAAAGACGGTTGCCGCTGTGTCCATTAGTGAGAGAGATTGATTTTCTGGCAGCCTCTATGTTCTTGCAAATGTTATGAACCATAAATGGTTCCATATAACAGTTCTTTCTTTATCATTCTCCTAGAAAGAAAGAAAAAAGTATTGAATTTCACGCAAAATTTCATATATATGTATTTATTTAGATCACCTAGACGTACACGGAATTTAATAGTTACCTATCAAATTTGAAACTTACATTCATTCATTTTCAAGATGCGAAAACATCATTTTCATGAATACTATATAAACACATCCTAATACTTTCGTTCTAATAAAGTACAAATATTTGATGTGTTCAGCCACAGGTGCTCTACAAACAAATTTCTTACTAAAAATCTTCTTTCTACACAATGCTAATCGAGATAAACATTAACAGAATGTTCTTGTTACTTAGTTCCTTATAAGTAGAAGGCAACTAAAGGAATGCGCTATGCTAAAGTGATAGTCAAATGTTTTAAAAGCTGTGGTTAGGATATTATCTCTGCAAATCGTTTCTTTGCTTGGCCACAAGTAGAAGAAAAACGGACATTTCCTGTCTGAGAAAAGTAAGTGTTTTACAGATGAAACAAATAATAAGGAATATCTCCAAAACGAACCCCACGAAAAAACTGTATATGACATAAATGTGTAATTTAACAAGATCTACATTTTTTGTCAAGTAAGTTTATGATTATCGCTTAGGGTTTACCAGTTATTCAAAATTCAGCAGAATTCATTCAAGATAAAAAGGTCTTCAGAAGCTATTCCCAGAATATTCAAGATATATAATTTATGAGATGGAAATGGCTTTAATATGTGTTATTTTATTAAAAATCGTTAGAACCATTTTTAAGAAAAACAAAATTTTTGAAAAATTTTCCATGTAAAGGGGAGTTAGGGAAGGGAGGATTTTTTTTTTTTTTTTAAATCTTCGTGTCGCATCCGTGGAAGATAAAAAACTTAAATACAAGTTCGGTATTTAACCGTCTATTCGTTTTCGAACTATGCTGTCCGCAGACAGACAGACAGACAGACAGAAAGACAGACAGACAGACAGACAGACAGACAGACAGACAGACAGACAGACAGACAGACAGACAGACAGACACACACACACACACACACACACACATATTCACACATGAATCTTTTTTGTGAAAATGCTTTTCCTTTTGGATCCACAGGGTCCCTTAAAGCATCTTGAATAAGCTAGATTAAAAATAATTTTGGTACATGCACACAAATTTCTCTACTCATTCTTCAACACAAAATATGTATTTACACATATTCTGTGTTTTAATGATAACTATATTTTTACTTCCTCTGAGAACAAATGTGCAATGTACATAATACATAGAAAATGTATTGCATTCCACCCAAAAATTATATTGCGAGCTTTCACCGAAAATATATGTTTGGAGGTCTCCTAAGTCCAAGAAAGCACTTTTAGAAAAAAATTCCCTATTTGTATCTGTGGAAAGTATGACTCAAAAATGAAAATACCACCAACAATATTGTTGCGACACAAAGATTTTCAAGAAAATCCCCACACCCCAACTTCCCTTTACATGGAAAAATTTTTCATTAAAATACAGTATATTAAACATAATTACATCATAAATAAAATGTATACATTGTATTTCCTGGAAATAGCGTTTGAAAACCTATTGATTTTCGATAAATTTTGCTGAAATTTGTCTAACTGGTTAACCGTATGGAATAAACGAAAACGTACTACACAATAAATGTATAACTCGATAAAACACACAATTTATGGTACATACATTTTTGTTGTGGTGTTGACCGTTTCCGAGGTATTCCAAGTTATTGGTTTCAATTTTAAACTGTTTAAACCTTTATCAAACGCTAGGTCAACTTTTATTCGTTTGTCTTTTGTTTACGGTATATCAGTCGTTTCACATAGCGATTGGTTTTTAAACTAGCTGACTATCGCTTTAGTCTAGTGTTTTCTCTTATTTTCTTTGCTTACAAAGAATAAATCAATTAGACCAATTGCATCAGTATTCATCTTGATTAGCAAGATTTAGATAAAAGAATAATCTTTTGTAAGAAAAGTTTATTTACGGAAAAACTAGAGAAAGATATGTGAATGGAACACATCGGATTTTTACTTTCTCTAACACATATATACATATAATGTACATAGTATCTAGAGGAGGTAATGTATTTCGCCCAAAAATTCGATGTCGATATTTCACCGGAAATATATATTTTGAGGTGCCCTGAGTAAGAAAATATCCTTTTTAGAAAAATATCCGTGTGTGTGTCTGTGGAAATCATAGCTCAAAAATAAAAATACTGTTAAAAACCAAACTTAGTATTTAATTTAAGTATCTTCCAAGAATATGATACGAAGATTAAAAAAAAATCACCAACACAAACTACCCTTTACATGGAACAATTTTGAAAATATTTATTTTGTCAAAACTGGCTCTAACGGTTTTCATTACACTACCGTATATTAAATATAATTACATCACAAATAAAATACTTATTTTAAATCTTTGTGAATAGCCTCTGAAGACCACTTTATTTTGGCTAGCTTTACAAAGTGTTACATAACGGTTAAAGTAAAACACAGACAAGAACTTAACACAAAAAATGTCAATCCTGTTAAAAAACGTAATTTACGTCAGATACGTTTTTCCTGTAAAGTTGACAATTTCTTGTTATTGGTTTCATTTTTACTTTCTCTACACGTATTATGTACATAATGTATAGAGAAGGTTTTGTATTGCACCCAAAAATCCCATACCGATATTTCACCGGAAACATATGTTTTAGGGTGCCCTGTATCCAAAAAAAAAAAGTATTTTCAGAAAAAGGTCCGTGTGTCTGTGGACACGATAGCTCAAATTCGAAAAGTCGGTAAAATACCAAACATGGTATTTAAGTATAGTATCTTCCAGGGATGCGACACGATGACTTTGAGAAGAATCCCCCACCCTAAACTACCCTTTACATTGAACTTTTTTCGAAAATTTTGATTTTCTTAAAAATGACTTAAACGGTTATGATTAAAATGTCGTATATTAAATATACCTTCCCTATAAACTGCGTACTTAGTACGTGTAGAGAAGTAAAAAAGGATCAACTCCCTATGTCATTTGTTACTCATTTTATTATTAATAATTCTCCTTTAGAATTGCTCGGCAATTTCAGACAACATTTTGCTGTTTAGGCTGGCACTAAAAGGTAAAGTTGAACACTTGCACTTAGAAATAAGCATGTTTTGCTAGAACATTTTACTGCACAAAGTTGATTACGAGTGAAATTCCTGTGTATTCTAACATTTATTTTCATTACACTTAGTTATCCTTTTAAAGTGAGCATATTTTTCACACAATTAATATCTATTTTCCAGCACACAGTTGTAACCTCCGCAACGTAATGTAATGCGACCTGCAGTTAAATATTGGCCACAAGAGAGAAGAAGAAAAGCACTTTATATCGCGGTATTCTGTTTTCATTTCACAATTTCTGTGTTTAATCTTTCTGCTATACGCTCTCATAGGATGCATAATCTCTTTTTCTAACCATTCTGGGATCATGACCAGTCATGTTCAGATGCAAATTAAAAGTCTTGGATGTATTTTATTCTAGTTATTCTAGCTCTTCAACATATATAATGGGCGAAGTGAATAAGCGAAGGTAAACACTAGATAGTTTTAGAAGATTCTAAAAACGAGGTAAATAACCTTTTACTAAAAGCAGGTAGTAAATGCTAGGCTACCCAGGACACAAAAGGCTCTCAGCAACTATCGATAACCTAAAATATCTAACCTTTTATTTATACTAATATTCAACTATTTTACTCTTTCTGATCGTATGTTTAGTTAGACTATTAGACTACTGATATTTGTAAACCCATAGTACTTTTCAATTTTCACTCTTATTTCCTGGAAAACTGTTATTTATTTTACATTTTCTATCAAAAGTGTACAATGTACATAGTGCTAGAGAAGGTATTGTTCTGCAACCGGATTTCACCGGAAATACAAGTTTTGAATACCCTGAGTTTAAAAAAAGGTTCGTGTCTGTGTGTGTCTTAGGACAGCAAAACTCAAAAACGAAATGTCGGTTAAATACCAAACTTGGTAGTTAGATTCAGTAGCTTACAAGAATGCCACAAGATACTCAGGAGAATGTCCCCTCTCTAAATGACACTTCTTATGGAACATATTCGCAATGTTTGATTTTTACTTTCCCTCACCTACTATGTATAGAGAAGGTACACAAAAATTCGGCACCGAGATTTCACTTGAAATACACTTTTTGAGACTCCCTGAATCCATAAAAAAGAATTTTTAGAAGAATATCTGTCTGTCTTTTTTTACTTTCTCTACACCTACTATGTACATAGTGTATAGAGAAGGTATTGCACGCCACCAAAAATTCGATACCGAGATTTCACCGGAAATACATGTTTTAGTATCCCCTAAAAAAAAAGCATTTTCACAAAAAGGTCCGTGTGTGTGAGTGTCCGCGTGTCTATTAACACGATAACTCAAAAATGAAAAGTCGGTAAAACACCAAACTTGGTATTTAAGTTCAGTATCTTCCAGGGATGCGACACGAAGATTTTGAGAAAAATCCCCGCACCCCAAATTACCCTTTACGTGGAACCTTTTTCGAAAATTTCGGTTTTCTCAAAAATAGCTCTTAACGATTTTGATTAAAATATCATATGTTAAAGGCATTTACCTGACAAATAAAATATATACCTTGAATTTTCTGTGAATAATCTTTGAAGAGTAGTTTATTCTGGATGAATTTTAGAGACTTTTACATAAATGGGAAACCATAGGAGATGGACAAACACTTACTCCACAAAAAATGTAGAGCACGTTAAAACACACACTTTATGTTATATACATTTTTTTTTCGTGGAGTCCATCGTTTTTGAGACATTCCTTGTGTTATACTTTTCTCATACAGGAATTTGCCAACTGCTGTCCATACAAACAAATGAACTTCAGTGACATAGCAGACAGCTTTTGACTATGATACTCCCTTATTTCGCTTCTACTTACAATGAAGCAAGCAATAAAACTATTTCTGCTATTTTTTTCTGATTAGCATAAAGTAAATAGAAGCATTAATAATAAATTGCTGCAGAGACGTAGAGAAAGTCATGTGAACGCTACACATCAGATTTTTAGTAGTGTTTAACGCCCGCTTTTACTGTAATGGCACCGCAGGCGATGAAACATGAATATGGATCCAAGGTGGAATATGATGGCGGGGGAAACCGGAAAACCCGTGCCTGCGCCGCTTTGTCCACCACAAATCTCACATGGTGAGAGGCGAGCGGTCTGACCACTCGGCCACGGCGCCTGTGTGTATGTGTGTGACAGTCGATTAGACGCCAGTAACGGAAGCAATGCCCTACACTTGCACTTGCCCAGGTCTAAGAAACATAATCAGATAAAATGTGAAATACAGCATTAATACACGGGTAAACTATACCGGAGCCAGAATGTTCGCAAGCTTCTCCCAAAGTATATGATCCAATCAGTCTGAAAGCCCAAGAATTTTGCTCCCCTAACAAGTCAAAATAGGATTTTCATAATTTGTTTCCAGTTTTGTTTAAATTGCAAATGAATGTTTGGAATCTCTCCCTTATTTTCTATAGCTTTCATAGAAGTAATCTAATTGTAAATAGTTTAAATATTGTTGAAAATAATCCTGTGTAGTAGTTTTATTTCTCTACACGTACTATGTACCTACTTAGTGTATAGAGAAGGTGTTGTAATATAGCCAAAAATTTGATACCGAGATTTCACCGGAAATACATGTTTTAGGCCCCCCTGAATCCAAAAAATCTGACGTGTTCCATTCACATGACTTTCTCTACATCTATGCAACAAATTATAGTTAAGAAGCTTATTCTTCTATTTACTTCTTGCTAATTTAGAAAAATTAGCAGAAATGGTCTTATTACTCGCTTCCTTGCAAGTAGAAGGCAAATATGGGAGTACCATAGGTTAAAGTGACAATCAAAAGCTGGTTGCTATGTGACTGAAGTTCCTTTGTTTGTATGGACAGGACCAATTCCATATGAGAAAGTTTTTCCCCCTGAAACTAAAGACAAGGAATATCTAAAAGACTATCAACTCCACAAAAAATATCTTTATGACATAAATTGTGTTTTAATGTGCTCTACATTTTTGTGTGTTAATTTTTTGTCTATCTCTTACAGTTTAGCAGTTATGCAAAATTCTGTAAATTTCATCCAGAATAAAGTAATCTTCAGAGGTTAATCCCAGAAAATTCAAGATATATATTTTATTTGCCAAGTAACTATCATTAATATTTGACATTTTAATCAAAATCGTTGAGCCATTTTTAAGAAAATCAAAATTTTCAAAAAATGTTCCGTTTAAAGCGTAGTTGGGGTGGGGGATTTTCTTGAAAATCTTCGTGTCGCATCGTTGGAAGGTGCCAAACTTAAATACCAATTTTGGTATTTAACGGTCTTTACATTTTGAGCTATGCTGTACACACACACATACACACACGCATACACAGACCTTTTTGTAAAAACGTATTTTTTTTTTATTCAGGGAGACCCAAAGTGTATATTTCCGGTGAAATGTCGGTATCGAATTTTTGTTTGCAATGCAATACTTTCTCTATACACTATGTACATAGTACGTGTAGAAAAAGTAAAAATACATCAGGAAAAGGTCCGTGCGTGTGGGTGTGTGGGTGGGTGTGTGAGAGTGTCTGTGTGCGTTTGTGTGTCTGTGGACAGCATAGCTCAAAAACGAAAAAACCGTTAAATAGCAAACTTGGTGTTTAAGTTTGGTATCCTCCAAGGATGCGACACAAGTATTTTCAAGAAAATCCTCTCACCCCAAATTACCCTTATATGGAAAAAGGTTCGAAAATTTTGTTTTTCTTAAAAATGCCTATCGATTTTGATAAAAATACTACACACTAAAGCCACTTCTATCACAAATAACATGTATATCTTGAATTTTCTGGGAATAGCATCTATAGACTACTTTATTCTGAATGAATTTTAAGGAATTTTCCATTACTGCAAAACCGTTAGAGGTGGACAAAAACTTACCACACAAAAAATGCGGAGCATGCTAAACACACAATTTATATTGTATACATTTTTCATGGAGTTGTTCGTTTTTTATATATTCCGTGTTTTTAGTTTCAGCTTTGAAAAACTTACTTTTCTCATACAGGAATTTTTCAACTCGTGTCCATAGAAACAAAAAAATACTTCAGTCACATAGCAACCAGCTTTTGAATATCACTTTAACGTATGGTATGCTCTTATTTCGCTTCTACCTTCAAGGAAGCAAGTAATAAGACTATTTCTGTTAATTTTTTCTCGATTAGCACAAAGTAAATAGAAGCATAAGCTTTTTAGCAATAATTTGTTGCAGAGGTGTAGAGAAGGTCATGTGAATGGAACACATCAGATTTTTTCAAAAATGGTTCTTGCACTTTCCATTCAAATGACATTATATCTACATGCCAAACAAAGTGCATATTCTAAATTTTTTGGCAATATACCTAACGTGCACTTCATTATGAATAATTTTACATAGCCGCAAAACCGTTAGAGATAGACAAAAACATAGCACACAAAATTATAGATCTCGTTAAATCACGGAATTTTAACATAATATACAGTATTTGAAGAGTTACCCATTTCCGAGATATTCCTTACTATTGGTTTCAATTTTAAAATACTTATATTTTTCTCAAACAGAAATTCGTCTCCTACTTCATCTCTAGTTTGGAAAGGTTGAATAGGAAGAATTCACTGCCAAAGCTGGTATTTGAACCAAGGACCTCCCAGTCTTCAGCCTGTTGTTCTAACCACTGAGCTAACATGGTACATGCCGACACGGTATTAAATTCCCTTGCTGATTCGCATGTTTCCTGGTAAAGCACAAGAAAATCTCAAAATAATTTTTGACATGACATATCCCAAAGGCGACTTAAACAAGCCGCGTGAGAAAAAACAATTCACTAACATCATCTGACTTTTGTTTTACTCCTGGTCATAGAAACAGAACCGAATGTCAATATACCGACAGATTTTAAACAATTTGACTGTCGCTTTAGCCTAGTGTATTTCAGAAAACATTAAATAGAACCATTTCTACCAATGTTAAAAGCTAATTGGCATGAAGCAGATAGAAGACTGCTTGTTCTATGAATGTTTTTTGTCGAGTAGCTGGAGAAAGTCATGTGAATGGAACACCCCAGGTTTTTATTTTGTCTAGCTCGTATGGACTTAGTGGCTATAGAAAGTATTGTATTCCACTCAAAAAGCTATATATCGAAGTTTCTCCGGAAATATATGTTCTGACGTCACCTGAGTCCGAAAAAATTTTTTTTAGAAAAACCCGTCTGTGTATGTGTATCTGTTGTCAGCATAGATCTAAATCAAAATGTCCGTTAAATACCAAACTTGGTATGTGGCTTTTAACAATGTTGACTAAAATATCGTATATTAAAGATATTTAAATTAGAAATAAAATGTATATATTGTATTTTTTGGAAATATCCTCTGAAGGCTTCTCCATTCCGGATAAATTTTGTGAAAATTTGAATAACATCTAAACCGTAAGTCATAGGCAAACTCTCAACAGAAAATGTAGAGCTCATTAGAATACACAATTCATGTTATATTCATTTTTACTTTCTCTATACGTACTATGTACACAGTGTATAGAGAAGGTACTGCACTCCACCAAAAAATTCGATACCGAGATTTCACCGGAAATATATGTTTTAGGTCCCCTGTATCCAAAAAAGTATTTTCAGAAAAAGGTCAGTGTGTCCGTGTGTCTATGAACACGATAACTCAAAAACAAAAAGTCGCTAAAATACCAAACTTGGTATATAAGTTTAGTATCTTCCAGGGATGCGACACGAAGATTTTGAGAAAAATCCCCCAACCCCAAACTACCCTTTACATGGAACTTTTTTCGAAAATTTGGATTTTCTAAAAAATGGCTCCAACAATTTTGATTAAAATGTCGTATATTAAAGATATTTACCTAGCAAACAAAATGTATATTTTGAATTTTCTGGGAATAGCCTCTGAAGACTACTTTATTCTGAGTGAATTTTACGGAATTTTGCATAACTGCTGAACCGTAAGAGATGGACAAAAACATACAACACAAAAAAATGTAGAGCACATTAAAACACACAATTAATATTGTGTACAGTTTTTCGTGGAGTTGATCGTTTTTAAGATATTCCTTGTTTTTGTTTCAGGTTCGAAAAACTTAGATTTTCTCATACAGGAATTTGTCAACTCCAGTCCATACAAACAAAAGAACTTCAGTCACATAACAAACAGCTTTTGACTATCACTTTAACCTATGGTACTCCCTTATTTCGCTTCTACTTACAAAGAAGCAGGTAATAAGACTATTTCTGATAATTTTTTCTCGATTAGTATGTATGAAGCAAATAGAAGCATAAGCTTTTTAACAATAATTTGTTACAGAGATTAGTCGTGTGAATGAAACACATCAGATTTTTATGGCGTGAATTCGCGGTACCAGGAACCATGGGATTAAAGAATAATATCCTTATCAAATTTGGTGAGTGGACTATTAGATTTTATTAAACCATCTCTATAAAATGAACTTCACAGGATTCTGTTGTTCAAGTGAAGTTTAGCTTACAAAATCATACAGCAGCCTGTCCGATAACCGTACGGTCAAATGCCTGAACCACTTTGAGCTCCTCGGCACTGCCTCTAAAACATGCGTCGCGTTTTATTAGATAAAGTGGAGCATTTTACCTTGCTAAACTTAATTTCCTGTGTGTATATCACTGTCGTTTGCCATCTACAACATCCAAATGCAATTTATATACGTAGTTACATCGCTTGGCATTACTTCAATACGTGTCCGGATTTCGCACTGCTTTTTACTTCCTCTACACCTACTATGCATGCACATAGTGTATAGAGGTTAAATTGCATTCCACCCAAAAATTGGATACCGAGATTTCCCCGGAAATTCATGTTTTGTGCCCCCCCTGAATAGAAAAAAAAGCAGTTTTGGGAAAAGATCTGTGTGTGTGTGTCTGTGGACAGCATCGCTAAAAAACTAAACACCCTTAAATACCAAACTAAGTACTTAAGTTTGGTATCTTCCAAGGATGCGACACGAAGATTTTCAAGAAAATCCCTCCACCTCCAACTCTCTTTACATGGAATACTGACAAATAATATGTATATCTTGAATTTTCTGGGAATAGCGTCTGATACATTTTACGGAATTTGCATAACTGCTAAACCGTAAGAAATGGACAAAAACTTACCACACAAAAAATGTGGAACACATTAATACGCACAATTTATGTTATATAAATGTTTTTGAAGGTGTTGATCGTTTTTGAAATATTCCTTGGTTTTGGTTTCAGGTTTAAAAACTTGTACTTTTCTCATACAGGAATTTGTCATCTCGTATCCATACAAACAAAGGAACTTCAATCACCTAGTAACCAGCTTTTGATTTCACTTTAACCTATTATACTCCCATTTTTCGCTTCTACTTACAAGGAAGCAAGTAATGAGACTATTTCTGTTAATTTTTTCTCGATTAGCATGAAGTAAATAGAAGAATAAGATTATTAACAATAATTTGTTACACAGAAGTAGAGAAAGTGATGTGAATGGAACACATCAGATTTTTTTTCAGAGTGTCTCAAAAATATATTTCCGGTAAAATCCTGCAATTGAATTTTTGGGTGCAATACAATACCTTCTCTATACACTATGTACACATTACGTGTAGAGAAAGGAAAGACATAGATCGTTCGCGATTCAGAAGAGTAATACATTTTTTGGGCGAGTTCGCGCCATTAAGAATTATGGTATAACAAATTGGCTAATATGTCAAATATTATCAATTTATGAGTAGAAATTTAAGCTTTGTTAACCCATTCTTGTAAATGTAGAATCACTAGACAATATTGCATAGTTCAAATTTGGTTTACAAAATCATACAGCAGCCTGACCGATTTCTCGTACGGTCAAATGCCTCAACTCCTTTCAGCTCCTCCGGCACTGCCTCTAAAACATGCGTCACGTTTTTTTAGATAAAGTGGAGCATTTTACTTTGCTAAACTTAATTTCCTGTGTGTCCTTTACTATCCACGAAATCTAAATAACATTTGCGAAGCATACGCGGCGTGAAAATCAATATGACTATTTGGCAATGATACAGAAAACGGGCCGCTCGAAAAGTCAAATTAAGTTGTGCGATCGATGAATCTGGTATCTGTGATGACGACTTGAAAGGTTTTACTCGGCGGTTAAGCTTGGTTGTTTTACTATAGATAAATTCGTGTGCATACTGGAACGGTTCATATGTTGTGTATATGACGGATATTTAACAAAATAATTACATATAAATAATAAATGGTTTTATAATGATTAGAAACATTCTCCACAAACTGCTGTCAAAATAGAAAATTAGAAACTAACCTTAACGGATACGAACCTAAACTCTTCCTAAATTTGAAAACACAGGATCCAGTGGTTTCGCCTACAAAAACAGATAACACAAGAAAAAAATACTCACATACTCCTTTACCAACTGCTATAGTCACACTAACTGGTGAATTATTGCCAAGGGTTCTCACGACGCGGTCATCCTGCCAAGAGCGACATATGTTGTTCTTGCATACCAATAGTTAAGAGTTTTTTTGGTAGTGTTTAACGCCCGCTTTCACTACTTATGGCACCACAGGCGGCGGCGCTGATGAGACATGAATGAAGATGGAGCACCGGTGGAACGCGATTGCCGGAGAAAACCCGCCCCAGCGCCGCTTTGTCCATCGCAAATCTCACATGCGGTCGCTTGGGCTCGAGATGCGAGTGGTCTAACGGCGCGGCCTAGTTACACATTCTTCCGCTAGCTTCTTCATTATAACTGCAGTATTTTAGCACATACCTACGCATTATAAGGCATTTATTATTCATGTTACACTCGTTTAAGTATAATTATTTGGTAAATATCCACCATTTACGTAAAATACCAACCGTTCCAGCTTGCCACGAATTCGCCTATAATAATAAAAAGCTTTTCCAACAAATAAAACCTTTGAAATCGTCATCAGAAATACAAAGTCACTCAATCACACTTAGCTACATTCGATTTTTAGAGCGGCCGAAATTCTGCATAATAACCCATATTTCCCCACCAACTAATACCAAATTAGAGATATAAATTGGTATACACACACTACCTTAACGAATTCGAACCAAACCTCGAGCCAAATTTGAAAACCACAGGACCAAGTGGTTTTGCGTACAGAGACATCTGATGTGTACCATTCACATGACTTTCTCTACATCTCTGCAACGAATTATTCTTATAAAGCTTATACTTCTATTTACTTTATGCTAATCAGTAAAAAAAATAGCAGAAATAGCCACATTACTTGCTTCCTTGTTAGTAGAAGCGAAATAAGGGAGCACCATAGGTTAAAGTGATAGTCAAAAGCTGGTCGCTCTCCGACTGAAGTTCCTTTGTTTGTATGGACACGAGTTCACATAGTCCTGCATGAGAAAAGTATAAGCCTTTATAGCTGAAAAAAAACAAGGAATATTTCAAAAACAATCAACTCCACCAAAAAAATGTATATAACATAAATTGTGTGTTTTAAGGTGCTCTACATTTCTTGTGTGGTAAGTTTTTGTCCATCCCTTACGGTTTAGCAGTTATGCAAAATTCCATAAAATTGACCGAGAATAAAGCAGTCTTCAGAGGCTATTCCCAGAAAATTCAAAATATACATTTTATTTGTCATGTAAATGTCTTTAAAATACGATATTTTAATAAAAATCGTTAAGAGCCATTTTTTAGAAAATCAAAATTTTTTAAAATAGTTCTACGTAAAGGGTAGTTTGGGGTGGGGCGATTTTTCTCAAAATCGTCGTGTCGCATCCCTGGAAGATACTAAACTTAAATACCAAGTTTTTCGTTTTTGAGTTATCGTGTTCACAGACACACGGACACACACACGGACCTTTTTCTGAAAATACTTTTTTTTGGATACAGTGGACCCTAAAACATATATTTCCGGTGAAATCTCGGTATCGAACTTTTTGGTGGAGTGCAATAACTTCTCTATACATTATGTACATAGTGCGTATAGAGAAAGTAAAAAAGCTCACAGAAACATACTCCTGCACCAACTGCTATAGTCACACTAACTGGTGAATTATTGCTACGGGTTCTCACGACGCGGTCATCCTGCCAAGAGCGACATATGACGTTCTTGCATACCAATAGTTATAGGGATTCCCCTCAAGCATTTATTATTTTAAATCCCGTTTTTATGCAAGCATTTCAGCATACACACATTATAAAATCATTTGTGATTCATATAATACACGTTTATGTATAATTATTTGTTAAATATTAGTCATATACGCAAAATACCAACCGTTGAAACGTGCACACGAATTTGTCTATAAACAAAAAAACCTATTATGTTCCATATACATTCCTCTCTCTACATCGCTGCCACAAACTACTGTTAGTAAGCTTATTCTTCTGTTTACTTTATGCTAATAGAAAAAGGTTAGCAGAAATGGTCTTGTTTGCTTCCATTTAAGTAGGAGGAAAATAAGGGAGTACCATAGGCTAAAGTGATATTCCGAAACTGGTTGCGTTGTGATTGAAGTTCCTCTACTTGTAAAACCAGGAGTTGACAAATTTCCGTATGAGAAAGGTATAAGTATTTTATAGCTGAAGCCAATAACAATGAATATGTAATAAAAACCGAAAAACTCCACGAAAAAAACTATGTAATATAACTTGAGTCTTTTAAGAGTTCCACATTTCCTATCAAACAAGTTTTTGTCTACCTTTTGCGGTTTACCAGTTATGCAAAATTATATAAAAATTCATCCAGAATAAAGATGACTTCAGAGGCTATTCCCAGAAAATTCAAGATATAAATTTTATTTGCTACGTAAATGTCTTTAATATTCGATATTTTAATCGAAATCGTTATAGCCATTTTTGAGAAAATTAATATTTTCGAAAACTTTGCATGTAAAGAGTAGTTGGAGGTGAAAGGAATTTTTTGAAAATGTTGGTGTTGCATCTTTGGAACATACTGAACAAATACCAACGAGCTACACTGCCCATAGACACACACGGACATTTTTCTAAAAGTGCTGTTTAAGTATTAAAGGGGTCTCAAAACATGTATTTCCGTTGAAATCCAGACATCGAATTTTTGGGTGAAAAACAATTCCTTTTCTATACACCATGTATATAGATAGTACGTATAGAGAAAGTGAAAAAGCCAAGTTTTACCCCCAAATAAAACCCTTGCAATCGTCATAAGAAATACAAAATCAATCAATCTCAGTTTCATTCGATTTTTTGAGCGACCCAAGTTCTGCATGAAAACCATAATTTGTTGCAGAGATGTAGAGAAAGTGTAGTGAATGTAACACATGAAACATTTTATGTATTGGATACCAACGAGCTATACTGCCCACAGATATGAACGCACACACACACGCGGACATTTTTCTAAAAATGCTGTTTTTTAATTCAGTGGGTCTCAAAACACATATTTCTGGTGAAATCCAGGTATCGAATTGTCGGGTGCAAAACAATCCCTTTTCTAAACACCATGTATATAGATAGAACGTATAGAGAAAGTAAAAAAGCTAAGTTTGACTGCCAAATAAATCCTTTGAAATCGTCTTCACAGATACAAAATCAATCAATCTCACTTAGTTTCATTTGATTTTCCAAGCGGCCCAAGTTCTGCACAATAACCATAATTCGTTATAGAGATGAAGGGAGAGTGATGTGAATGGAATATATCAGACTTTTTGTGTTGTGTATTAGTGGCATTGGGAATTATTGTATTAAAAATCTGAGGTGTACCATTCACATGACTTTCTCTACATCTATGTAACAAATTATTGTTAAAAAGCTTATGCCTCTATTTACTTCATGCTCCTCGAGAACAAATTAGGAAAAATAGTCTTATTACTTGTTCCCTTGTAAGTAGAAGCAAAATAAGGGAGTACCATAGGTTAAAGTGATAGTCAAAAGATGGTTACTATGTGACAAGTTCCTTTGTTTATATGTCCAGGAGTTGACAAATTCCTATATGAGAAAAGTAAGTTTTTCAAAGCTGAAACAAAAACAATGAATGTCTCAAAAACGATCAACTTCACGAAAAAAGATTATATAACATAAATTGTGTGTTTTAACGTGCTCTAAATTTCTTGTGTAGTACGTTTTTATCTAAGTCTTACGGTTTAGCAGTTATGCAAAATTCCGTAAAATTCGTCCAGAATAAAGTAGTCTTCAAAGGCTATTCCCAGAAAATTCAAGATATACATTTTGTTTGTCAGGTAAATATATTTAATATTTGATCTTTTAAACAAAATCGTTAGAGCCATTTTTGCGAAAATCAAAATTTTTTAAAAATGTTCCATGTAAAGTGTAGTTTAGGCTGGGGGGATTTTTCTCAAAACATTCGTGTCGCATCCCTGGAAGATACTAAACTTAAATACCATGTTTGGTATTCTACCGATTTTTCGTTTTTGAGTTATCGTGTTCACAGACACACGGACACACACACACATACACTGACCTTTTTCTGAAAATGCTTTATTTGGATACACAGGACCCTAAAACATATATTTCCGGTGAAATCTCGGTATCGAATTTTTTGGTGGAGTGAAATACCTTCTCTATAATCTATGCACATAGTAGGTATATAGAAAGTAAAAATTAATTGCCTAAGATGTCAAATCTTATCAAATTCTATGAGTAGCTATTTAAGCTTTATTAATCTATGCACTAGACGCTATTGCATAGTTCAAGTTAGGTTTATTAAAGTGCACATCAGTCTGTCCCGTCAAATGCCTCAAACACTTTCACATCCTCCGACACTGCCTCTAAAATCTGTGTCACGTTCTATTAGATCAAGTGGAGCATTTTACCTTGCTAAACTTATTTCCGGTGTGTGATTTTGCTATCCACGAATTCTAAATAACGTTTACGAAGCAAACGTGTCATGAAAATCAATAAAAGTTTATATATTACTTTCTCCACACTTCCTATGCACATTGTACAGAAAATGTATTATAATAGACCCGAAATTTTTACAGATTTCATCGGAAAAACATATTTTGGGAACTCCTGAATCCAAAAATAGCATTTTAGAAAAAGGTCCGTATGTGCGCGAGTGTGTGGACAGTAAAGCTCTAAAACGTTAAACACCAAACTTGATATTTAAGTTTGGTACCTTCCAAGGATGCGACACGAAGATTTTCAAGAGAATCCCCCCCCCCCAACTACACTTTTCATGGAAAAAATTTCGAAAATTTTGATTACCTCAAAAATGGCTCTAATAATTTTGATTAAATGATAATGTAACTATCCATATTCAAGAATTATTCTATTTAATAAACCAATCTCCCCTAATAAATTTCATGAAGGAGGCGCTGCTATATTACAAGACAACAAAAATGCCATTCTTGGTATTACATTCAATAACCCTATATTAATTAATAATCTCCGTCTACCTTAACGTTCATAACTAATATTAGCTAAACAAAATAAACCTGAAGAACACAACCATTAAAACAAAAATTATATAAAATCCTTAAATATTTAATGTTATTAAACCCTTAATTACTAATTATATTTAAGATATTTACATGACAAATAAAATGTATATCTTAAATTTTCTGGGAATAGCCTCTGAAAACCTCTTTATCCTAGATGATTTTTTATTGAATTTTGCTTAACTAGTAAACTGATTACACAACATTTGTAGATCTCCATAAATCACACAGTTTTTGTTACATGCATTTTATTTGTGGAGTTGGTCGTTTTCGAGATATTCCTTCATATTCATTTCAGTTTTAAAATACTTTTCTCTCATATGGGAACTTGTCAACTACTGGCCGCGTAAAGAAATGGTTTTGAATCACATAGCAACCACATTTTAAAACATTTGACTGTTGGTTTAGCCTAAAGTATTCCCTTATGTATATTCTAGTTACAAAGGAACTAACTAATAAGACCATTTCTGCTAATTTTTAGCTTGAAATAGAAGAATAAGATTTTTGACAGTAATTTGTTAGAGAAATACAGAAAAAGTCAAGTGAATGGAACAGATTAGATATTTATCTTCTCTAGTCCTTATGTACAATGTACATAAGGATAGAGAAGTATTGTATTTCACCCAAAAATTCAATGTCGAGACTTTACCGGAAATACATGTTTTAGGACCCCCTTATTTCCAAAACAAAACAAAAAACCAAGAAAAAAAACATAAATTTCAGAAACAGGTGTGTGTGCGTGTGTGTGTCTTTGGACAGCATAGCTCAAAAACGAAAATACGGTTTAATACCAAACTTCGTAAGTTTGATATCTTCCAAGGATGCGACATGAAGATTTTCAGGAAAATCCCCCAAGCCCTAACTACCCTTTACATGGAAAATGTTTCTAAAACTTTGTGTTTTTTAAAAATGACTCTAGTGAATTCGATTAAAATACTACACAATACAGCCATTTCTATCACAAATAAAATATATATCTTTAATTTTCTTGGAATAGCTTCTAAAGACCTGTTTATTCTGAATGAATTTTGCTGAATTTTACCTAACTAGTAAACTGTAAGAAGTAGACAAAAATTTACTACACAAAAAATGTAGATCTTGTTAAAATACACAATTTATTTCCTGTATAATTTTTTCGTGGAGCTTACCGTTTTCGAAGTATTTCTTATTATTAGTTTCAATTGTGAAGTACTTATATTTTTCTCAGACGGAAGTGTCCCTTTTTCTTTTGTTCTGCTCCTGGGCAAGCAAAGAAGTGATTTGTATTGACAATCGCATAACGACAGCTCTTAAAACATTTTAGCCTAGTGCATTCCCTTAGTTCCATTCTTATAAGGAATTAAGTAATAAAATTCTGCTAATGTTTATCTCGATTAGCGATGGTGTTGAAAGAAGAATTATCCTTTGTCAGAAGTTTGTAGAGTAGCTAGAGAAAGTCATGCAAGTATAAACACATCAGATTTTTTACTTTCTCTAAATGTACTATTTACATAGTGTATAGAGAAGATATTGCATTCCACCCAAAAATTGAATACCAAGATTTCACTGGAAATATATGTTTTAGGGCCCCCTTTATAAAAAAAAAAAAAACATTTTCAGAAACGAAATGTCGGTAAAATACCAAACTTGTTATTGAAGTTTATTATCTTCCAGGAATGCGATACGAAGATTTTGGGAAAAATCCCCGCATTCCTAACTACCCTTTACATGGAAAAAGTGTCGAAAACTTTGACTATCTCAAAAACGGTTGTAACTATTTGGATTAAAATCTCTTTCTTATATTTAAGATATTTACATGAAAAATAAAATGTATTACTTGAATATTCGGGGAATAGCCTCTGAAGACTACTTTTTTCTGGATGAATTTTAAGAAAATTCACATAACTGCTGAACAGTAAGAGTTGTACAAAAATTTAGCACACAAAAAATGTAGAACACGTTAAGACACACAATTTATGTTATATACATTTTTTCGGGGAGTTGATCGTTTTTGAGATATTCCTTGTTTTTCGTTGCAGCTTTGATAAACTTATACCTTTCTCATACAGCAATTTGTCAACTGCTGTCCGTACAAACAAAGGAACTTCAGTCACATAGCTAGGAAGTAAGTAATAAGACTATTCTGCTTATTTTTTTTACTGATCAGCATGAAGTAAATAGAAGCATAATCTTTTTAACAATAATTTGTTACAGATATGTAAAGAAAGTCATGTGAATGGAGCACATCACATGTTTTTTTTTTAATATCATGCCTAGTAAGTTATACACTTGTTTGAGGACGTATGCTTTACCTGATTTAGAGTTGGTGAGGACTCCTGACGCGGAGGATGCCGAGCTGCAGGAGACGCAGAGGAGGACGGCGAAGAGGCCCAGAGTACGTAAACCTGAGGGCCGTTTCATTGTTCATCTTTTTCAACCCAAAAGCTCCTGGAAATGTTATCGCTTGTACCACAAAACACTGAAATCTCCTTTACCGCAGCACACTGGTATTCATCTTTTGTATTTCCTGCACTTGAACACAAAACACAATCACTGTGTGGCACTTGTCGAGGTTCCACGAAACAAAACACAACTACACACACACTTTTTATAGGTTATATAAATGCCACACCCCTCACGTGTAATTCAAGCAGTAGTTGTTTTCAGAACTTCGGCACGTTGTCTTGCTTCATATTTCACATTCCAAAAGGACAATTAACACTGCTTGAAGTGCTATAACTTGTTAGTTATTGCACTGTCACTTATTTAACCTTTAAAACCGATGTAGAAACAGTTGAAAGAGTAATGAAGCTTGTAATGAAGGCGTGGATCTGGGGGAAACATTTTCAAAATGACACTAAGTTTAATTGACGAGGCACACGTTATAAACAGTGCAGTAGGTCATTCACTGGAGGTGCCAACATATTCCCACACAAGCCGGTGGTGCCTTAATTGCTCTTGATGAAACAGTCAAATCATAAACATGCACGCAAGATGGGCCACCCCTTCAGGAGTGGGGGGACTCGGTGGTGGGGGGAAAGGTCGCGTGTTTTGACTAGCTCAAACGATCCTGCCTGCCACAGCGAAGATTCACATCCGACTGATTACGCCCCGGTCCGAACACCCCCGCCCTCGGGTTCGCGCTGCCGTCTCGGGCACCTTCGGCCCGCGTCGAGTCATTCGTTGCTATGCTCTCCGCGAGAGTGCAGCACTGCGCCGCGCATCGGGCAAATGATATTTGACCGCAAAAGAATTCACCCCCAGCAGTGGAATCTTTGTTTCTTCAATCCGAGATGCAATAAGCATCGTACTTTCCCCAAACTATTATACGACTTGCTTTACTTCTATACGTAGTCACTTTTGTTATTTCGTCACTAGAGCCGCATTGTAGTTACTTGCTGGTCTGTTATAAACATTTAGGACCCTAAGCTGCAAAGCGCAGCCTAGGGATATTTTTATAAGCTGAGCAGTGTAGGCCGCCACTGCGGAACGATAACAGTGTGTAGCCAAGAGATCTGTCAATGATCCCAAGAAGAAGTCAAAATTTCGGCAATCTCGCAACTTTCACTTCTGAAAAAGCTTGTAAAAGTCTTAAGACCGTTTGATTAAGTGAGTGCGGGGCGCATGCCCGTATTTTTTTTTTTTTTTTTTTGTAGTACTTAACGCCCGATTTAACTACTTATGACACCGCAGGCGGTGACACTAATAATACTTGAATGAAGATGCAGCACCGGTGGAATGCGATGGCAGGGGAAACCGGAGAACCCGGAGAAAACCCGCCCCAGCGCCGCTTTGTCCACCACAAATCTCACATGCGGTCGCTTGGGATCGAACCCGGACCGTCTAGGTGAGAGGCGAATGGTCTAACGGCGCGGTTCATGTCCGTATGTGTGGTGCAACCATCGTATAGCTTTACCCCGAAACTTATCGTTAATTTGGCATTACTTATCGAATAATTAGGTTGCTTTAGAATCTATACCGTGTATGTGGGATACATTCGCAAAAAATCGCCCTCCGTGATGTAATATAACCAAGGTCGAGGGTTCAAACACGGCGGAGGACGATGATTTCTTTTTCTGGCTTAAAAATCCTTAGCATGGCTTCCTTCGGAATGGAAGTAAATTTGTGTAATAGATTTACGGCACGTAAAAGAATCTCAAGTCTCATAAAAGAGGCCTCTGAGCAAAATTAAGTGGTCTTTCACACCCAGTATAGAATGGGACACTGAGAAATACAGCAGTTAAAGAGCGGTCATAAATAAAAATCCATTTCATTTATTTTTACATTCACAAAAAGCTATTTTTTTATTATTGCTTCATTTATATAGCCCCCTTTAACATCTAAGGTCATATCGGGGGCTTTACACTAGAAACAACTCGTTGTCTCTAGGTTCTTTACGTTGGGCTTAAATCAGCTTTCATATTATTATTATTATTATTATCCTCAAACATGCCCATATTCAGTGAAATAGACAATTAATAGTTTATAATATATAGGAAGGGATATTTTATCTGGTTATGATTGTAATATTTAGAATATTTCTCAAATAGTAGATGACGCAATCAACTATGTTTATTTATCGAATGTGTTGTTTTCTTTTTCTTTCTTTTCTGCCTCCTGAATTATGATATGGCCAACCGTGACGATTATCAATACCAACAATAGAAACAGAGAACTACCATTTTATTTCAGCTTTTATTTACTAGTACATGAAATGGAAACAAACGTTCTTTTATTTCAAGTTATTGCACTCATCTCATGCATAATAAATACAAATAATGATTATTTTCACTCCTTTTTTTGTTTCTCTACACAAACTAGGTACAGTGTTTGGAGACGGTATTGCGTTCCGCCCAAAAATTCGATACAGAGATTTCAGCGGAAATACATGTTTTGGGTCCCCTTGAATCAAAAAAAAAAAAAAAACTATTTTAGGGAAGAGGTGCGTGTGTGTGTGTCTGTGGACAACATAGCTCAAAAACGTCAAGACCGTTAAATATCAAATTCCTGAATGAGAAAATTATAAGTTTTCAAACCTGAAGTTAACAACAATGAATAACTCAAAAACGATCAACTCCACGATAAAGACGTATATTACATAAATTTTGTGTTTTAACGTGCTCTACATTTCTTGTGTGTAAGTTCTTGTCCATCTCTTACGGTTTAGCAGTTATGCAAAATTCCGTAAGATTGATCCAGAATAAAGTAGTCTTTAGAGGCTATTCCCAGAAAATTCAGCATACATTTTATTTGTCAGGTAAATATCTTTAATGTACGATATTTTAATCAGAATTGTTAGAACCATTTTTTAGAAAAGCAAAATTTTCGAAAAAAGCTCCATGTAAAGGGTAAATGGGCATGGGGTGGATTTTATTGAAAATCTTCGTGTCGCATCCTTGGAAGATACCAAACTTAAATTTCAAGTTTGGTATTTGACGGTCTTTTCGTTTTTGAACTATGCTATCCACAGGCACCCAGATTCACATACACACACACACACACAAACACACGGACGTTTTTCCAAAACTGCCTTTTTTTTGGATTCAGGGAGACCCAAAGCATGTATTTCCAGTGAAATCTTCGTATCGAATTTTTGGGTGAAATACAATACCTTCTCTATACACTATGTACATAGTACGTGTAGAGAAAGTAATAAAAGGTAATAAAATAAGTGCTAATAAATTTTATAATAAACTATTTTATTTATATTTTAGTATTCTTAATTATATTATACTATATTTTACTTTTTCTTTAACCTTCTTCACGAAGTTCATGCTTAATGGTCCGCGATATTCAGTTGTTCCTTGCTTATCATCAGTGCTGACAACATGGTGACTTACTTCTACAGAACCAAAACATTTTATACCACGGAGGCAGTGTAGCAGTTGTAATTTTGCTCTCTCCGTTGCTTGTATAATCGTCTGGTTCAGCAGATTCCATGTTCATGGCATTTAAATAATTCGCAATTGTATGGATTGATACAAGCTTTCAGGGTTTCAGCCTAATTCAATGAGGCCATGGACACATAAACCAAGGTTGGCCACATTGGAGTGATATAATTATATAACACGAGTGACAGAATTTTCTACTTTTAACATTATTGACATCTGATAAAAACTTATTTTAGCATTAACTGACAATAAAAATTGTTAGTGAACTACCTATAGAAAGTCATGTGAGTGGAACACATCAGATTTTTCAGTCTGACTCTATCTTTTCGTTTTCTTTCCTGCACTAATTAGTGTGAAATAAACAATTAATGCATAAAGTATATTTACTTGAAATTTATGGTAATAGCCTATGAATTCCTTTTCATTCCCAAGGTATTTTCTATATTATTCTATAACATTTAAATGTTAGCTCACAAAAGGAACGTACTACGCAACAAATCTTATGTGTTCTATTCAAATGACTTTCTCTAAATATCAGCAAATATTATTGTTAAAATGGTCATTCCCCTGTTGAAATAAACATTAGCAGAAACGGCCTACACACTTAGTCCCTTATAAGCAAAAAAGAAATAAGGCAATACGTTAGGCTAAAGTGATAGTCAAATGTATTAAAAATTGATGTGATTGAAATTCTATGTTCTTGTGACCAGGAGTTCAATAATTCCTGTATGAAAAAAAATGGAAATGGCGCGTTATTTATGGACGCTCGTTAACTTCTATGGTTCTCAGCGTCCCATTCTACACTGGCTTAATTTTGCTCAGAGGCCTCTCTATCAGGCTTGAGGTTCTTTTGCGTGCCGTAAATCTACGACACGGGACCCAAGGCTTTACTTCCGTTCTGAAGGAAGCCATGCTAAAGATTTTTACACCAGAATGAAGTTAGCATGGTAACCATTACACCACGGAGGACAACGTTCCAGTGTGAGAAAAGTAGAAGTATTTTAAAACTGAAAACAGCAGCCAGAAATATCTCCAAAATGGTAAATTAGACCAAAAAATGTATATAACATAAATTGCGAGTTTTAATTACTTCTACATTTTTGTGAAGTAAGTTTTTCTCTATTTCTTACGGTCTACCAGTTATGCAAAATTTTGCAAGATTCACACAGAATAAACATGCCTTCAGAGGCCATTACCGAAATATGCAATATATACATTTTATTTGTCATTAAAATATCTTTAATATACAATATTATGATCAAAATCGTTAGAGGCTTTTTGAGCAAAGCAACATTTTCAAAAAAATTTCCATGTAAAGGGTATTGGTGGTACGGCTTGAAAATCTTCGTATCACTTTCTTGGAAGATTCTAAACTGAAACACCAGGCACACACACACTCACACTGACAGACAGATAAACACACGGTGATTTTTCAAAAATTTATTTTTCTTTGGTTTCGGGGGGTATCAAAACATATATTTCCCTTAAAATCTCGGTATCAATTTTTTGGGTGCAGTTCAATACCTTCTATATACACTATGTGCATAGTGCGTGTAGAGAAGGTAAAAAACTAACGTTTTTAAAATATACAATTTATTTCTGATAATGTTTCTCTTACATAACACATTTCCGAGATATGCATTATTAATGGTTGGAGTTTGTCAATACGTTTGTTTTATTTAAATTCCTATCGACCCTCAGTAGTTTCTGAAGGTGTTACGTAAAGAACCTGGATTTTAGGACCAATATATAGCATTTAGCTCTTAAGCATTACACTGCCAGTATTTATTTTGCATTTATGACTATTTTCGTAACAAAACTACTTATTCAAAGCTAAATTCGATTAAAATAAAAAAGTTCAAAAAAGTTGATACTTTACTTGTTCTGCAGAAGTTTCTCTAGCTGTTCCATGTACAAATTATTATTTTATGTACGTCATGCTAACCGAAACAAACATTAGCAGAGTAGTGTTATTAGATTGTAAGCCGAAGGGAAGTAAGAGGCTAAATCGATAGTCAAACCTGGTTCTTAACAATTGAGGTTCGGTTCGCTTTGCATGCTTCCGTTTGAGAAAACGTAGGTAGTTTAAAATTGAAACCAATAGGAAGTAATCATTCGAAAACAGTTATTTATGTGTTGTAAAGAGATCTACATTTTTTATGCAGTAAGATTCTATCTCTAACGGTTTAAGCGTTATTCAAAATTCTGCAAAACTTGTCCAGAACAAAAATCTCTTGAAAATATATGTAAATATCTTTAACTTTAATAAAATTCATTAGAGCCATTTTTGAAAAAAACATAATTTTCAAAGATTTTTCCGCGTAAACAGCAGTTTAAATTGTGGGAATTTTCATGAAAATATCGTGTCTCTTACTTTGAAGTCAGTAAACATAAATACCAAATTTAACGGTCTTTTAGATTTTTGGGCAATGCTGTACACACACAGGGAGTTTTATCTAAAAATCTTTTCGGAATCCGGTGACTTCAAAACGTAAATGTCCGGTTTAATATCGGCATGAATTTTCTTTGTATATAACATTTACATACGTTCCAAAGAAAGTAAAAACTACTGTTACTAAACAGTTCTTCTGTATAGCACTTTAGTAATCGAAATAAACATTACCAAACTGTTTCTTCCCTCTAAGGGGAAGGGAATACAGTAGGCAAGTCTTAGTGGGATCTTTTAAAAGCTGTTGCTTGATATGTAAATTCGTTTTCTTTGGATGGACAGGATTAAAATAAAAGAGCTACCCAATGAATTAAATAAGTATAGGGATTATCAAACTGAAATTAATAACATGAAATATCTAAGTAATGTTATAGCTAAAAAAATTACCAACATAAGCTGTATGTTTCAACCAGATCTAATTTTTTTCTTTCTCTACACGTACTATGCGCATAGTGTATAGAGAGGTTACCTATTATATTCCACCCAACAATTATTTATTGAAATTTCAACGGAAATATATGCTTTGAGTTCCCCTACATCCAAAGAAGCATTTTTAGAAAAAGATCTGTGTGTGTTTTTCTGTAGACAGTACAGCTCGAAAACGATAAGACTGTTGAATATCAAACTAGGTATTTAAGTTTGGTGTCTTACAAGGATACGACACAAAGATTTTCAAGAAAATCCCTCCACTCCATACTACCCTTTACATGGAACTTTTTTCAATTTTTTTATTTTTTAAAAAATGGCTCTAACGGTTTTGATTAAAATACCTTTTGTATGATACATTTTATGACCTCTTCATTCTGGATGAATTTTGTATAACTGGAAAACCGTAACAGATATACAAAAGCTTACTACAAAAGAACCGTAGTTCACATTAAAACACACAATGTAATTCATATATTTTTTTTGTAAAGTAAACCATTTTTGAGATGTTCCATATTATTTGTTTCATTATAAGACACTTAACTTTTCTCAAACGAGAAGATATCGTTTGTTTACTCCTGGCAAGTAAAGAAATTGGAATTTCAATTGTTGTACATAGCGACCGGCTTTTAAAGGACTAGACTATTGCTTTAGCTCGTGCATTTTTTTACTTTCTCTAGCCCCATATGTACAATGTACATAGGGGATAGAGAAGTATTGTATTCCACCCAAAAATTCGATACTGAGATTTCACCGGAAATACATGTTTTAGGACCCCATGTATCCAAAAAAGCATTTTCAGAAAAACGTCCGTAAGTGTGTGTCCGTGTGTCCGTGTGTCTGTGAACACGATAACTCGAAAACGAAAAGTAGCTAAAATACCGAACTTGGTATTTAATTTTAGTATCTTCCAGGGATGTGACAGGAAGATTGTGAGAAAAATCCCCCTACCCCAAACTACCCCTTACATGGAACTTTTTTCAGAAATGTTGATTTTCTTAAAAATGGCTCTAAGGATTTTGATATAAATATCGTATATTAAAGATGTTTACCTAACAAATAAAATGTATATTTTGAATTTTCTGGGAATAGCTTCTAAAGACCTGTTTATGCCGGATGAATTTTGCTTAGTTTGGCATAACTAGTAAACCGTAAGAGATAGACAGAAACTTACTATGCAAAAAATTTAGGTCTGGTTAAAAGACACAAGTTATGTCATATACATTTTCTCGTGGAGCTTTACCGTTTTCGAGGTATTCATTGTTATTAGTTTCAGTTGTGAAGTACTTATACTTTTCTCAGGCGGGAGTATCCGTTTTTCTTTTGTTCTACTCCTGGCCAAGAAAAGAAGCGATTTGTAATGACAATCGCATAACGGCAATTTTTAAAACATTTGACTATTGGTTTAGCCTAGTGTATTCCCTTATTTTCTTCCTACTTATACGGAACTAAATAATAAGAACATTGTGCTAATGAGTACCACGATTAGCAAGGTGCAGAAAGAACAAGATCCTTATGTATGAAGTATGTAGAACAGCTAGAGAAAGTCATGTGAGGGTAACACATCAGATTTTTTCGTTCTAGTTACAAAGAAGCTAGTATTAAGACTAATTCTGTTAATGTTTGTGCTGATAGTACGATGTAGATAACAGATTAATGCTCTAAATAAAATATTTGTTTACCTCTAGAACATTATGTGAATGTAACGTTTCCCTAGCAATAAGAACAATTTCTGCTAATCTTAATCTCGATTATCATGAAGTAAATAGAAGCATAAGTATTTTAACAATAATTTGTTACAGAGATGTAGAGAAAGTCATGTGAATGGAACACATCAGATTTTTAGAACAAGATCCGTGTGTGTCTGAGGACAGTCTAGCTCAAAAAGGAAAAGTTTGTTAATACCAAGCTTGGTATTTAATGATGTGACACGAAGATTTTCAAGAAAATACCACCATCGAAATTACCCTTTACATGGAAAAAGGTTTGTAAATTATGATTTTCTCAAAAATGGCTCTAACGATTTTGATTACGATACCGTATATGAAAGCTATTTACGTTACAAATAAAATGTATATTTTGAATTTTCATGAAATAACTTCTGAAAATCTGTTCAATGTAAATGAATTTTGATGAATTTTGCATATATTATAAACCATAAGAAATATACGATTCTGTAACAAAAAAGTCTGATGTGTTCCATTCACATGACTTTCTCTATATCACTGCAACGAATTATTCTATTTATTTCATCTAATGGAGCAAAAATTAGCAGATATATTCTTATTACTTGCTTCCTTGTTAGTAGAAGCGAAATAAGGGGATAACATAGGTTAAAGTGAAAGCCAAGAGCTGGATGCTATGTGACTGAAGTTCGTTTGTTTGTATGGACACGAGTTCAACAAGTCCTGTATGAGAAAACTATAAGTTTTTATAGCTGAAACAAAAAACAAGGAATATCTCAAAAACAATCAACTTCACGAGAAAAATGTATATAATATAAATTGTATGTTTTAAGGTGATCTACATGTATTGTATGGTAAGTTTTTGTCCACCTCTTACGGTTTAGCAGTTATGCAAAATTCTGTAAAATTGACTCAGAATAAAGTAGTCTTCAGAGGCTATTCCCAGAAAATTCAAAATATACATTTTATTTTTCAGGTAAATATGCTTAATATACGATATTTTAATCAAAATCGTTAGAGCCATTTTTTAGAAAATCAAAATTTTCGAAAAACGTTCCATAACAAGGGTAGTTGGGTGTGGGGGGATTTTTCTCAAAATCTTTCTTGTCGCATCCTTGGAAGATGCCAAACTTAAATACCAAGTTTGATATTTAACGCTACTTTTGTTTTTGAACTATGCTGTCCACAGGCACACACTCGAGCGTGGACGCACAAATACGGATATTTTTCCAAAAATATTTTTTTTTGGATTCGGAGGACCCAAAACATGCATTTCCGGTTAAATCTCGGTATCGAATTTTTGGGTGCATTATAATACTTTCTCTAAACACCATGTGCATAGTACATGTAGAGAAAGTAAAAACAATAATAAATCTAAATTGCTTTTTAACATTTTATTCTACAATAGAAAAAATGAATTCTCGATGTGTACAAATGAAAGGTTAGATTTAAATTATATGGACAAAGTCTTCTTATATACTCATTTTTTAATGAATTTTTCAATAGGTTCTGTACTTGAAGTAGCACATGTCTTGAGTGAGTGTTACGTCATGTGCTAATTGTACATAAATGAATACCGGTGTTTTAAATCTTTATAATATTTATTACATTCAACTTACAGCTATAAATGAAATGGCAAATGAAAAAGCAACTCAAACAGTTTTGTTTGTTGGCACAAGTGCGCATGTGCGTGCAATGTTTCTGCCGCAATCCGCTAGACAGCGGTAGTAGCAAAGATAGCGACTAGTAAACAGAAAGGCTTTTGTGTTTTGCAGTTTGCAAAGAGCGAATCTGTAGTTACTGTGCAACGTGCGTTCCGTAGTAAGTTCGGTTGTGATCCTCCTAGTGATAAAAACATTCGTAGATGGTATAATCTGTTTGAAGATACCGGCTTCCTTTGTAAAGGGAAGAGCACGGGACGACCAGGAGTAAGTGAAGAGACTGTTGAGCGAGTAAGAGAGTCGTTCACTCGTAGCCCAAAGAAATCAGTCCGGAAGGCTAGTCGTGAATTACAAGTTCCCGTGTCGACTGAAAAGTTGTAAGAAAACGCTTACAGCGACGTCCTTAACGTTTACAGTTATTACAGGCTCTAAAGCCGACAGAGCACGAATTACGTTCCAAATTCGCAAACGACATGCTGTTTCATGACGATTTTGTGGATCGTGTTGTCTTCAGTGATGAATCCACCTTTCACCTTAGTGGACACGTTAACACTCATAATGTGCGCATCTGGGGCTCATAAAATCCTCACGAGATGGTACAAATGCAACGAGATTTCCCTAAAGTGAATGTTTTTTGTACCGTATCCCGGCGAAAAGTTTATGGAACTTTCGTTTTTGGTGAACCTACTGTAACTGGCACTTGTTACCTTGATACACTAGAGCAATGGCTCTTCCCTCAGTTGGAAGAAAATGAGCCAGAGAACTTCATTTTCCAGCAGGATGGTGCGCCACCTCACTGGCATAACGAAGTACGCGATTGGTTGAACGTCACTGTACCCAAGCGCTGGATAGGCCGCAAGGGCCCCAATGACAGGGATTGCTATGCATGGCCTCCACGTTCTCCTGACCTAACGCCATGCGATTTTTACCTTTGGGGCTTCATCAAGGATCGTGTGTACGTGCCTCCGCTACCAGCTGACCTCCCTGAATTAAGAAACCGAATTGAAGCAGCTGTTGCTACAATTACTGCATATACACTTATCAACGTTTGGGAAGAACTCGGCTATAGACTTGATGTGTGCCGTGTGACAAAGGGTAGTCACATTGAACATTTATAAGCTTCTTGGTAAAACTGTTTGAGTTGCTTTTTCATTTGACATATCATTCATAACTGTAAGTTGAATGTAATAAATATTATAAAGAGTTAAAACCCCGATAATCATTTATATACACCCTGTATTAATGACCTCTCAAACACTTACAGTAAGTAATTAAATTAATTGTAAATGTAGCTAGCATTAACAAATGTGTGTTCAGAATGATGTACTTGCATATCAAATATTTCAAAAACAACTTTTATTTATGTATTTATCTATGTATTTATATGGACATGATTATTCCATTAATAGTGACAGAAATTCGGTATTAATTTTCCTCTAAAACTAATGAGATAATATATAAATAGAAATAAGAAGTCTAATATTGGATAATTACTTTGTTAATATGATAAATATCGATGATATATAAAAGAACACGAGCTATGTGAACTGAAGCAAACGCTTCAATGACTTTTCTTTGCAAGCAGTAAGAAACCCAAGGGATTTTGAAGCGGTTGAAGCAATTAAATATTTCAGTGAAGCTTGTTTGCTGTGTTGTTAAAAAATTCACGGGACTTTCTTCCGATCGAGATCGAATAGAACACGTGCCACAAGAGCTTCAGGGGTGGTAAAGGAATGTAAGGGCCGTTTTAAGCAAATCCACTCTTAACATGGAACTTTTTTTCAAAAATTTCGATTTTTTAAAAAATGGCTCTAACTATTTTGATTAAAATCTCTTATATTAAAGATAGTTACATGCCTAATAAAGTGTATATCTTAAATTTACTGGGAATAGCCACTGAAGAATGCTTTACTTTGGATGAATTTTACGGAATTTTGCATTAGAGCTAAACCGAAAAAAATGGGCAAAATCTTATCACACAAAAAATTTTGAGCACATTAAAACATACAATTTATATAACATACATTTTTTTTTTTTGTGGAGTTAAATGTTTTTGAGATATTCCTTGTTTTTGTTTTCAGCTTTGAAAAGCTTATGCTTTTCTCATACAAGAATTTGCCAACTCCTGTCCATACAAACAAAGGAACTTCAGTCACATAGCCGCCAGATTCTGACTATCACTTTAACCTATGGTACTCCCTTATTTCCCTTCTACTTACAAGGAAGCAAGTAATAAGACTATTTATGCTCAATTTTTATTAGCATGAAGTAAATGGAAGCATAAGCTTTTGAAAAGTAATTTGTTGGAGAGTGTAGAGAAAGTCATGTGAACTCGAACACATCAGATTGTTTGTATACAGGATACCGTAAAACGTGTATTTCCAGTGAAATCTCGGTATTTAATTTTTGGATAAAAAATGTCATTTTATTTAACTGCTGTGGTTCTCAGCGTCCCATTGTATACTAGGCTTGAAATACGGCTTAATTTTGCCCAGTGGCCTCTCTATCAGGCTTGAGGTTCTTTTACGTGCAGTAAATATACGACAGGGGACCAACAGCTTTACTTCCGCTCCGAAGGAACCCGTCCCCTTGGCCACGCTCGCTAAGGCGTCTCGCTTTTTTTGTTTTTTTTTTTGTTTTAAAGTACAGTACCGGAGTCTGATCGGACTCCGGCACTGTATACCCTACTTTTATTTACCTTTTTTCTTTTTACCTTGTTTTGCCATATTATTACTGTTTTCTTACTTTTACACACATATACACAAACATATAACACCCATGCCCAAGGCGGGACTCGAACCCACGATTCCCACCACTACGAAGCACCAAAGCGGAATGCCTTGGCGAGCGCGACCATGGGGACCGGCACGCTTGGTACTTCGTGGGCAGGGGATTGTGGGTTCGAGTCCCTCCTTGGGCATGGGTGTTATATGTTTGTGCAATTTGTATATGTTTGTGTAAAGGAGCAGTAAAACCAGTAATCATACAGTAAATTTAGGGGGGGAATGTAAACGGGGATAAAAAAAAAAAAAAAAAAGGAAATCATGTTAAGAATTTTTACGCCAGAAAAAATTCATCGTCCTCCACCGGGTTTGAACCTGCCACTCTAGGTATATGAAGTTATCACGTTAAACATTACACCAAGGAGGGTAACTGAATTTTTGTGTGAAATACAGTACGTTCTCTATATACTACACACATAGTACGCGTAGAGAAAGTAAAAATCTCAAAGCTCACCACTGGATCAGCCGGAACCAGAAGGAGAATGTGGAAGGTGCTCAAGTGGATAGTGTTTATGATGGAGATAGGATTGTGTTTATGATTTGAAGCAGGCTTCCTGATCAAAACACGCATAATAGCAGCACGTGTTAATTAATGTCGTCGTGCATTGATTTGGAATGAAGCAACTGACAGAAAAGCTATTTAGATAGGTGCAGGTTGTATTCAGGGTAATTAACGGTGTCAACAAGCATCATCAATAACTACACGCGTGTGTTATAGCGCGGTATGTTAGTACTACCCTTTAACAGAAACTCTACAAGCATGTTATAAAGAAGTATTGCCGCGAACTCTGGCTGCCGCAGATACATCTAAATCGCTGCAGGAAGGTTACGCGTGTTAAATGTATAGAGGAAATTAAATGTGTTATTATAGTCGCCGTGGCCAAGTTGCTAGCTTCTGCTCGGGGTTTGTTCCCAAGCTACCATATGTGCGATTTGTTGTGGACGAAATGGCGTCTGGGTCCTACGGTTTCCCCCGCAACTTATCCCACCAATTGCTCCTTCATCACCTTTCTCATCATCCATTTCGCTTGCTTTTCATATCATCCATTTCCTCACACTCATGCCTGGCTACAGGCCGACCACTCATTCCAGGTTCTCCATTCTGTAAATTCGTGCTGCTGAGTTCTTGACGGGTTTCTGATTCCTAGGCATCCACTTGTCAGTCCTAGGGGCGTCTGGACCTAAATACGGGGAGGGTAAGCCGAGTACGAAAAAAATATTATTGTTATTGTTATTATTATTATTATATATGTGTTATTATAATATATGTTTTCTATCTATGTGTCTGTGGGCAGCATAGCTCAAAAATAAAAATATCGTTATTAACCAAACTTGGTATTTAAGTTTGGTATCTTCCAAGGATGCGAAACGAAGATTTTCAAGAAAATCCCCCCTCCCAAACTACCCTTTAAGTGGTAACAATTTCGAAAATTTTGCTTTTCTTAAAAATAGCTCTAAACCTTTTGATTGAAATCTCGTGTATTTAAGATATTTAGTTGACAAATAAAATGTATATTTTAAATTTTCTAGAAATAGCCTCTGAAGACCACTTTATTCTGTATGAATTTTATGGATTTTGAATAACTGCTAAACCATAAGAGGTGATCGAAAGCTTACCACATGTAGAGCACATTAAAACACAATTTATGTTATATATATTCGTGTAGTTGATCCTTTTTAAGATATCCCTGATTTAATTTAAACTCTGTAAAACCTATACTTTTCTCATAAAGGAATGTCAACTCTTGTCCATACAAACAAAGGAAGTTCAGTCACATAGCAGCCAGCTTTTGACCATCACTTTAACCTATGGTACTTACAGGGAAGCAAGTAATAAGACTATTTCTGCTAATGTTTTCTCAATTAGCATGAAGTAATAAGAGGCATAAGCTTTTTAACAATTCTTTGTTGCAGAAATAAAGAGAAAGTAATGTGAATGGAACACATCGGATCTTTTTTTAATGAATTGAGAATATTTTCTAATTGAAATAATACTCATTATAATGTAATTTAATAATATTACTTCACATAGAGCAAAGTAATAAATTATAAATCTCATATTTGTTAAAATCTATGATTTGTATTCAACTAAATTTGTACTGAGGAGTTGCTTCGCTGTTACATGAATTGTATTTTAAGTGACTAGGAATTTTTAATTAAATATCTGTTAACATACATAGTTTCAGAGAGGCACGTGTCTGACCTGACAGCTACCAATGCCCTCTGCTAAAGGGAAAGTGCACTATTTTCATTGCTGCAATTCCTGAAACTATTTTTGGTGCTCAAATGAGAGGAATGTTTAGGGAAGCTACCAAATCTGTCACAGACGCATACCGTTATCTTGCGCTCAACAC
This sequence comes from Hymenopus coronatus, assembly GCA_030762935.1. Lineage (NCBI taxonomy): Eukaryota > Metazoa > Arthropoda > Insecta > Mantodea > Hymenopodidae > Hymenopus > Hymenopus coronatus. The sequence goes on from CM060885.1 coordinate 80,660,277, forward strand.
CACAAAAATGTCAACCACTTCCCTCAGTCAATCACACAACACGTTAAAAGTTAACACAAACAAATAAAAATCTGATGTGTTCCAATCACATGACTTTCTCTATATCATGCTAATCGAGAAACAACTAGCAGAAATAGGATTATTCCTTGCTTCTTTTAAACTAGAAGCGAAATACGGGAGTACCATAAGTTAAAGTGATTGGCAAAAGCTGGTTGTTATGTGAATGAAGCTCCTTTATATGGACAGCAGTTGACAAATTTCTGTATGAGAAAAATATGTTTTTAAAGGCTGAAACCCAAACCAGGAATACCTAAACCATGATCAACTCCACGAAAAAAAAATGTATAACGTAAATTGTGTGTTTTAACGTACTCTAAATTTTTTGTGTGACAAAATTTCTCATCTCTTACGGTTTAGCAGCTATGCAAAATTCTGTAAAATTTATCCAGAATAAAGTAGTCTTCAGAGGCTATTCCCAGAAAATTCAAGATATACATTTTATTTGTCAGGTAAATACCTTTAATGTATGACACTTTAATTAAAATCGTTAGAGCCATTTTTAAAAAAATCAAAATTTTTGAAAAAAGGTTCCATGTAACGGTAGCTGGGTTGGGGGGATTTTCTTGGAAATTTTCGTGTCGCATCCTTAGAAGATACCAAGCCTAAATACCAAGTTTGGTCTTTTCGTTTTTGAGATATGCTGGCCAGACAAACACATAAAATTAAATGCCGTTTTAATTATAGACGCTCTTTAGCTGATGTGGTTCTCAGCGTCCCATTCTCTAATGAGCAGAAAAACCGCTTAATTTTGCTCAGAGGCCTCTCTATCATGCTTAAGGTTCTTTTACGTGCCGTAAATCTACGATACTGGACTCACGGCACATGCCATGCTAAGGATTTTTACGCCCGAAAAAATCCATCGTTCTCCGCCGGGTTAGAACCCGCGACCTTGGGTATATGAAACTAGCATGGTAACCATTTCACCACGGAGGGTGGCTCTAGACGCACACACGCACATACACATAGACAGCCAGACAGAAAGACAGACACACACACGGACATATTTCTTTAAATACCTTTTTTTTTTTATTCAGGGTGCCTCAAAACATATATTTGCGGTGAAATCTCGGAATCAAAATTTTGCGTGCATTACAATACCTTCTCTACACACTATGTACGTAGTACGTGTACAGAAATTAAAAATGTTTTCCAATGAACGACAAAACCACAGAATAATTAGTGATGCTTTATTTTGGTGTTTATTGAGATATAGACAAACCTCTAGCATGTATTAACAATGAACATAGACACAGAAGATTGAACTTCATCCAAAATATTTCATAATGATTATCTTGGTCCAGAATTTCCGGTGTAGACCGCGTCTTAAAGCTACACCGGAAATTCTGGACAAAGATAATTTTAATATTGGCCGTGGAAGTTTACGAAAACATATTTCATAATGAGCTTATTCAGAAAATATGTACAATTTTTAGGTCTCCTGAATAAAAATACAACTTTTTTGGAGAAAGGTCTGTAAATGACTATGTATGTATGTATGTATGTATGTATGTATGTATGTATGTATGTATGTATGTATGTATGTATGTATGTATGTATGTATGTATGTATGTATGTATGTATGTATGTATGTATGTATGTATGTATGTATGTATGTATGTATGTATGTATGTATGTATGTATGTATGTATGTATGTATGTATGTATGTATGTATGTATGTATGTATGTATGTATGTATGTATGTATGTATGTATGTATGTATGTATGTATGTATGTATGTATGTATGTATGTATGTATGTATGTATGTATGTATGTATGTATGTATGTATGTATGTATGTATGTATGTATGTATGTATGTATGTATGTATGTATGTATGTATGTATGTATGTATGTATGTATGTATGTATGTATGTATGTATGTATGTATGTATGTATGTATGTATGTATGTATGTATGTATGTATGTATGTATGTATGTATGTATGTATGTATGTATGTATGTATGTATGTATGTATGTATGTATGTATGTATGTATGTATGTATGTATGTATGTATGTATGTATGTATGTATGTATGTATGTATGTATGTATGTATGTATGTATGTATGTATGTATGTATGTATGTATGTATGTATGTATGTATGTATGTTTGTATGTGTCTTGGACAGTATCAGTATAAGTCAGAAATTAAAAGTCTCTTGAATGCAACACGAAGAATTTAAAAAAAATATTCCCCCTCCAAACTTTACTTTACATGGAAAAATTACAATATTTTGATTTTCTCAAAAGTTTCTCTAACGATTTTTCATTAAAATATCTTATATTAAAAATATTTAAATGACAAATAAAAAGTATATCTTGAAATTTCTGGGAATAGCCCCAGAATAGATATAAACTCACCTAACGAAAAAATGCAGAGCTCTTTAAAACACACAATTTATATGATGTACATTTTTTGGTGAAGTTCACCGTTTTTTACATATTCCGTATCTTTGATTTCTTATACTTTTCACACACGGGAATTTATCAGCCACTGGCCATACAAACAAAGGAACTTCAAACACATAGCAACCAGTTTTTAAAACATTTCACCATCGCTTTAGCCTAGTTTACTCCTTTATTTACCTCTATTTACAAGGAAGGAAGTAATAAGACCATTTTTACCATTTTTTTCTCCTATGACGTGAAAGAAATAGAAGAATAAACTTTTTAGCAATTTGTTGCAGAGATGTAGAGAAAGGCATGTGAAAGGAACATTAGATTTCTGAATATGCAATTATTCATATACCTTATGTTTTACCTTTCACGTTGGTTGAAGCGATGCTGTGGGTAGTTTAATTTATTTCTTGTTCTTGTTCTTCTTCTTCACTTCTCGGTATGGGCAGATTGCTCGTTCCGTCTCACAGTTGTTCCCTCCACCTTTTTCTGGGTCGACCGACATCTCTCCTTCCTTTTGGTTCAGATTCAAATGCTATCCCAGGCAATCTTGAATCTGCCATTCTCTGAACATGCTGCATCCACTGGTTCTGATACTTTTCAATTTTGGAATTTATTGATTATATTTTAAGTTCTGGTCTTATATCTTTATTCCAGATTTGATCTAATTTTTTACATTTTTTTTTGTCTTAAAAATTTCAATTTTGCATTTCTTAAACGGTTTTTTATTTTCTTTGTGATGACCCATGTCTCACTTCCATATGATAATGTAGAGACCGTCATTGGTTTGTAAAACTTTAACCTAGTTTCCTTTTTACTCTCTCTAAACGTACCACTATATACATAGAGTATAGAGAAGGTATTTTAATGCACCTGCAATTCCGATACCGAGATTTTACCGGAAATACATGTTTTGGGTCCCCCTGAATCCAGAAAAAACATTTTTGGAAAAAAGTCCGTGTGTGCGGTGTGTGTGTATGTGTGTGTATGTGTGTGTATGTGTGTGTGTGTGTGTGTGTGTGTGGACAGCATACCTCAAAAACGAAAAGACCGTTAAATACCCCCAACTACTCTTTATGTAGAACTGTTTTCGAAAATTTTAATTTTCTCAAAAATGGCTCTAACGATTTTGATTAAAATATCGTATATTAAATATATTTACATGACAAATAAAATGTATATATTGAATTTTCTGGGAATAGCCTCTTGATGAATTTGACAGAACTTTGCATAACTGCTAAACCGTAAGAGGTGGACAGAAACTTACCACAGAAAAAAGCTGTAGAGCATGTTAAAACACACACTTTATGTTATATAAATGTTTTCGTGCAGTTTGTTGGTTTTTAGACATTCCTTGTTTTTAGTTTCAGCTTTGAAAATCTTTTACTTTTCTCATATGGAATTTCTCAATCCCTGTCCATACAAACAAAAGAGCTTCAATCACATGGCAACCAGATTTTGACTATCACTTTAAACTATGCTACTCCCTTCTTTCGCTTCTACTTACAAGGAAGCAATTAATAAGACTATTACTGTTAATTTTTCCTCAATTAGGATGAAGTAAAAGGAACCATAAGCTTTTTAATAATAATTTGTTGCAGAGATGTGCGGAATAACACATCAGATTTTTTGTTTTATTTCTCATTCTTTTATGTATAGTTCCACATATAATAGTTGATTTGTGAAGCAGAAATTACTGTACCTCGGGTTTAAGGAATGAAACACTGAAGTTAATAATGTAAACTTTATTGAAAGCACAAACTCTATTATTCATCAAACAGATAAAAGCATTGCTTTGGTTTGCCTCTAACTAAAAGCTGCTTCAAAGAGATCCATGTCATTACGTTTATTGCTTTGTGTATTGCGAACAAATATCTGTCTGCAATAAAACAACAGCATCACTTTAAAGTAATAAAACTTTAGATACAACATTTATCTGCCAATAGATTATTATCCTTTGTTGAGACCAGGCTTCAGAACAAAAGTAATGCTACAGAGCTTTATCTCGGGCTTCCTGAATCTGCTCATTCTTCCAATGTTTAACTCTTAAATACAATAATAATCTAGAGTTGAAGCCTGCCTGTGGGTTGCGTGTCTGCTTCCTGTTCTAGGGGTCGCGAGTTCGAATCTCGCCTAGGGTGATTTTTTTCGGCAGGTTTCTTTATCTTGAGAAGACGAATGTCGAGTAACTTTAAGCACTCTGAGCCCCGAGATCATTTGAGCATTATTTTATCGATTTAATTTATCGTCCGATATGATCAACCAGGTTAAAGAACGTTTAGCAAAAAAAAAACAAAACAAAACAAAACTGATGTGTTCCATCCACATTACTTTCTCTACATCTCTGTAACAATTTTTTGTTAAAAATCTTATTCTTCTATCTAACTCATGCTAATCGAAACAGTATCCGAAATTGTCTTATTACTTGGTCCCTTGGAAGTAGAAGCGAAAAAAGCTTATGTGTTCCATTCACATGATGTCCTCTAGTGTTCGGTAAACAAACCGTTTATTCAAAACACTAATTTATTATCTACATCATGATAAACAAGATAAACATAAGCATAATTAGTCTTATTACTGGCTTCCTTGTAATTATAAGGGAAACAACAAAATGCATAGGCTAAAGCGATAGTCTGGTCCTTTAAAATCCGTTCGCTATGTGACACATTTGAAGTGTCAATCTCTTTGCTTGCCAGGAATAAACAAACGAGAAACTAGAAGAAAGATGTCTTCCTGTTTGAGAAAACTAATTGGCTGAAATTTAAAGCAATAATCCATAAAATCTCGAAAATGGTTAACTGTACAAAAATGTATATGCTATAAAATATGTGTTTAAATGAGATATACATTTTTTGTGAAGTAAGTTTTTGTCCATTTCTTACGGTTTGCCAGTTATACAAAAGTGATCCAGTGTGAAGAGGTCTTCAGAGGCTATTCCCCAAAAATTCAAGATACACATTAGGTTTATCTTGAAAGTACGTTATACATAAGGTGGCTTACAAGTCGTTTGAGAAATATCTTAGAAAATGAACATTTTCTAAAAATATTCCAAGTAAAGTATAGTATGGGATAGGGGATTTTCTTCAAAATCTTCCATATATCTGAAATACCAAGTCTGGAATTTAACGGTCTTTTCGTTTTTGAGCTATGCTGTCCACAGACACACGCATCCACACATACTCACAAACACAGACACACACGCAACTTTTTATAAAAATGCTGTTTTTTTTTATTCAGGCGGAACCCAAACATGTATTTCCGGTAAAATCTTGATATCAAATTTTTGGGTGCAATATAATAGCTTCTTTATACACTATGTACACAGTGCGTGTAGAGAAATAAAAAAAAGTCGAATTCAAGTTAGGTAATCTTTCAATATACAATTATAGCTATCTTCCTTTCTTCTAAATTCGCCGTGTTTACAAGTTAACTGTCGTCATAGTTATCACATATAAGATTCCCTTTTTGCCGTTTCTTAAGTTTCTCTTCCATAATGATCCTCTTCAGTTCAATTTCCTCTTTTGAATACGTTTCCTTCTCAGTGCATTCTTTCCAAAGTAGATACACTACTTACTTTCTCTGTATATTTCACGTTTTCGTTCCTCAATTCCACGTTTCAAAAGATTTTGTTGTAATGTCCAAGCAAAAGCATTATGTATTGCCACACCTCAGGCAAATAATTTCTCCCAAATTCTTTCTTGAAGTACATGAACCAAAATATTGTTTTGGCTTTAATAATTGGTTAGATATGTTTATTTATTAAGTCCGACTGTTTTACATTCTCCACTCAGTACAAGATACATAGTAGGTAGAGGAGATATCGTAGGTATTCCACACAAAAATTCGATGTAGATATTTCACCAGAAGTAAATACATATTTTGAGGCCCTCTGAATAATAATAATATATATTATTATTATTATTATTATGTGCGGGTGTCCCCATGTGTACCTGTTAACATCATAACACAAAAATCAGATGTGTTCCATTCACATGACTTTCTCTACATCTCTGTAGCAAATTATTGTTAAAAAGCTTATTCTTCATGAAATCGAGATAAATATTAACAGAAATGTTTTCTTGTAAGTAGAAGAGAAATAAGGGAATACACTAAGCTAAAACGATAGTCAAATCTTTTAAAAGTTGGTTGCTATGTGGTTGAAACCCGTATCTTTGCATTTCCTGGAGTTGACAAATGTCCGTATAAGAAAAGTTTAAATATTTTAAAACTGAAACTAATAGCAAGGAATATCTAAAAGAAAATAGCCAACTCTACGAGAAAAAAATTCCATGTGTTCCATTCACATGACTTTCTCTACATCTCTGACACAAATTATTATTAAAAACTTATGCTTTTATTTACTTCATTTTAATCGAAAAAAAAATAGCAGAAATAGTCTTATTACTTGCTTCCTTGCAAGTAGAAGGGAAATAAGGGAGTACCATAGGTTAAAGTGATAGTCAAAAGCTGGTTGCTATGTGACTAACGTTCCTTTTTTTTTTTTTTTTTTTTTTTATGTACAGGAGTTAACAAATTCTTATATGAGAAGAGTATAAGTCTTTCAAAGCTGAAGCAAAAAACAATATATGTCAAAAACGATAAACTTCATGAAAAAATGTATAGGACTAAATTGTGTGTTTTAATGTTCTGTACACTTTTGTGTGTTAACTTTTGTCCATCTCTTACGATTTAGCAGTTATGCAAAATTCCGTAAAATTCATCCAGAGTAAAGTAATCTTCAGAGGCTATTCCCAGGAAATTCAAGATATACATTTTATTTGTCAGGTAAATATCTTTAATACACGATATTTTAATCAAAATCGTTAGAGCAACTTTTTAAAAAATCAAAATTTTCGAAAAATTATCCATATAAAGGGTAGTTTGGGGTGGGGGGATTCTCCTAAAAATCTTCGTGTCGCATCCCTGGAAGATACCAAAGTTAAATACCAAGTTTTGTATTTAACGGCATTTTCGTTTAGAGCTATGCTGTCCGCAGACACACACAGGGACCTTTTTGTAAAAATGTATGTTTTAGACAGGGACCCAAAACATGTATTTCCGGTGAAATCTCGGTATCGAATTTTTGGTTGGAATGCAGTACCTTATGTATACGCTATGTAATAGAGAAAGTAATATGTATAACATGCAAGTTGTGTGTTTACTTAGTTTGTGTAGTAGGCTTTTGTCTATCTCTTATGGTTAACCGGTAATGCAATATTTACCCAGAATTTCAAAGGCTATTCGCAGAAAATTAAAGATACACATATTCGCCGTAACTTACGGTATTATAATCAAAATTGGTAGAGTCATTTTTGAGAAAACAAAAATGTTCGAAAATGCCATGTAAATGTGTCGCATCTTTGGAAGATGTCTAACTGATATACCCAGTTTGGTCATTTACAGACTTTTGGTTTTTGTGTTATCGTGTTCACGGGCACACGGAGACACCACACGGACCTTTTTTCTAAAAATGCTTTTAATGGATACCGTGGACCCTAAAACGTCTATTTCCGGTGAAATCTCGGTATCAAATTTTTGGGTGGATTGCAATACTTTCTCTATACACTATGTAGGTATGTATTGCCTATAGATAAAGTAAAACCAATAAGTCGGTTTTATAAAAATAGTTAATATTTTAGATCTGCATCTTCCAAGGATGCAGCATAAAAATGTTCAAATTTCTCCCATCCTTTATACGGAAAATTTTCCAAAAATTATGATTTTCTCATATATGGGTAAACATATTTTTTATTAAAGTATTATATATTTAAAGCATTTGCATGACAAATGAAGCTATATATAGATTTTCGTGAGTATAGCCCCCGAAGCTCTCTTTATTCTGAATGAAGTTTCAGCAGTTTGTAAACTGTAACATTTAAAGGAAATTTACTGCACAAAAATGCACACAGATTATATTAAATCGTGTTATGGAATTAAGTAATACCAAAACATTCATTGTTATTGGTTTCAATTTTCCCATACTTGTCCTTTCTCAAATGAGTAGTCGTTATTTGTTTTTCTGTCTGCTAATCAAGTAAAGCGAACCAAACATCAGAGCCATCACATAGCGATCAGCTCTTTGAAGAACTTCTTATTGCTTGAGCATACGTATTCCCCTAATACCGTTATATACCCACGCAAATATGTAATACAAGTACTTATGCAAATTAATCTCTTTTAATGTGAAGCATGGGTAACGAAAGTCGTGTGAGTGTAGCACATAATATTTTTACTTTCTCTATCACGCATGTACAACGTACTTAACAGGTGGAGAAGGTATTTTATTCCATTCAAAAATTCATTACAGGCTGCTCGTTCCTTCTAGAGGAATGACCTCTAGCGAAGGTACAGTGAGCTAGCCTACCCTTAATAAACAAGTGGTGGTGGAGGCAAAATAGGACGAGCACATTGACGAAGAGAAGACAGGAAAAACAAGAATAAAGTGATACTATAGTACTATAATCTAGATTAGTCAGAGAAACGTGCCGATGGTGATTGTGGTGGATGTTATGATGATGATGATAGTGATGATAATGGGTGGTAGTGCTGTAATTGAAGTATTGGCAATGATATTGAGTGGTGGTGGTAATGGTGATGGCGTTAACGGTGCTGATAATGTTTGAGATGGTGACGTAATGTCCATGGTGGTGGTAGGAATGGTGGTAACGACGATGTGGTGATGGTGGTAGTGCTGGTGGCAGTGCGGGTTTTGGAGGTGGTGGTAGTGGTAGTGGTGGTAGTGGTAGTGGTGGTAGTGGTGGTGGTAGTGCTGGTTATGGTGTTGGTGATGGTGTTGGAGGTAGTGCTGGTTATGGTGTTGGTGATGGTGTTGGAGGTAGTGCTGGTTATGGTGTTGGTGATGATAGTGTTGGAGGTAGTGCTGGTTATGGTGTTGGTGATGGTGGTGGTGATGGTGGTGGTAGTGGTGATGGTGGTGGTAGTGGTGATGGTGGTGGTAGTGGTGGTGGTAGTGGTGGTGGTAGTGCTGGTTATGGTGTTGCTGATGGTGTTGGAGGTAGTGCTGGTTATGGTGTTGGTGATGGTGGTGGTGATGGTGGTGGTGATGGTGGTGGTGATGATGGTGGTGGTGGTGATGGTGGTGGTAGTGGTGGTGGTAGTGCTGGTTATGGTGTTGGTGATGGTGGTGGTGATGATGGTGGTGGTGATGATGGTGGTGGTGATGGTGGTGGTAGTGGTGGTGGTAGTGCTGGTTATGGTGGTGATGATGGTGTTGGAGGTAGTACTGGTTATGGTGTTGGTGATGGTGGTGGTAGTGGTGGTGATGATGGTGTTGGAGGTAGTACTGGTTATGGTGTTGGTGATGGTGGTGGTAGTGGTGGTGATGATGGTGTTGGAGGTAGTGCTGGTTATGGTGTTGGTGATGGTGGTGGTGGTGGTGGTGGTGGCGATGTGGTAGAAACGGAGGATGATATTGAGGAAAAGAAGTAGTAGAACTGTGTAGTAGTACTAGTGGTATAAGTAGTACAAGAACCAAGGTCAGCTATTGCACTATCAGGTACGTCATCCTGTAAAATATCAAGTTTATTTTCAAGCAATGAAAATTGTCATTCATATTTGGAAATTCGCACAGCAGAAGTCGAGAACAATTACTACAACTCAAGGTACACTTCATCCCCATTAGGAGTTATTGTTCCCAACCAAGTTAATGAAGTCTTTTAGATATGCACGAGGGGTTGGGGAAGAAAGAGAAATACCGCAAAAGAATAAAACCTTTCAAATGCTGCGATGCGAAGTCGAACTGGTTAATTTACCAGAAACAAAAGAGTACAGAAAAATGGTGGCTTTCTATCCCCCGCCCACCTTAACAAAAGACAATAGACGAAAGAAACACAAATGCTGTGGTTCATTTTAAATCCAGTTAATGTTAAAAGTGATAAAGCATAAAAGAAATTATTCTTGAGATTCGTGTTTCATGCTGAGAAGAATAAATCTTTGTCTCTATAAAAATGGATTTGAGATTGTTGTTACATTTTTAATTTATATAAAATTCTCCAGTTGGAGTTATGCTAATGCTTTAAAACGCCATATTTGAAAAAGTCTGATGTGTTCCATTCACACGACTTTCTCTACATCTCTGCAACAAATTATTGTTAAAAAGCTTAAGCTTCCATTTACTTCATGCTAATCGAGAAAGAGAAAACAGAAATAGCTTTATTGCTTGCTTCCTTGTAGGTGGAGGTGAAATAAGGGAGTACCATAGATTAAAGTGATAGTCAAAAGCTGGCTGCTATTTGACTCAAGTTCCTTTGTTTGTATGGACAGAAGTTGACAAATTCCCCAATGAGAAAAGTATAGTTATTCAAAGCTGAAACTGAAAACAAGGAATATCTCAAAAAGGATCTACTCCACGAAAAAAAAGTGTATAATATCAATTGTGTGTCTAAATGTGCTCTAAATTTTTTGTGTAGTAAGTTTTTTCCATGTATTGCGGTTTAGAAGTTATACAAGATTCAATAAAATTCATCCAGAATAAAGTAGTCTACAGAGGTTATTCCCAGAAAATTCATAATATACATTTTATAGTGGATTACAATAAATTTTATTTATAATATGGATTGTTATTGAAAATATAATTTAATGGTGGATTTAATTGTAATTTTATGAAGATTGATAAAATGATCTCAGCTCTACACATCGCCCGTCACTGTCGTTAGAGGACGAGATAAGTGCAAGTAAATATCTTAAATATAAGAGAACTTAATCAAAATTGTTAGAGCAATTTTTAAGAAAATCAACATTTTCGAAATTTTTTCCATGTAAAGGGTAGTTAGGGCTGGGGGATTTTATTGAAAATTTTCGTGTCAAATCCTTGCAAGATACCAAATTTAAATACCAAGTTTGGTATTTAAACATTTTTTCGTTTTTGAGCTAAGATGTCCACTGACTCACACACACACGGACCAGTTTTTGAAAATGCATTTTTTGGACACAGGTGGTCTAAAAAACATGTATTTTCGGTAAAATCTCGACATAGAATTTTTGGGTGGAATTCAATACTTCTCTATCTCTATGTACATTGTATATGCGGGGCTAGAGAAGGTAAATATATCTAGTGCTCCATTTACATGCTTTTCTTTAGCTTCTCTACCTCATATGTAGGCAGTAGATAGTAAAGGCATTGTTTTCCACCCCAAACATCCATACCGATATTTCACCGGAAATACATATTTTAGAACCCCCTGAATAAAAGAAAAACATTTTCACAAAGATGTCCGTGTGTGTATATGCGCAGCATAACTCAAAAACGAGGAGTCCGTTAAATATTAAAATTTATATTTGAGTTCAGTATCTTCTAGGGATGCGACACGAAGATTTTCAAGAAGATTCCTCCATCCCAGCTATGCTTTACATGGAAAAAAATTGAAAACTTTGGTTTCCTCAAAAAGGCTTGTTTTGGATACAGGGGACCCTAAAACATATATTTCCGGTGAAATCTCGGTATCAAAATTTTGGTTGCATTACAATACCTTCTCTATACATTATGTACATAGTACGTATAGAGGAAGTAAAAAGCGTCACTGACAAGTAGTACGTGAAGTGTAAATACTTTCTCTACACGTACTATGTACATAATGTATAGAAGGTATTGTAATGCATCCAAAATTCGATACCGAGATTTCACCGGAAATATATGTTTTAGGGTCCCCTGTATCAAAAAAAAAAGTATTTTCAGAAAAAGGTCCATGTGTGTGCCCGTGAGACTTTGAACACGATAACTCAAAAACGAAAAGTCGGTAAAACACCAAATTTGGTATTTAAGTTCAGCATCTTCCAGGGATGGGACATAAAGATTTTGAGAAAAATCCCCCCACTCCAAACTACCCTTTACTGGAACTTTTTTCGAAAATTTTGATTTTCTTAAAAATGGCTGTAACGATTTTGATTCAAGTATCGTATATTAACTGACAAATAATATGTATATCTTGAATTTTCTGGGAATAACCTCTGAAGATTACTTTGCTCTGATGAATTTTACGAAATTTTGCATATCTGGTAAACCGTAAGAGATGGACAAAAACCTACCACACAAAAAGTGTAGAGCACATTCAAACACACAATTATTTATGTTGTATAATTATTTTCTTGGAGTTGATTGTTTTTGAGATATTCCTGGTTTTTGGTTTCAGCTTTGAAATACTTGTGTTCTTACCATACGGAAAGTTGTCCACTCGTGTCCATACAACCAAAGCAACTTTAGTCACCTAGCAACCAGCTTTTGAGTATTACCTTAACCTATGCTACTCCCTTATTTTGCTTCTACTGACAAGGAAGCAAATAAGGAGAACAATTCTGCTAATTTTTTCTCGATTAGCATGAAGTAAATTGAAGCATAAGCTTTTTAACAATAATTTGTTTCAAAGATGTAGAGAAAGTCATGTGAATTAGACACATCAGCTTTTTTTTAAGTATCTCCCATACGTGGTGTATACAGAAAAAATAACGTTCGCCATTTAATAAAAGGTTAAAAGAAAACACTACGTTTCAACTGTCTAAAAACTAATTATTTAAACCTGCTGACCGTTTACAATGGTCGATTCGAATGAGATTTACCTATAACCAGCATTGCTTCCATATCTAATCACAACCAACCAATCAAACCTGATGATAATTCTTTATAAAACCTTTAGTTCTTAAAGCAAATTGGATCGCTGTCTCAGAGTTTCAATATAACATTCATAGGCGCTGTAGAATTTCTGGTCATGTATACATTGCGCTGCCAATATCCGTTACATATTCAGTGCTACCCACGCAGATGTTTGTCTGCGCCATCTGTTGTGAACTCGAGCATTTCTGCTGCTTCCACAGGGATATTTTTACTGAAATTAGTGATACGTATGACTGCTCAATAGAAGTATTTGTTTCAGAGCTTTGGATATATCGATATCACATTCTGGTAATATTCATATCAGAACTCAATGCGATTGCGTTTAGCCTATGTTAGAATTACTCGTACTATTTTACAAATATAGCTTCTTTACTCTCTCTAGCTCCATATGTACAATGTACATAGGGATAGCGAAGTATTGTATTCCACCCAAAACTTCGATGTCAAGATTTCACCGGAAAAATTAGCAGAAACAGTCTATGACTTCCTTGTAAGCAGAAGCGAACTAATGGAGTACTATAGAATCAAGTGATAGTCAAAAGCTGGTTGCTATGTGACTGAAGTTCCTTTGTTTGTATGGACACGAGTTGATAAATTCCTGTATGAGAAAAGTATAAGTTTCTCCAAGCTGAAACCAAAAACAAGGAGCATCTAAAAAACAATCAACTCCACGAAAAAGAATGTTTATATAATAAATTGTGTGTTTTAAAATTCTCTACAAGTTTTGTGTGGTAAGTTTTTATCCATCTCTTACGGTTTAGCAGCTATACAAAATTCAGTAAAATTGATCCGGAATAAAGTAGTCTTCAGATGTTTTAATCAAAATCGTTAGCGCCGTTTTTAAGAAAATCAACATTTTCGAAAAAAAGTTCCATGTAAAGGGTAGTTGAGTTTGGGGGGATTTTCTTGAAAATCTTCCTGTCGTATCCTTGGAAGATGCCAAACTTAAATACCAAGTTTGGTATTTAACCGCCTTTTCGTTTTTGAGCTATGCTGTCCACAGACACACATAACCTTATAGTTGGCAATGTAAAATAGTTGTGAATATTTAAGAGTAGAATTATGCATAAATGCAAGTTGTTGTAACTTAGGTAATTAAGGCAAGACGAGCTAGCTTAATTCCAGGTTACAGTTCACCAATCACCACCTGCTAATGAGCACAAGGTTTAGGCTAAAGAATGTAAGATAGAAAACAACAGATATAGAAGTGAGACAGGAATAGTGACTTGTCTTCCAAGTAGCACAGGGAATTGGAGAATCAGACAAAGCAAGCAAAAAGTTAAAATGAGAAGGAACCACTGGGTTTTTTCCAAACGCATCATGTGCACAATATGACTTAGCACAAGTTATTATCATAAGTTGTGAGGTGATGCTAACTAAGAACCAATAAAAGATACTGTTACATTTTATGGCGCAAAAGCTGGCGTCACCCAGGATCAGTATTTAATGCAAGGCAGATCTCTTATGTGGTTACTCTCTTGAGCGTGTGTTCACGTCACATTGTGTTGCGCGCACGTCCACGTGCATAAGTGGTGGGGGAGCGATGTGCAGATGGTTAATTTAAATGGTGGGATGGTATTCATTTATAACGCATTTGTAAGGAAACAAGCTAGCCACCCGTTCAATTTGTGATACAATAAATTCAAGTCATAATGGAAATGCAATGTATTTAATATTAAAGTCACTCACAAACCCCTGAGATAGTTTTAATTATAACATTAGGAGTGGAATCTTCATCAACAATGGAGCTGAGGACAATGCTGGAACGAGACATCGACTTCCAGCGACATTGTGTGCCCATCTGTTGTGGTCCATCCCCATGACGTGGCCCGCCCACTTCCATTTGATGTAGCTGACCAATGTTGTGTCTTTGATGCCTGTCATCTTCCTTGGTTCTTAGTTGCGGATTCTATCACGGAAGCTGATGCCTAAAATCTTTCTCTCAAACTTTTTCTTTGTTTGTTAGGAGCCAAGTTTGGACCCCATATAATGACAGAAGAAAGATGCAGCTGTCCAGTTTTCATTCTTATAATGTATTCTTTGCTTGTGAGAATAAATTTTGACTCATGCTTACAATTAATTACACATAATATTCAGATCATAATGAAATGCCGTAATTCATTCTCGGTGACAGCTATCGTTCCGCGGGAACACTGTTGTCACACTCCACTGTTTGACAACCCCAAACCCAAACGCAGGGCGTGAAGCTGTGAGAGTTTGCCTCCCTTCTCCAGCTTACATAATTCACACCCCAGTTCCAGCCAAGTGTTTGCTCTCCACAGGGACGCATAATAAAACCACGCCGATGGATGCAATTTTTCTCTTGATAAGCACATTGTAGCAGAGAAAGGCGACCGTCCTCTGTCTCGATGGCTGTGAGCTGATTTTATTATCCCAGCAACTGCCAATTGAAGAGTTCCTTTTCCAAGAGACTCTGCAGCAAGGAATATAGCGAATTAAATAAAACATGCTGTTCTTCAGCTTTAAATAAACGTTTTAAAATACTACACAAATACGTTTTTAATTTCTCTAGCACTAAGTACAATGCACATAAAAGTGAATGAATGAATGAATAAGTGTTTTTATTAAAATAGCATTATGCATTAATTGAACATAATTAATCACGCGGATCCAAAGATCGTACATGCTTTTCCAATATATAAAATAGTAAGCAATATTAAAAATCTGATGTGTTCCATTCACATGACTTTCTCTATGCCTCTGCAATAAATTATTGTTAAAAAGCTTATACTTCCTGCTAATCGAGAAAAAATTAGCAGAAGTAGTGTTATTACTTCCTTCCTTGTAAGTAGAAGCGAAATATGGGAGTAACATTGGTTAAAGTGATGGTTGCTATGTGAATGAAGTTCTTTTGTTTGTATGGACACGAGTTCACAAAGTCCTGTATGAGAAAAGTAGGTATGTTTTTTATAGCTGAAACAAAATGCAGGGAATATCTCAAAAACAATCAACTCCATGAAAAAAATGTATATAGCATAAATTGTGTGTTTTAAACTGCTCTACATTTGTTGTATCGTAGGTTTTTGTCCATCTCTTACGGTTTAGCCGTTATGCAAAATTCCGTAAAATTTACCCAGAATAAAGTAGTCTTTAGAGCAACGGATCCCAACCGGTGTGCCCCGGCACCCTAAGGTGCCGCGAGATATTGAGATAAACAAAAAAAAAAATACCTTCTACTGAAGCCTTAAGTCTTGTAAGGGCTTGAAATAAAATAAGTCAAATCAATTACTCTCATGCGCGGCATATGGTGATAGTGTTCGATTCATTTCAATAATTCAGTTATACTTGTATCCCACAGTTGGCATTACAGCTATACCCTGCCGAACATTCCCGAGACTACTCGCTTCCTCACGAACATTCCCGAGACTTCGACAGATGAATATATAAAAGTGTACGCCGCTTGGCGCTTTCAGTTGTCATCCTCGCGCTGATTCACTGTGTTTAGCTATGGATAAGTTCATTGTTAAACGTGAACGCCAGGACAGTGAAAGTGAACAGTCGGCTCCTACTGCTTGCTTTAAGAAGCCAAATCTTACAGTTTCTCCCGGACCGTCGAATTCACCACATAAAGAAGACAAACGAAACAAAAGAACATACCAGGACAGTTACTTAGCGTATGGATTTAAATGGAATAACAACGAGGAAAACCCTATCCCTGTGTGTTTAGTTTGTGGCGAAACACTTAGCAACGAGGCCATAGTACCTAGCAAACTGAAGCGGCATCTTACAACAAAGCATCCTAGTGTGTCACAGAAAAGTGTAATGTATTTTTCACATATAATAGAAGGGGAGAAGAAAACAGCTGTGCGAATGGTAAAGAGAATGACCATAGGTGATACTGCTCTTGAAGCCTCATTTAAAGTAGCAGAACTGATAGCTATAAAAAAGAAACCTCATACTCTTGGAGAGGAAATCATTGGCCCTGCATGTGAAGTTATAGTTTCAACATACTTGGCGAAGAAGCAGCTAATCAAATTTCGAAAGTTCCTCTGTCCCACAACACAATCAGCCGCAGGATATCTGAAATGTCATGCAATATCAACGAACAAGTCACGGAGAAAATAAAAACTTATAGAACATTTGCTTTGCAAGTAGATGAGAGTCTCGATATTGGTGACAAACCGCAACTCCTTGGTTTTATCAGATATATTGATGAAAAAGATATTAGTGAACAGTTTCTGTTCTGTAGACCGCTGGAGACTACAACCACAGGCCATGATATTTTCGTTTCTATTAATTCCTATCTCAATGACCATGATCTTTCATGGAAAGACTGTTGTGGTATATGTACAGATGGTGCACCATCTATGTCTGGGAAAATTAAAGGTTTTACTGCCAGAGCTCTCAATGAAAATCCATCCATTATTATAACTCACTGTTTTCTGCATAGAGAGCCATTAGTCGTGAAAGCGTGTACTGAAGATTTTGCAGAAGTGTTTAACCAAGTTGTGAAAATGGTGAACTATATGAAGTCCTTTAAAGTGCAGAATTTTTGAACAGTTATGTCGCGCAACGGATGCAGCTCATACCTCTTTGTTACTTCACACAGAAGTAAGGTGGTTGTCGCGGGGTCGTGTATTGAACCGGTTTCTCGAACTTAAAGAACAGCTAAAAACTTTTTTTAAGGATGAAAATCAAGACACATTTCATGAGCTCTTACTAAGTGACTCTTGGTGTTTTGAACTGTCGTATCTGGCAGATATTTTTCATAAGCTGAATGAACTGAATGTTTCGATGCAGGGTCGACATGAAACAATAATCTCCTCAACCAATAAAATGAAAGATTTTAAAAGAAAACTTAGTTCTTGGAAGTCTGCAGTTCAAAAAGTAGATTTGTCAAACTTTCCATCTCTTCTTAATGTGGCAGGAGATAAAGATCTGGGTAAACTGAAAGACCGCATTTGTGATCACTTATCAAGATTGCAAGATGCAATAGATGCGTACTCTCCAACTATTTCCACTACGAATCTCGACTGGGTTGTCTCACCATTTGATTTCGTAGATAGTGCAGAGGAAATAGATTTCATTGCTTGCGAACGAGAGGAATTTATTGATCTTTGCGCTGATTCCACACTCAAAGGTAAGTTCACCAAGAGTGAGGCGTCGGTGGCTAGTTTTTGGCTTCAACGGAGAGAGGAGTACCCTAACCTAATGAAGAAAACAATTAACGCACTTTTGCCCTTTTCAGCATCCTATCTATGCGAGCAAGCCTTCTTTGCTATGGTGACAATAAAATGCAAAGCAAGAAATAGACTGAATAACCTTGAGGATGATTTGCGTGTTTCACTGTCAACTGTAAGACCCGACATCACATATCTGTGCTCCAAGTATCAAACACAAGTTTCACATAAATCATTAATCGAACAAAATTTATTGATGTATTTTTACTCAGTGATTGTAGTAAAGTTTACTGCATTATGTTATGGTGTAGGTTATTATTATATAATATTTCAATAAATTAACATATTAAGCTTAATTTTCTTTTAATTCAAGGAAGGGTGCCCCTGGTGTTTAATGTTATTCCCAAGGGTGCCGTGAACTTCAAAAGGTTGGGAAACACTGCTTTAGAGAATAATCCCAGAAAATTCAAAATATGCATTTTATTTGACAGGTAAATATCTTTAATATACGATATTTTAATCAAAATCGTTAGAGCCATTTTTTAGAAAATCAAAATATTCGAAAACATTTCCATGTTATTTCATGTAGTTTGGGGTGGGGGAATTTTTCTCAAAATCTTCGTGTCGCATCCCTGGAAGATACTAAACTTAAATACGAAGTTTGGTATTTTACCGACTTTTCGTTTTTGAGTTATCGTGTTCACAGACACACTGACACACGGACACACACACGGACCTTTTTCTGAAAATACATTTTTTGGATACAGAGGACCCTAAAACATATATTTCCGGTGAAATCTTGGTATCGAATTTGTTGGTGGAGTGCAATACCTTCTCTATACACTATGTACATAGTGCGTATAGAGAAAGTAAAAATCTAATGTGTTACACTCACATGAATTTTTCTAGCTACTCCAGTAACAAACTTCTTACGAAAGATAATTCTTCTTGCAACGCCATGATAATCGAGATAAACATTACCAGAATGTTATTACTTGGGTCCTTATGAGTAGACTGGAACTAATTGAATGTACTAGGCTAAAGTGATAGTCAAAGGTTTTAAGAGCTGTCGTTATCCGATTGTCATTGCAATACTTCACAATTGAAACTAATACAAGGAATACCGCGAAAACGGCAAGCTCCACGAAAAACATGTATATGACATAACTTGTGTATTTCAACAAGATTTCCATCATTTGTATTGAAGTTTTTGTCTATCTCTTATGGTTTACTGGTTATGCCAAATTCATCCAGAATAAACAGATCTTTAGAAGCTTATCCCAGAAAATTCAATATATACGTTTTATTTGTGGCATTTTAATCAAAATCATTAGAGCCATTTCTAAGAAAAACAGTTCTAAACTTTATCATGCAAAGAGCAGTTAGGGTAGGGGGAATTTTCTTGAAAATCTTCGTGTCACATTCTTGGGAGATACCAAACTTAAATACCAAGTTTGATATTTAACCGTGTTTTCGTTTTAGAGCTATGCTGCCCACAGGCTCACACGGACCTTTTTCTGAAAAGGTGTGTTTTTTTTTGGTTCAGGGGGTCCTAAAAGGTATTTCGATAAAATCTCGGTATCGAATTTGTGGCTTCTCTAGCCACACTGTATATTGTACATAGAGGGTTAGAGAAAGTAAAATAAAATTAAAAGGATAAACAGAAAAATAAAAGGACATAGATATTCAAATACTGCAACTTAAATTTACAACACAGAATAAACTATTCCTATACAATAATGTACCTTACTATATTAGACATATACACTTAAGATAAATAAATGTACACAATACTAACACCTCAAGAAAACAATGACCGAAAAGTATGACATAAAATATGTGTAAAACGTTATAATCACTTCTAATCGTTTCCAGTTTTCACTATTATCAGCTTTCTAATATCTCAGCTGTCTCGTCTTAAGTAGAAATTTACCTATTGCGTCTGCGTCTTCCGTGCCTGCCAGTAGCATCCAACATGCCTCTAACTCTACATTCGTGGTGGTAAAGGATCACCGTAAATACTTTTTCCTCCGCACCCCTTCATGTTGCCAAGATATGGGCCCACGACTCTTCCTCCTCGCAAATGGGGCAGATTCTCATACCATTCTCGTCAGCAAGTTTTATGCTCCGCCATGTTCCTAGTCTAATCCACACTTTACCTAGCCCGTCCGCGTCTTCCGTGCCTGCCAGTAACACCCAACATGCTTCTAACTCTGCATTCGCGGGGGTAAAGGCTCGAGGTAAATACTTGTGCTTCCATTCCTCCGTACCATTACATCTTGTCAAGATATGGCTCCTGGACTCTTCCTCCTCACAAATGGGGCAGATTCTCATGATATTTTCGTTTGTAATTTTTATGCTCCGCCATGCTCTTAGCCTAATCCACGCGAGCCCCTCTCTAATGAGGTACCTGTTTAGATATATTGCTCCATACCCCACTCCGATTTTAGCCCAGACTGTACTTCCAAGGAAACCTTCTCCGTGCATTGCGTGTTTATTTGTCTCCAAATATTCCGTCTGTTTTGGCTTTAAGTAAGCTTAGAGTTGAGTTGTTGGTCAGAGTCACGATTTGCGCTGGCAATATATCAATAGGATTTATTAGAGTAGAACATTGTAAACAAAGGTAAAACTATTAACTTATGTAATGCATGAACCACATTGATGCTACGGCCCTGACATGTATCATAGTTTGTATTAGAGATCCTCAGAATTCCTACTAGGTCACTAATAGTCTGAGTTTGTTTAGTTCAGTGCCACTGCTGATAATGTAAGGATCTATAAAGTTGTTAGCAGTCATCGACAGGTGTTACTCAGCAGATTAAGAACGGGTCACACTAAATCAACATAGCAGACAGCTTCCTGTATTTTGTTAGCATTGCAACAAAAGACTGACAGTGAAGCACATTAATACAGAATGTGGTCGCTACACGAATTACAGGGTCAAGAACCAAATCCCTACAGATCTTCCAAATTATAATAACGTGGTGAGCGCCACAACCCCCCTTCCCGGTTAATACGGTCCTCATGACCTGGAGCTGCTCCTTCTCCATGAAGTAGTTCCTTAATTGGCCCCCGCCCTAGGGACCTCACGAGGCTGAGTGCACCCCGACCCAAGTCTCCTAAAGGGGGAAAGATCCCACGCCGATACCGGAAGCCAGGTCTCCCGCTGGGTAAGCAGCAACGCTACCACCGCGCCAAAGAGACGACCGTCGACCAATTTAGTATCAGTATTCAAATTCTTAAAATATTGTAAACCTTTGTAAAACCTGTAAATATGTTTGAAATATTGTAACAATATTAACGCATGTTGTCGCTACAAGACCTACGCTGTCAGGCGAGAAATAAAATATAATAAAAAAGCCTGATATGTTACACTCACATGAATTTCTCTAGCTGCTCTACAAATAAACTCTTACAAAAAATATTCTTTTTTTTTCACAATGCTAATCGAGATAAACATTAGTAGAATGTTCTTGTTACTTAATTCCTTATGAGTAAGTAGAAAGAACTAAACAGAAAATGGAAATGGCGTGTTATTTATGGACGCTCTGTAACTGCTGTGGTTCTCAGTGTCCCATTCTATACTGGGCGTGAAAGACCGCTTAATTTTGCTCAGAGGCCTCTCTATCAGGCTTGACGTTCTTTAACTGCTGTGGTTCTCAGTGTCCCATTCTATACTGGGCGTGAAAGACCGCTTAATTTTGCTCAGAGGCCTCTCTATCAGGCTTGACGTTCTTTAACTGCTGTGGTTCTCAGTGTCCCATTCTATACTGGGCGTGAAAGACCGCTTAATTTTGCTCAGAGGCCTCTCTATCAGGCTTGAGGTTCTTTCACGTGCCGTACATCTACGACACGGGACCACCGGCTCTACTTCCCTTCCGAAGGACCAAGTTTGGTATTTAACGGTCTTTTCGTTTTTGATCTATGCTGCCCACAGACACAAACACACACACACACACACACACACACAGACAGACACACACACGGACATTTTTGTCTAAAAATGCTTTTTTTTCAATTCAGGGGGTCTCAAAAATGTATTTACGGTGAAATCTCGGTATCGAATGTTTGGATGCAATACAATATCTTCTCTATACGCTATGTACATAATACTTGTAGAGAAAGTAAAAATCGGTTATATTACACTCAGAAGCCTTTCTCTAGCTGCTATACAAATAAAATGAACGTTTACAAAAGGTTCTACTTCTTTCTACACAATGCTAATCGAGATAAACATTAGCAGAATGTTCTTATTACTTAGTTCCTTATAAGTAGAAGGGAATGCGCTAAACCAAAGGGATAGCCAAAGGTTTTAAAAGCTGTCGTTATGTGATTGTCATTACAAGTCGCTGCTTTACTTGGCCAGGAGTAGAGCAAACAAAAACGGAAAAGCACAAGTATTTTACAGTTGAAACCAATAAAAAGGAATGACCCGGAAACGGTTACTCCGCAACAACACACTTAAGTACATAACTTGAGTCTTTTGACGAGATCTACATTTCTGTGGAGTGAGTTTTTGTCCATCTCTTACGGATTAGCAGTTAAGCAAAATTCGGAAAAAAGTCATCCAGAATAAAGAGGTCTTCAGAGGCTATTACCAGAAAATTCAAGATATACATTTTATTTACAATGTAATTATCTTTAATTTACGGAATTTTAATCAAAATCGTTAGAGCCATTTTTGAGCCAATCAAAATTTTCGAAATTTTTTCCATGTAAAAGGTACTTGCGGGTGGGGAAATTTTCTTGAAAATCCTCATGTCACATCCTTGGAAGATACCAAACCTAAGTACCAAGTTTGGTATTTAACGGTCTTTTCATTTATGAGCTATACTGTCCACAGATACACAAACATAGACACACACACATGCATTCAAAAAATGCTTTATTCGGACCGAGAGGTCTCTAATAGACATATTTCCGGTGAAATCTCGACATCGAATTTTTGGTGGAAAACGGATGGATGGATGGATGGATGGATGGACGGACGGACGGACGGATGGACGGATGGATGGACGGACGGATAGATGGACGGACGGGGGATGGATGGACGGATGGATCGATCGATGGATGGATGGATGGATGGATGGATAAGTTTATTTGCCAGAACAAAGTACATTGTGTAGCAACGTCAAATACAAGTGATTTCAAAAACAGTTGGCAGTATTATAAAAGTCATCCCAACTATAAAATGGATTTAAAATCAAAATGCGCTTCACTGACCTCTTAAAATATTCAATGGGGAGAGCTTTAGTGCTGTTACTGAGTTTGTTAAATAGATTTAATGATATTGTCTCAAAGGAATTTTGTATCTTACTATATTTACATCTATTTGTGTAAATATTGGAACTAGTTCGGGTGTGATGAAGATGAATTTCGGAAATATGACTATTTTTCTTAGCAAATAAGAGGCAGTGGAACACAAACAATGAAGTAAAGGTTAAAACACCCGACTTAACAAATGAGGTCTGGGGGCTACACCACATAAAATTCGAATTGCCTTTTTCTGTAATAAAGTATCTTTTTAACAAAAGCATGGTTCCCCCAAAATAAAGTAGCATAGCTCAAATGGCTATGGATTTGCGCATAATAAACTGATAATAAAACATTGGAAAACACATTATTTTTAAAACACGTAACATAAATATACCTCTGTATGCCTTTCTATCCAGTATTACATTGCACATGCGGGCTAGAACAAGGAAAAAGTTGAGACTCGAATTACGCTACGGAATTCCGCGAAAATAACATTGGATACAGCTCACATCGCTGTTGGCCTTGACAACCTGGCTTTCTGGTATCGTCTAAACAGTTGACTGTGAGCGCGTGTAATGTCGGGTTGAGCAAAAACTACGGAAATATATTTCACAGATTTTCCCTTAACAAAAGTGTGCGGAAAATAGCGAACTTATTAAAAGTCGAGAGTAAAGAGCATTAAACTGAAGAGTTAAAGTAAAGTTGATAAAAAAGCCATATTTGAATTATATGCCAGTGGAAATATAACCAGTTTTCAAGGATTAGTGCAAGTGAATATTAAACAAGCACATCGATGGTAAATGTGAAATCAGTGAGAATTGGTATACAAAACTCGACTGGTTTTATTATGTTGACTACCGAGACTGTGGGTTCGTAAGTACCTTAAAAATGTTTATTGAAAACTATGTTTAATGCCTTAAAAACTACTGGAGACAAATTCTTACACCATAAGTTAATTTTACACATTACAGAAACAAATCTGACTTGTTCCATTCATATGACTTTCTCTACATCTCTATAACAAAATATTATTGATTAAAAGCTTATGCTTCTATTTACTTCATGCTAATGGAGAAAAAGTTAGCAGAAATAATCTTATTATTTGCTTCCTTGTTAGTACAAGTGAAATAAGGGAGTACCATAGGTTAAAGTGAATAGTCAAAAGCTGGTTGCTATGTGACTGAGGTTCCTTTGTTTGTATGGACAGCAGTTGACAAATTCGTGTATGAGAAAAGTATAAGTTTTTAAATCTGAAACCAAAAACACCGCGAAAAAACATATATGACAGAAATTGTGTGTTTTAACGTGCTCTACATTTTTTGTGTTGTAAGATTTTGTCCGTGTTTTACGATTTAGCAGTTATGAAAAGTTGCTTAAAATACATTCAGAATAAAGAGGTCTTCAGAGGCTATTCCCAGAAAATTCAAAATATACATTTTACTTGTCAGGTAAATATAATTTTTATTATACGATATTTTGATCAAAACCATTGGAGCTATTTTTGAGAAAATCAAAATTTACGAAAATGTTTCAGGGAAAAGGGTAGTTTGGGGTGGAGGGATCTTTTTCAAAAACTTTGTGTCGCAACTTAAATACCAAGTTTGGTACTTATTGGTCTTTTGGCTTTTGAGCTATGCTATCCACACACACACACACACACACACACACATGGATCTTTTCCCAAAAATTCTGTTTTGTTTTAGATTCAGGGGGCCCAAAACATACACTTCCTGTGAAATCTCGGAATCAATTTTTTTTTTGGTGCAACCTTGTCTATACACTATGTATATAGTACGTGTAGAGGAAGTAAAAATGATCAACTCCACGAAAAAACAATGTATATTGCATAAAAAATGTATTTTAACGAAATCTACAGCTTTGTGTAGTGCGTTCTCGTCTATTTATTGCGGTTTACTAGTTATGCAAAATTAAAAAAAAAAGTGTAAAGGGGTCTTTAGAGTATTTTATTGGCATGTAAATGTCTTAAATATAAGAAATTTTAGTAAAATCGTTAGAGCTGTTTTTGAGGTAGTCAAATCTTTTTAACTGTTTACAGTGTAAGGGTATTTTGGGTGGTAGGGGTTCTCAAAATTTGTGTGTTTCATCCTTGGAAGATACTAAACTTAGATACCATGTTAGGTTTTTTGCTGACTTTTCGTTTTTGAATCACCCTGTTCACAGTTGCACTGACCTTTTCCAAATAATGTGTTTTTGGATACCGGGTACGCTAAAACTATTTTTCCGGTGAAATCTCGCTGCAGAAGTTTTGGGTGGAATGCAATAACTTCTCTGTACACTGTGTACATACAGAGCAGTAATAGGTTAAAACGGACAACTTTGGTTATAAATGCCATTTCTAAGGTACGTAACTTACACAAAGTGTTTCCTTGGAAATAATAACTTTAAAAAATGTTATTATACACATTTATAGTAAGAGTGCAAAACAAGTATTATAAAATGGGCAATAATTATCATCGTAAAGTGGTGCATATTATGACTTTTGGAAAATCCATAATATATAATATATTCGGTAATTGTAGAGAACTTGCGCCCCTCTATAAATTAAACAAATTGTGGTTTGACTGTAAGTTTGGTTTATACTCGTTACGTTTTTACCAATTTTTTTTATCGGAAAAGCTCCGTAATTAAGTTAGACGCAAATTTATTACGTGCGCGTAGCAAATCTTTTTTTGTGAATATGAAGTATGTCGTCTAGAAGGAGTAGAATATAAATAAAGAAGTCTTGTAGTACTTTTGCAATGTAAATATATAATAATACTACACACTAAAGTGCCTAAAACCTGAGTTTCATTGTCGGCGGCAGGCGAACAGTGTTGTGGAATGCAACACCGGCATATGTCGCTAGCCGCTGTGCTGATGTATGACAAGTATGTTTCACGCAGATGCAGCTGTTCAGTGAATTTTATTATGCAGAACTTCGGCCACTCTAAAATCGAATGAAACTTAGTGCGATTGATTGACTTTATATTTATGATGACAATTTCAAAGCCTGTGGTTAGTGTGTGTATATAAATTTATGTTTCTAATTTTATATCGTGGTAGTACCTCATTATCGATATTTCCAACAACTCCTAACAGTGCAATGGATACAACGTTAGTTTCTTAAACCATCTCCCCACCCATAATCCCTCTCTAACCACACTGGTCCCGTTAGAGTGCAAAACTGACATAAGTCGCAGCGGAGAGAGTTAGCGGCCCAACTTGTAAATAATTGCCATATATTCTATTGAAATGATATAAAATAATAAAAGTTTATGGAATAATAATGATATTTGTTATTGATCAAAACTTTAGGTTGCATGTTTATTGGGTAATTAAGCAGAAAATTGACCGCTCCAAAATCGAATGGAACTAACCGCGATGACTGATCCTGTTTTTTATGATAACGACTCAAATGTTTTATATGCCGGTCAAATTTGGATGCTGGAACGGTTGCTATGTTACGTATATGACGGATACTTACCAAATAATTACATATAA
Source organism: Hymenopus coronatus (assembly GCA_030762935.1). Lineage (NCBI taxonomy): Eukaryota > Metazoa > Arthropoda > Insecta > Mantodea > Hymenopodidae > Hymenopus > Hymenopus coronatus. The sequence goes on from CM060885.1 coordinate 80,687,260, forward strand.
ATAATAAATGGCTGTCTACATTAGCCTGAAGTAGATAGAATACGCTTATTAAAAATACTTTGTTACAGAGATGTTGAGAAAGTTGTGTGAATGAATCTCATCAGTACTTAAGGCAAGATAGCTGAGATCTATTAAGGCTGCCAATAGAACAGGAGGGGGAATAAAAACAGCTAAACAAAAGGGACTACAATGTTAGATTAGATTAGAAAGCATTCTGTAGGTACGTTTAGGCCAGGAAGCCACAGAACATAGAACTTGTCAATTCATATACATATGTCTTTATACTGTGGAAGAAGAAAAAAACAATGTATAAAGCTCCAGTGCTAAAAGAATGGCTTACAAAAACAACAGAATAGACATATAATCACATCGTTTGCTTTTGAGGCCTATACATCACTGCACTGTACTTAATGTGCTCTATAAAAGCATATGTACTTCCCTTTTACTTTCTCTATACGTACTAGGCAAAAATTCGATACTAAGATTTCAACGGAAATATATGTTTTAGGGTCTGTATAGCATTTTCAGAAAAAGGCCTGTGTGTGTGTGTGTGTGTGTGTGTGTGTGTGTGTGTGTGTCCGTGAGCCGTTGAACACGATAACTGAAAAACGATTTTAGGAAAATCCTCCCACTCCCAACTACCCTTTACATGGCACGTTTTTCGAAAATTTTGATTTTCTCAAAAATGGCTCTAACGATTTTGATTAAAAAATCGTATATTAAAGATATTTACCTGACAAATAAGATGCATATCTTGAATTATCTGGGAATAGCCTCTGAAGTATAGTTTATTCTGGGTAAATTTTGCGGAATTCTGCATAACTGCTAAACCGTAAGTGATGGACAAAAACGTACCACACAACAAATTTAGAGCACTTTATAACACACAATTTATGTTACATACATTTTTTTCGTGGAGTTGACGGTTTTTGAGATATTCCTTGTTTTTGGTTTCAGCAATAAAAAACATAATTTTCTCATTCAGAACTTTGTGAACTCGTGTCCATACAAACAAAGGAACTTCAGTCATATAGCAACCAGCTATGACTGTCACTTTAACCTATGGTACTCCCTTATTTCGCTTCTACTTACAAGGAAGCAAGTACTAAGACTGTTTGTGCTAGTTTTTTCTCAATTAGCAGGAAGTAAATAGAAGCATAAGCTTTTTAACAATAATTTATTGCAGAGTTGTAGAGAAAGTCATGTGAATGGAACACCTCAGCTTTTTACTTTCTCTAAACGTACTAAGTACATAGTGTATAGAGAAGGTATTGCACCCCACCCAAAATTTGATACCGAGATTTCACCGGAAATATATGTTTTAGTGTCCCCTGTATCCAAAAAAAAAAATCAGAAAAAGATCCATGTGTTGTATGTGACTGTGTGTGTCCGTGTGTCCGCGTATCTGTGATCACGATAACTCAAAAACGAAAAGTCGGTAGAATACCAAACTTGGTATTTAAGTTTAGTATCTTTTAGGGAAGCGACAAGAAGAGTTTGAGAAAATTCCCCCCACTCCCAGCTACCCTTTACCTGGAACTTTTTTCGAACATATTGATTTTCTAAGAAATTGCTCTAACGATTTTGATTAAAATATCATATATTAAAGATATTTACCTGACAAATAAAATGTATATCTTGAATTTTCTGGGAATAGCCTTTGAAGACTACTTTATTCTGGATTAATTTTACGGAATTTTGTGTAACTGCTAAACCGTAAGAGATGAAAAAAAAAAAAAAAAAAACTTATAACACAAAAAGTGTAGAGCACGTTAAAATACACAATTTATGCTATATACAGTTTTTTCGTGGAGATGGTCGTTTTTGAGGTATTCCTTATTTTTGGTTTCAGCTTTGGAAAACATACTTTTCTCATTCAGGAATTTGTCAAATCCTATCCATACAAACAAGGGAACTACATTCACATAGTAACCAGCTTTTGACCATCACTTTGACCTATGTTATTCCCTTTATTTCGCTTCCACCTGCATGGAGGCAAGCAATAAGAGTATTTCTGCTAATTTTTTCTCGATTAGTATGAAATAAATAGATACGCTTTTTAACAATAATTTATTGCGGAGATATAGAGAAAGTCATGTGAATGGAACACATCAGATTTTTACTACAATATACACGTACTATGTATATTGTATTGCATCCAAAAATTAGATACCCAGATTTTACGGGAAATATATGTTTTAGGGTCCCCTATATAAAAATAATTGTAGAAAAAGGTCCGTGTGTCTGTGAACACGATAACTCAAAATCCAAAACTCGGTAAAATACCAAACTTGGTATTCAAGTTTAGAATCTTCCAAGAATGCGACGCAACGATTTTGAGAAAAATCCCCCCACCCCAAACTACATTTTACATGGATCTTTTTTCAAACATTTTGATTTTTTCGAAAATGGCTCTAACGATTTTGATTAAAGTACCTTATATTAAAGTTATTTAGCAGAAAAATAAAATGTATATCTTGAATTTTCTTGGAACATCCTCTAAAGATTACTTTATTCTGAATAAATTTTACGGAATTTTTCATAACTGCTAAACCGTAAGAAATAAACAAAAACATGCCACACAATAAATGTAGAGCGTGTTTAAACACACAATTTATGTTATATAATTTTTTTCGTGTAGTTGACCGTTTTTTGAGATATTCACTGTGATTAGTTTCAGCTTTAAAATACATCTACTTTTCTCATACAGGAATTTGTGAACTCCTGTACATTTAAAGGAACTTCAATCACATAGCAACCAGCTTTTGAAATGTTTGACTATCGATTTAGCTAGTGTATTCCCTTATTTCCTCTTTTATTTTCAGGGAAGCAGGTAATAAGACCCTTTGTGCCAATTTTTTTCTGGATTATCATTAAGCAGTTTGAAGAATAAGCTCTTTAACAATAACCTATTGCAGAGATTTAGAGAAAGTCATGTGAATGAAGCACTCCAATTTTTCCTAATGTTCAATAAAATATTTAATAGAAATTTTGATTTATTATCGTTTTCTTTTACATTTTCTTCAAGTATTTCTATAAGTAATTGGTTAACCACAAACTGTAAGTTACTTATTACATCTCGAACACTAAACTCGGCCCTGCACGCCTGGTATTCCCAATATCCAAAAATAACATAGCGTTTTTATTTATGGACGCTCTTTAACTGCTGCTGTTCTCAGCGTCCCATTCTATACTGGGCATGAAAACCGCTTAATTTTGTTCAGAGGCCTCTCTATCAGCTTTGAGGTTCTTTTACATGCTGTAAATCTACGACACTGGACCAACGACTTTACTTACTTTCGAGGGAAGCCAAGCTAAGAATTTTTACGCCCGAAAAAATGTGACGTCCTCCGCCAGCTTTGAACCCGTGATCTTGGGTGTATGAAGTTAGCATGGTAACCGTTATACCACGCTAACAATAAAATATGTATTCTAGACCTGCTAAGAATAACTTACAGTTCTTAGTCCACAATGCACTATATCTAAATCATTTACTGCATCGAGTATAAAGTTTTGAACCAGGTAAACCAGAGAAGAAACTAATGTATCAAATTCTGCTTAAGGAAATAAACCCGAGAATAATCGCTGGGGTGAGCGTCATCAGAAAGAGCTATGCGATAGTTGTTCTTCTGTTTTCCTCTTTCAAGGTTGTGGCGGTACTGTTCGTATCCGGGGGTGCAGGTTATGGTTATAAATGGTGTTGAATTATCGTTGGATATACTCAGGGATTTTATTATCATGGAGACTCTTTCAGGTAGTGGTGAGACACAAGTGCTTTATTAACTGAGTCCGGCTTTTTTCTGCCGTAGAACACACGCGTATACTTCTTGTTTTTCTGCTGTGACATTACACTTTACTCGGCCGCTATGCTATTGTTTATTAATGTTGATGCTGTGATTTATTACGTACTATGATCGGTCTTAAAATCACTCAATTCCGTCACAACTAAGGATTACACCACGCGTTCAAATACCACATCTTAATCTTGCGGGGGTTCTTCATCAAGTGCCATAAAATGTCGCCTGATAGGCTCCATCACGAATTCTAAATTTCACATCTTGGTTGTTAGGAGGTCCTTCACCTTACATTGTCGCCTGACCAGCGGGAATCACTGTCCCGTTAGTCGCCTCGAGCAGGGTCCCTTCCTTCGGTTCAATGCACGGCAGGTAACGGATCTTGTACCCCGAGCTCGTGACTTATACGTGTTAAAAGTCTTTCTACCCTTACCATTTTCCTTATACATTTATATTTTCTCTTCTAAGAATTTAATTTTGCCCCGGGACAAGATATGTCTGTTACAATTCTGTATCATTAACCCACCGCTTACGAGATCTACCCAGACATTTTTTTCGATCGGCCGATACTTCATTACTATTTTTTCTTTGCTAATTTATTTTCAATCACTGTGTCAAAATGGTGCTGACATTATTCAACCTTGGCATTAACTCAATCTCTTTTAATCTGATGTTATTGCTTCATTTCTTATTTTATCTATTTTAGCGTTATCTTACATATCCCATGAACTTCATCTCTGCTGTCTGTATTAGTGATCGTTCTTTTTACTTTCTCTAGCACGTATGTACATACAATTTACATAGTAGCTAGAGAAGGTATTGTATTCCATCCAAAAATTGTATGTCTAGATTTCAGCGGAAATATATGTGTCGAGATCCTGAGCTGAAAATAGCATTCCTTACTTTGTGTACAAGTAAGCACAGTGCACATTCAAATACTCTATATCGAGATTTGGACGGAAATACACATTTTAGCACCCCGTGAATAAAATAAACAACATTTTTATAAGAATATCCATTCATGTGTGTGGGGCCCCACTTGGTAGTTAAGTTCAGTATCTTCCAAGAATTGGACACGAAGATTTGCTATACAATATCTCCACCTCGACTACCCTTTACAAGGAAGATTTTTCGAAAATCTTGATTTTCTCAAAGATGGCTTTAACGATTTTTATTAAAGGTCATATGGTTAAGTAATTTTCATGATAAACGAAATGTATATATTGAATCACCTCATTAAAACACACAATATGTTCTATAATTTATTTTCTTTATAGTGAAAGGTTTTCGAGATATTCGGAGTAATTCGTTTCAGGTTTAAGGTGCTTAAACTTTTCTCAAACGGGAAGTGTCCTTGTTTTCGACTCTCCTTTGTTTACTTCTAACAAACTAAGAGAACTGGACTTTAAAAGATTTCATTGTCACATTAGGCTGGTGCATTTCCTTTTCGTATTTCTTTTGCACTTACAAAGAAGCAAGCAGTAATAATAACACCAATCCCGCTAATGTTTATCTCAACGATGTACATAATCTTTTGTAAGGATAGTTAGAATGTACAACAGCTAGAGCAGGGCCGGTAAGATAAGCAGCACCCATAGTGTAAAAGCTTCTACCCTTCCTTTTACATCCCATCTGGCAGAAGAATGGACGTGTGGTGGTTGTTCTTGAACAACAAAATACTTATTCTACCAGTTCCGATTAAACATCCGCTGTTCATTCACATTGCACATGTAAGCCACTACTGTATTAATAAGACTACACATGGCTAATTAATATCGGAATGTACCGGTTTCTTTGACTCTACGTGACTGTTAAAAGTAAAAAGTGCGGTGGAGAGGGAGGGTAAGTTCACATCTCTTCTGCTTTGTCAGATTTGGAATAAAGAAAAGCATGTGAATGTGGCACATCAGTTGTTTCTATATATTATATTACCTTCAGGTAGCTAGTCGGTAGGTTATTGATTTCAGCAACCACTGAATATAATATAATATAATATATAGAAAAATATGATGTGTTCCTTTCACATGACCTTCCTTATCCCAGACAAAGCACAGGAGGTTCTTTCCGCTAATAGCCCCGTGGCAGCCTTATCATATATATTCGTTGTATGGTATCATATCATAATAAGGAGAGGATATAATAGGGTCGGCTAATAAGTCCCGGTCCTCTCAATGAAACTGCATTTATTTTTGCTTTATTTCTCAACATGATCTCCAGAAAGGCTAATACATTTGTCATATCGGTGTTCTAATTTAATTAAACAAACTCTATGGTGCGATTTATCAAGTTCCTCAAAATAGCTGTTTACCACATCAATGGCCTCCACGATTCTGTGAAATCTTCGTCCTCCAAGAAATTTTTTGTGGTTTGGGAACATGTGTTAGTCACTGGGTGCTAGATCTGGCGAATAGGGTGGTTGTTCAAGAAATTTGAACTTTAATTCGCACATTTTCCCCATTGCAATGACTGATCGATACGCCGGAACATTGTAATGAAGCAAGATTCCGTTGCCAAATAAAAATAAATAATTCTCTGTGCATCCCAAAAAACACTCGCCCTTAGCTTGTTAGCTGACAAAATAGACTTTTCTTTTATGGAGTTTGTTCACCCGGCGCAATCTACTGTTTTCATTGAGATTTACTTTCTGGAGTGTAGTGTTGTATCCAAGTTTCATCCATTGTAATAAGCCGTCTTAAAATTCACTGGATTTTTACGGTAAAGATCCACATTGTTAACAGAAACAGGCTTTCTTTGCTTTCTTGATCAGGTGTCAACAAACGTGGCACTCATCTTGCTCGTACCTTGTGAAGAACCCAAAATATTACCTGCACGCTCTTTTGATATGTTTACAGCCTCTGCTTCTCAAACAACTTTAATCTGCGGTCTTCCAGTTATAAACGATGCATTTTTTCAATGATGTCTGGAGTTGTCACTTCAACAGGACGTCCAGAGCGAGGCTCATCACTAGTGCTCGCACGTCCCATTTTAAACTCTGCAACCCACCTTTTAATCATTGAATATGAAGAGCAGAGTCTTTCAATGTACTGCCCATTTTCTTCTTGATTTCTTCAGGGGTTAAGTCTTTCAAATGGAAGTTTTTAATCAATAATCGTTTTTCCAAATCCTCCATGTTCATGAAAACTCTAAAATTGTCTTGTTTAAAATACTGTCATGCGAAAACTAAACAAATTTTGAACTGTAACTATGGATACAAGCTAGTCTAGAGTTAAACTATACGATGCTACCGTCTAACTGGCCTAGTGGCGACATATCTGTGTGAGGCTCGGGATTTATCAGCTGACACACGTATGTACAAAAGGCACAAAAAAACCGGCACTGCCTTGTTCCGTACACCGCATTCCTTACCGTTTGTAGGGTACTTTATTACGTCATGTTTTTATTTTATTGACTGATACTGTCACCTTGCTGGAGAGTGTTCTAAATCGAATCAATAGTGCATACCTATGCTGGGTTTGTCAACTCATTCGCTAATAGGATCAGCCACCTTACTCAACTGGAAGCGAGATTAGGTAACTGTAAGCTACAACCCCTCCTCCTTACCCAATTAGAGAGACGGAGCGGCCAGCGGATATCAGAAGACACGACTTATAAATGCCCCTAGAGACTATCAGAAATTGGAGGTTTATTGCTATTTTTGCTCTGCGTACAGGTTAATATAAAACTTTGTGGGCCACATTTGCTAATTCACATGTTTTTAGTTGAACTTTTTTTTGCCTAAGTCCTAGTAGTGCTGTTCTATCAGAAAAAAATTTGGATCAGCATTTCTGTACAACTACTGTTTTCTTTTTTCTCTCCAATGTAGGATCGTTCATTGGGAGGGATGTGCTTATATCATCGCTTGAGAGATGAAACCGAGGACCGTCGACTTAAACAGCCCGTGGCGAAATGGCATCCGTCCAGAATTACTGGGGTTGTAAACTTTATGCTTCATGTCCAAAATGCTTTTCACAACTTCAGTGCCACTCTCTAAATGCGATTCCACTACAAGATGAAATTTGTCGGAGAAAGTTTTGCTGTTCCCCGGAGACTTTCTTGTAGAACATATCGCTTTTGCTGCACCGAAACTTGGAATATTGAGTAGGCTATGTATTCCTGCATTTTAAGATGTTGCTGCGGATTTTAACATTTGGCTACGAGAAAGTTGTATAATTTTATGAGTCCAACAAACCAGTGTGTTTTTATACATTATGTAACGAAAAAGAATGTCTAATGTTCTACATTCACATCTTTTTATTTTCTTATATTGCAATGAACTACTCTTATTACAAGCTATTCTTCTATCTACTTCATCTTATAAGTAATAGCACCAGTATTGGTTTAATTGTTTTTTCACACAAGCCGTGTGTAGGGCAGGAGTTGGACAGAAAAATTCAATGTCATACTCGGGATTTGAACCATGGATCTCCCAGTCTCTAGCCGGTTACTCTACCACTGAGCTACCATTGTAATATACCGGCACGGCATTAAATTTCTCAACTGACTCGCATGTTTCCCAGTAAACCACAAGGTGATCTCAAATTATTTTCATATGATAACCCCGATGGCGACTTACAATGTTGTAGGTACTTTTAAGTCTCGGGATTCACAGTTTAGACAACTATTTGGTCAAGTGTATTAGTTTAATTGTTTTTTCACACAAGGGAAACATGCGAGTCAGTTGAAAAATTCAATGCTATACTGGCATGTTGCCTTGGTAGCTCAGTGGTAAAGCAACCGGCTAGAGTCCGGGAGATCTATGCTTCAAATCCAAGCTATGGCATTGGATTTTTCAGTCTGACGCTATCTATCCAATACCACGAGTGCTTTCATTTTGTCGACAATTCGAAAGCACGAACTGTATTTGATAAGACAGTTCAACGAAATAGACTATTAATAATTTATAATACGGAAGTCACGGCAACTATTTTATACATACTAAATAAACAAATATGCGGTAACTTCAATATATACATTTGAAAACATGTTCGCAGTACGGGATGGCACCACCAGATGACGTCTGAGTGCTAGTAGACGCCTACATTAGTAACCCAGAGGCTGTGTTCTAAGATGGATGTCTCTAAATTTGATAGGATTCAGCGCCTTTCTCATGTTGGCATACATTTTTGGAAGCATTGGGGGATTATTTAAGGTCATTAGCTCATAAGAATATTACGCGCACGTCCCCGTAGTTATTTGTGCATATATACATAATACGAATAAAACAAAGATCCTATTTACGAATCTTTCAATGTATTGATACTATAACCCCTTGTGGTGTAATGGTTACCATGCTGACTTCATATACCCAAGGTCGCGGATTCAAACCCGGCGGAGGACGATTGATTTTTTCGGGCGTAAAAATTCTTAGCATGGCTTCCTTCGGAAGGGAAGTAGAACCGTTGGTGCCGTGTCGTAGATTTACGGCACGTAAACGAACCTCAAACCTGACAGAGAGGTCCCTGAGCTAAATTAAGCGGTATTTCATGCCCAGTATAGATTGGGACGCTGAGAACCACAGCAGTTAAAGACCGTCCATAAATAAAATGCCATTTTTTTTTGTACACGGTTCCCAATTTAGTACCAGCATTGCGAATTACATTCCAGCGACTTTCAATTCACATCTTGAGTTTTGTTTCCTGCAGTTTTATTGTCTGATTAAAATAGTATAGATCGTATTTCTTTAAAACGCTTTTGTTGGATCCTGGGGACCTGAAAGCGTCAAGTTTTGTTGAAATCCCGACATCAAAATTTTGGGTGGAATACCAACCATCTCTATCTGATATATACATTCTACATACATATGTGCTAGAGAAGGTAAAAATGCAACATAAAATCAATGGCTTGGCATCATCATCATCATCATCATCATCATCATCATCATCATCAACGACTTATGACAAGGGCCTGTTGACCAGTTTCGTTCCCAATAGAAATTATGGCAGATATTTCCAAAGATTTTTAGGTCTTCCAATATTTCTATAACGTATTTCTATAACGTATGTAATTTAACATCTTCTTTGAAAATCTGTTATCATTCATTTTTATTATATGTTTAAACTAATTATGTTTATTTGCTTTTATCTTATTATTTGACTTAAAATTTGCTGTTTCATTCACATGACTCTCTACTTCTCTGCAACAAATTATGGTTAAAAAGCTTATGTTTCTATTTACTTCATTCTAATCAACAAAAATTATCAGAAATGGTCTTATTACTTGCTTCCTTGTAAGTAGAAGCGAAACAAGGGAGTACTATAGATTACAGTGATAGTCAAAACCTGGTTGCGATGTGACTGAAGTTCCTTTGTTAGGATGGATTGGAGTTGACAAATTCCTATATGAGGAAATTATAAGTTTTTCAATGCTAAAATATATAACAAGGAATATCTTGAAAATTAACAACTCCACGAAAAAATGTATATAGCATAAATTGTGTGATTTAACGTGCTCCATACTTTTTGTGTTTTAAGTTTTAGTCCATCTGTTACAGTTTAGCAGTTATATAAAATAGCGTAAAAGTTGTCTTCAGAGGCTATACCCAGAAAATTCAAGATATACATTTTATTTTTCAGGTAAATATCTTTAATATACGATATTTTAATACAAATCGTTAGCCTTTTTTAAAAAATCAAAAGTTTCAAAAAATGTTCCATCTAAAGGGAAGTTTGGGGTGGGGAGATTTGCTTGAAAATCTTCGTGTCGCATCCTTGGAAGATACCAAACGTAAATTCCATGTTTGGTTTTTAATGGACTTTTCATTTTTGAGCTATGCTGCCCGCAGACACACACACACGCACACACATACTCGCACAAACCCACACACGGACATTTTTCTAATTTTTTTTTATTCAGGGGGTTTCAAAGCATGTATTTACGGTGAAAACATGTATTGAATTTTAGGGTGCATTACAATACTTTCTCTATACACTATGTACATAGTACGTGTAGAGAAAGTAAAAATATGTTTCAATAACGTTCACTTCTGTGTTGAGATTATCATATAATATATATCATATATGAAAGATAAAATTGTCGTGGGATCGGCGTCCCGTTCCTGCAATGTCCTCAGCTCCGGCGTTGATGAAGGTTCCACTCCTAATTTCCTAATTACACTTAACCTCAGGGTATGTGGGTGAAGCTAATATTAAAAACACTGCATGATCCCTTACGACATTAATTTATTGTAATATAGATTGTAAACGTGCGGCTAGCTTGTTCCTTACAAATGCGTTATGATAAATACATCCCACTATTTGTTTACTAATGAGGAGCCTAATCTAATCCTGTGCACATCGCTCCCCCACCACGAGCACACAACACAATACCACTCTCAGAGTAAGAGTAACCATATAAGAGATCTGTTTTTCCTTAAATAGTAAACCAGGGTGACGCCAACTTTCGCGCCATAAAATGTAACAGTATCTCTTATTGGTTCTGAGTTAGCATCACCTCACAAGCTATGAGAATAGATTGTGCCAAGTTCTGACGTCATAGCGTGTGCATAACTCGTTTGGAAATACCCAATTGTTCCTTCTCACTTTAACATTATGCTATCTTTGTCTGTTTTTCTAACTCCCTGTGCTACTTGGAAGACAAGTCACTATTCCTGTCTCACTTCTTTATATCTCTGTTCTTTTCTATCATGCATCCTTTAGCCTAAACACTGTGCTCATTAGCAGATGGTGTTTGGTGAACTTGTACCTGAAATTTCGCTAGCCCGCGTCGCCTAATTATCTCAGTTACAACTTGTATTTATGTATAGGTATTTCTACTCTGGAATATTTACAATTATTTTCCCTGGCTTTCTATAAGTTAGTAATATTATGTACATTTTCTCTTTTTATATGTTATTTGTGAGCATGTGGTATGTGATCCTACAAAATATTCAGATTCGTCTTCTAAAATACATAATAAAGCAGATATTTGGAACATGCTATTCGCTGCGCCGTCCCCTGGGGGATAGGCATAAGCTGATCAATGAACTACCACATGGCAAGTTTCAAAGCATTATTCATTGTCAAGGAATACCACGGTGACCTAATTTATGCAGACCACATTGTCCACATCATATTGGCGCACCCAAATGAACAAACGCATTTCAGTTGCTTTGACAGAGAGCATGAATCAGATTACACGACACAAATGGAAGACACGAGAACCTTGCAGCGACGCTAATGTTTTTTACTTTCTCTACACGTACTATGTGCACAGAGAAGGAATTGTAATGCAGCTAAAAATTCGATACCGAGATTTCACCAGAAATACATGTTTTGGGTCCCCTGAATAAAAAAAAAAACATTTCAGGCAAAAGTTTCGTGTATGTGTGCGTGTGTGTCTGTGGACAGCATATCCCAAAAACGAAACGACACGAAGAGTTTTAAGAAATTCCCCCCCCCCATTCCAAATTACCCTTAACATGGAATTTTTTTTCGAAAATTTTGATTTTCTCAAAAAAGGTTCTAACGATTTTGATTAAAATGTCGTATATTAAATATATGTATCTGACAAATAATGTGTATATATTAAATTTTCTGGGAATAACCTCCGAAGACCACTTTATTCTGGATGAATTTTATGGAATTTTGCTTAACCGCTAAACCGTAAAAGATGGACAAAAGCTTACCACACAAATATATACAGTGTATGCATAAAGTCCGTATACGCCTATATTAAATTCAAACTGACGTGAAATTAAAGTACAAATTTGCAATATTTATATAACTAAATGCTTCTCCTTACATGTTAGGACTCCAAAACCTCGGTATGTGTCTCTGCCGCCATGTTCTCGTGTTCATCTTACTCAACGTCATTGGAGTCACTTAATGAATTATCAGATGCTGATATGGAGACACGTGTTAATGCTTGTGGTCGGATGCTGTAACAATTCCAAACAATGTCTGAGAATACAACACTTTATTTTCAGGCCCAGTTTAAATTGTTTCCTCGTGGTTGATTTTGACCTTCAATGGAATAAATCAGATTTTTACTTTCTCTACACGTACTATGTACATAGTGTATAGAGAAGGTATTGTATTCCACCCAAAATTCGATACCGAGATTTCACCGGTAATACACGTTTTGGGTCCCCCTGAATCCAAAAAGAAACATTTTTGGAAAAAGTTCCATGTGTGTGTCTCTGTGGCTGTGGACAGCATAGCTCAAAAACGAAAAGACCGTTAAATGCCAAACTTGGTATTTAAGTTTAGTATCTTCCAAGGATGCGACACAAAGATTTGCAAGAAAATCACCCCACCTCCAACTACCCTTTACATGGTACTTTTTTCGAAAATTTTGATTTTCTAAAAAATGGCTCTAACGATTTTGATTAAAATATCGAATATCAAAGATATTTTCCTGACAAATAATATATATATATCTTGAATTTTCTGGGAATAGCCTCTGAAGACTACTTTATTCTGGAGGAATTGTGCTTAACTGCTAAACCGTAAGAAATGGACAAAAACTTACCAAACAAAAAATGTAGAGCACATTAAAACACACAATTTATGTTATATGATTTTTTCAAGGAGTTGATAGTTTTTGAGATATTCCTTGTTTTTGGTTTCAGCTTTAAAAAACATATAGTTTTCTCATACAGGAATTTGTCAATTCGTGTCATTCAAACAAAGGTACTTCAGTCACCTAGTAACCAGCTTTAGACTATCACTTTAACCTATGGTACTCCCTTATTTCGCTTCTACTTACAGGGAAGCAAGTAATAAGACTATTTCTGCCTTCTGACTATTCTGACTATTACATTTTTCTCGATTGGCTTGAAATAAATAGAAGAATAAGCTTATTAACAATAATCTGTTACACAGAAGTAGAGAAAGTCATGTGAATTGAACACATCAGATTTTGTTACTTTCTCATGCTCACACAGGAATGTTCTTTGAAAAGTATGTGTTTATTAATTGTCACCCTCAATGACTCCGGTACCTCTAACTCTGCAGCACGTTTCCTTAAGGATTTAACTGGAGGTTGTTGGGTATATTTTTCCACGACAGCACAAAGTCCAAGTCTGGTGGATGGTCTCGTCGCGTCGCCCGTTAAAAATGTTTTCCGTTCCCTCCTAACAACGTCTTCTTTGTCGGTGCTGCTTTCACAAACATGCAACGAAATCGGCCATGACATTTTTCATTGATTTGTCATTAATTTGATGCTTGTGAACCCACACAGCGTAAACTAAGCGTTCCTCAATTGTGAAATCACTTGCATCAGCCATTCTTTCTCAATATATCGGCATCCACTAATTTGAAGTATTCGGACTTTGTGGGAACTCTGCAGAGCACATTAGAACACACAATTTATGTTATATACTTCTTTCGTTAGAATGCAATACCTTCTCAATCCTTGTTCTAAGTAAAGAAAGTAAATATATCTTATGAATAAAATTACTAACGCTTTCATGCCGCGTTCATATTATAAAATGTAGATCCTGGAGCACGGCCTACAAACCCGGAATCTACATTTATGGTACCTTATGAATGTTTCAACACATGCTTAAATTCTGTTTATATACATTTTGAAATTTATAAAACACGAGAATGAAACCAGAGAGGTTTTTCATGATTTAAGAAATAAAAATCTGATGTGTTCCATTCACATGGCTTTCCCTAAATCTCTGCAACAAATTATGGCTACAAAGCTTATGCTTCTATTTACTTCATGCTAATCCAAAACAAATTAACAGAAATATTCTTATTACCTGTTTCCTTGTAAGTGGAAGTGAAATAAGGGAGTAAGATAGGTTAAAGTGACAGTCAAAAGCTGGTTGCTATGTGGCTGTTTGTTTGTATGCACACTAGTTGACAAATTTCTGAATGAGAAAACTAAGTTTTTCAAAGTTGAAACCAAAAAACAAGGAATATCTCAAAACGATCAACTCCACGAAAAAATATGTATATAAAATAAATGTGGTCTTGATTGTCGGTGTGGTAAGTTTTTGTCCATCCCTTACGGTTGGTATTTCCAGAAAATTCAAGATATACATTTTATTAGTCGTTTAAGTGTCTTTAATATATGATATTTTAATCAAAATCGTTAGAGCCATTTTTGAGAAAATAAAAGTTTTCGAAAAAGTTCCATGTAAAGCGTAGTTGGGAGTGGGGGATTTTATTGAAAAGCTTCGTGTTGTATTCTTGGAAGATACCAAACGTAAATACCAAGTTTGGTTTATAATGGCCTTTTCATTTTTGAGCTATGCTGCTCACAGACAGACAGACACACACACACACAGATATTTTTCTAAAAATGATTTTTTCGATTCAGAGAGTTTCAAAACGTGTATTTCTTGTGAAATCTTGGTATCGAATTTTGGGTGCATTAAAATACCTTCTCTATACACTATGTACATAATACGTGTAGAGAAAGTAATATGGATATTGAATAGGTAGAGTCAGGCTAAAAAATTCAAAGCCATAGCCGGGATTTGAACTACGGATCTCGTGGTCTCTAGCCGGTTGCTCTACCACTGAGCTACCGTGGCAAAATGCCGGCATAGCATTGAATTTCTCAACTCTTGTACTCCGTAAATTTGTTCCGTAACGAAAAGGAAAGTGCAGAATCATTGCTATAATGAAAGGACACTCAATTAAGCCATAACAAGTGGACGTGATTTGGAATTTCTTAAGACAAATTCAAAGAGATATTTGTTAAAGGAGTCTGGAAACAACTAGCGAATAGTAAAATGGGTAGTACAACTATTTCTGCTAAGGGAAAAAACAAACTTTCATAACGGTAGTTTATATATCCAGTAATAAACATAGACGGTAAAGAAAGTCATTTGAATGTATACATCAAACGTATATTACTTCTATATTAAAGTTTTTCATATTACGAGTAACTCCTTGGAGCTGAAAATTTATCTTGTTTTAAATATTTCGAAACGCAAACAAGCAGAGAGTTGAAAGAGATATCTGTTTATTATTATTTCATAGAGGTTCGTCCTACTCTAAAAAAAAACAAAAACAATTACATATGTATTCACATGACCTTCTCCATTGCCTTTTTAAATTCTATTCTTACAAAAGGTTATTCTTCTATCTCATGTTAATAGACATAAACTTTCGTTAGTCATTTGTATATTTCGTTGTATAAAGACGCAGTAGTCTAAAGCGGTAGCCAGATTTTTAAAACGTCGGATGACTATCTGAACTCTTTACATACCTATGAGAAAAATCTGATCTGTACCATTCACATTACTTTCTCCATATCCCTGCAACAAATAATTCTTAAAAAGCTTATACTTCTATTTACTTTATGCTAATCAGAAAAAATTAGCAGAAATAGTCTTATTACTCGCATCCTTGTAAGCAGAAGCGAAATAAGGGGCAACCGTAGGTTAAAGTGATAGTCAAAAGCTGGTTGTTATGTCAATGAAGTTCCTTTGTTTATATGGATAGGAGTTGACAAGTTCCAGTATGAGAAAGTATACGTATTTCATAGCAGAAACCAAAAATAAAGAATGCCACAAAAACGACGAACTCCACGAAAAAAATGTATATAACATAAATTGTGTGTTTTAATGTGCTCTACATTTTTTGTGTCGTAAGTTTTCGTCCATCTCTTACGGTTTAGCAGTTATTCAAAATTTAGTAAAATGCATCCAGAATAAACTACTCTTCAGAGTCTATTCCCAGAAAATTCAAGATATACATTTTATTTGTCAGGTAAATATATTTAATATCCGAAATTTTAATCAAAATCGTTAGAGCCATTTTCCATAAAATCAAAATTTTCGAAAAAAGTTCCATGTTACCACTTTTTTACTTTCTCCATACGCACTATGTACATAGTGTATAGAGAAAGTATTGCACTCCACCAAAAATTCGATACCGAGATTTCACCGGAAATATATGTTTTAAGGTCTCCAATATCCAAAAAAAGCATTTTCACAAAAAGGTCCGTGTGTGTGTGTGTCCGTGTGTCCGTGTGTCTGTGAACACGATAACTCAAAAACGAAAAGTCGGTAAAATACCAAACTTGGTATTTAAGTTTAGTATCTTCCGGGGATGCGACACGAAGATTTTGAGAAAAATCCCCCACTCCAAACTACCCTTTACATGGAACCTTTTTCGAAAATTTTGACTATCTAAAAATGGCTCTAACAATTTTGATTAAAATATTGTATATTAAAGATATCAACCTGACAAATAAAATGTATATTTTGAATTTTCTGGGTATAGCCTCTGAAGACTACTTTATTCTGAGTGAATTTTACGGAATTTTGCATAAGTGCTAAACCGTAAGAGAGGACCCCACAAAAAATGTAGAGCACATTAAAACAGACAATTTATGTTCTATACATTTTTTTCGTGGAGTTGATTGCCTTTGAGATATTCCTTGCTTTTGGTTTAAGCTATAAAAAATTATATTTTTCTCATACAGGACTTTCTGAACTCATGTCCATAGAAACAAAGGAACTTCAGTCACAGATCAACCAGCTTTTGACTATCACTTTAACCTATTTTACTCCATTATTTCGCTTCTACTTACAAAGAAGCAAGAAATGAGACTATTTCTGCTAATTTTTTCTCGATTAGCATGAAGTAAATAGAAGCATAAGCCTTTTAACAATAATGTGAATGGAACACCTCAGACTTTTTTTTTAGTTGCTTACTGTTGTGTGTGTGGACTCGTGTGATTGACGAAGATCAATGTATGATTATTAGTATTTGAAAAAATACGTATATTTATTCATTACATTTGAAAAACTTCAACGAGCAATTCAGAGAAAGTTGAAGATATAGATTTTAATTACGACACAAATGTGATATTAAACATAGTGCCGATGTTCTTAAGAAAAAACCTAATGTGATCCATTAACACAACCTAACTGTTCCGAAACCAAATTTTCTTACAAAATATTATTCTTCTATCTACGTCATACAAATCGAAGTTTACATGACAAAATTGTTCTTATTACTTGCTTCTTTGTAACTAGAAGGGAAATAAGAAAATACACTAGAAAATGCGATTGCCAAATCTTTTAAAAGCCGGTCGCTAAGTGAAAAAATTGAAATTCGACTCTCTTCTTTTTTGCTGTTGTTTGTTTCGGAGTAAATAAGAGAGACACGATAAGAATAATGTCTTCCCGTTTGATAAAAGTTTAAGCAGGTTAAAACGAAAACCAATATGTTGTAATATCTCGAACATAGCTCCAAAAAGAAGTAAATGACAAAGGTTTGTTTTAATGAAATATACATTTTTTGTGTAGTAATTTTTTGTTTATTTCTTACGGTTTACCAGCTACGCAAAAGTTATACAAAAGTCATCCAGAATAAAGAGGTCTTCACCAGTTATTCTCAGAAAATTTAGGATATTCATTTTGTGGCATAAAAATGTCTTAAACATATGAATGAATGAATAAGTGTATTTATTAACATAGCAATATCATACATAGAATTTCAACAGTCGCACGGGTCCACAGACTGTACGTGCTTTTGTAATACACATTACAAGCAATATTAAAACAACAACCACAACAAAGAATTAAAAGAGTAAACACGAACATAAAAAGACAAAGGAAATACACAGTCCAAAGCATTATTAAACAACAATAAAGAATTAAGAGTGAACCCGAAAATAAAAATACAAAGATATTCAAATATAGCAATTTAAATTTACAGCACAGAGTACACCTTCATAAATACACTCTCTTATAATAGATAATTACACTTAAAAGACATATACACATAATATATACAACCCTAGCACAACAGTGACCTAAGTATGACATAATATATATGTATGTATGTAGAACATTGTAGTCACTTTTGTTTAGTTGATCTTATCCCCCCCCTTCTCTATTGGCAGCCTCCTCAGATCTCAGCTGTCTTGCCTTAAGTATAAATTTACCTAGCCCGTCCATGTTTTCCGTGCCTGCCAGTAGCGTCCAACATGCTTCTATCCCTACATTCGCAGTGGTAAAAAATCGCGGCAAATATTTTTCCCGCCTTTCCTCCGTACCCCTACATCTTGCCAAGATGTGAGTCCACGACTCTTCCTCCTCGCAAATGGGACAGATTCTTATACCATTCCCGTCAGAAATTTTCGTGCTCCTCCATGCTCCTAGTCTAATCCACGCGAGCCCCTCTCTAATGAGTTTGGTACCTGTTTTGATGTATTGCTCCATACCCCACTCCGATTGCAGCCCAGACTGTACTTCTAATGACACCTTCTCTGTGCATTGCGCAATTATTTGCTGTCTGTGAATATCACAGAGACGTTTCTTAATTTTTCTCCAAATACTTCGCCTATTTTCCTGCCCCGCCATCCAAATGTCTCCCATCCCAATGGTTTCCAACCCTTTCTTTAATTTTGATGCCCACGTCAAATTACCTTCCATTCGCAACTGTTCACGGTAGCAGACTGCCCTAATTAGAGATTGGTTTCCAAAAAATGTATATAACATAAATCGTGTGTTTCAACGAAATCTAATGTTTTCTTAAGTACATTTTTGACTATCTCTTACCGTTTATGAGTTATACAAAATTCCGCAAAATTCTTCGAGAATAAACAGCTCTTCAGAGGCTATTCCCAGAAAATTGGAGATATACATTTCATTCGGCAGTAAATGCTCCTAAATATAAGACATATTAATGACAATCGTTAGATCCCTTTTTAGAAAATCAAAATTTTCGATTTTTTTCCATGTAAAGGGTAGTTTGGGGTGGGGGATTATTTTTCAAGAACTTCGTGTCGCATCCTTGGAAAATACCAAACATAAATGCTAAATTCACTGAAATACAAACAGGTATGTTTTTCTAGAAATGCTTTTCTACTTTCCCTACACTTACTATGTACATAGTGTATAGAGAAGGTATTGCACTCCACCAAAAAATTCTATACCGAGATTTCACCGGAAATATATGTTTTAGGATCCCCAATATCCAAAAAAAGCGTTTTCACAAAAAGGACCGTGTGTGTGTGTGTGTGTCCGTGTGTCTGTGAACATGATAACTCAAAAACGAAAAGTCGTTA
Source organism: Hymenopus coronatus (assembly GCA_030762935.1). Taxonomy (NCBI): domain Eukaryota; kingdom Metazoa; phylum Arthropoda; class Insecta; order Mantodea; family Hymenopodidae; genus Hymenopus; species Hymenopus coronatus. The sequence goes on from CM060885.1 coordinate 80,707,038, forward strand.
GAAAACCTAACTTGGTATTTAAGTTTGGTATCTTCCAAGGATGTCACACGAAGACTTTCCAGAAATTCCCCCCCTCCCCAACTACCCTTTACAGGGATTTTTTTCGAAAATGTTGATTTTCTCAAAAATGGCTCAAACGATTTTGATTAAAATATCGTATATTAAAGACATTTACCTGACAAATAATATGCATATATTGAATTTTCTGGGAATAGCTTCTGGAGACTACTTTATTCTGGAGGAATTTGGCTTAACTGTAAGAAATGTACTAAAACTTACCACACAAAAAATGTGGAGCACATTAAAACACACTTTTTTTGTAATATACATTTTTTTTCGAGGAGTTGATTGTTTTTGAGATATTCTTTGTTTTCGGTTTCAGCTATGAAAAACTTATACTTTTCTCATACAGGAATTTGTCAACTGCTGACCATACAAACAAAGGAACTTCAGTGACATAGCAACCAGCTTTTGACTATCACTCTAACCTATGGTATTCCCTTATTTCGCTCCTACTTTCAAGGAAGCAAGCAATAAGACTATTTCTGCTAATTTTTTCCTGATTAGCATGAAGTAAATTGAAAATTGAACAATATTTTGTTGCAGAGATGTAGAGAAAGTCATGTGAATGGAACACATAAGATTTTTTTAAATAATTCTGAAAATGTGTGTTAGCGGTAAAAACTCGGTGCCAATATATGGTTGGAATGCAATATTTTTCTGTGTACTGTGTAGATGAAATAAAAACTAACAAAAATAAACCGTGAATAACTAAGGCCGGGATCACAGCACCTAATGAAATACTCGAGGGTTTTGGTTGTTGGGAGCAAGTTTGAAGTTTTCTTCGCCGTATTTACCTACAACGGCTTGACGTAACAAAAGGTGCTTACAGTGAGAGCCCGAAGGGGAACCCGGTCAGCAGCGAGCGCAACGTTTAAACTGTAAGTGGATTTTACTTTGCTTTCCTTCGCTGCGCGCAACACAATGGCCTTAACAATGTCGAGCACTACGGGGTTAGGAAATTGCCAACTAAGGTAAAAGAGTGGTCACGTATGAGAGGGAACATCGGGAAAGGAAACACAGAACAGGAAATTGTCACCTGACCATAACGAGGTCCAGTTCCTGCTCTATTCTTAAAAAAGAGTGACGTCGAAATCACGTCTTTTATTGGGCTTCTGAGCATTGGACTTGAACAGAAGTGCCAAGGCCTAATTATAAAAGCGAATCAACGTATCTGCAGGTATTTCGTGAACAGCTTCTTTGCATTTGTTTTTACTTTAAAAATTGCAACTTATAAGAAACAACAAAACATTGGTTTTACATATAATACTTTAAGTTTTTTTTTAATACTCAAGAAGTTCCATTTTTGTAAAAAAATAGAAAAAAAGATCTGATATGTTCCATTCACGTCACTTTCTTTGTAAATCATTGTTGCAAAGCTTATGGTTTTATTTACCTCATGCTAATCGAGAAAAAATTAGCAGAAATAGTCTTATTACTTGCTTCCTTAAAAGTAAAATCGAAATTAGGAAGTGTCATAGTTTAAAGTGACAGTCAAAAGCTGGTTGCTAAGTGACTGGAGTTCGTTTGTTTGTGTAGACAGGAGTTGACAATTTCCTGTATGAGAAAAGTTTGTTTTTAAAGCTGAAACCAAAAACAAGGAATATCTAAGAAACGACCAACTCCATGAAAAAATGATTATAACATAAGGGGTATTTTACAAGATCCTCATATTTTGCATAAGTTTTTATCTATCTCTTACTAGTTAAGCAAAATTCATCCGGAATAAACAGATCTTTAGAAGCTATTCCCAGAAAGTTTAAGATATAAGTTTCATTTGTGATAGAATTGGCTTTAATATGTGAGATTTTAATCAAAATCGTTACATCCATTCTTAGGAAACACAAGATTTTCGAAAAATTTTCCATGTAGGGTAGTTAGGGGTGGGGGGAATTTCTTGAAAATATTCGTGTCGCATCCTTGGAAGAGTCCAAAGTTAAATATCTAGTTTGGTATTTAAACGTCTTTTCATTTTTGAGCTATGCTGTTAATTACCAAATTTGGTATTTAACTTGAGTATCTTCCAGTGATGTGCCACGAAGATTTTCAAGCTAATCCCCCCACCACAAACTACTGTTTTCATGGAAAAAGTTCTGAAAAATTTTATTTTCTCAAAAATGACTAACGATTTTGATTAAAATACCGTATGTTTAAGATATGTTTATGACACACGGAATAGATCTCAATAGCTTCACGGTGCAAACGTATGTAGTAATGAGTAGTGGGCAATAGCTTCACGGTGCAAACGTATGTAGTAATGAGTAGTATTGAGATCTATAAACATGCCAACAATTTCAATAGGAAAGAAGAAACATTCAGACTAAATAAAACTTGGCATCCAGCCCTACAGAACAGACCAACCAAGAAAGCACGTACACCAATCAGAAACAACACGGACACAGGGGGCCGCAATCCGGACCAATCAGGTCATGCGAGGGCGGTACCTCCCACACTATATAAGCCGAGCGCTCCGGACAACGTACCAGTAGTCGCTACTGAGAGACCACGGAGATGTACACGCCACTGATGATGCCTGCCGCAGACGCAGGCGAAACGTCTGGGGAACGAAGGGAGAAGCCCAGTGGACCACGGCCTACAAGCCCGGTTTTGTTTTCTATAAGTGATTCTAACACCGGCCGTGAAAGCCTTCGAACTTTAATGAAGACTTTGACACTCTCAAGTACAAGTTTGGGGAAGTGTTCCATTCACATGACTTTCTCTCACCTCAAGTATTAGAACGTCATAATCTCCTGCAGAAATTTTAAACCAATAATATTTGTCAACTCTCACGGACTGTTTACACAAATTCCGAGGAATGTACAGCAACGAAAAACTGCAAGTCATTTGGTCTGATGCTCTATGCCTGCAACGTTTGGGGTATGGCAGCAGACTCCTGACTTCTCTGGTTACAGCGGGTACAGAATAGAGGACTCCGGTCCATATATTCTGTATGTCGACGTTTCCCTTTCAGGCTACTACATGAAGCTTCGGCCATCCCATATGTGGAGGATGTTATTAGGCGCCGGGCTCAAAAATTCTACGCCAGATTGGGCGACCATGAGAACGCACTTGTCAGATCACTGGGGGAGTACTTACCCACTGAACGCCGAAAGAGGCGGTTCCGAGTTCCCCGCATGGCTTGTGGGCAGACCCAGTAACAACGGCTTTAAACCAGCCAACAGCGTAATAGCTGAATAAAGCACTCCCTGCCATTGGGAGCGGTCTATCAAAATTTCACCGAAATAATTAAATAAAAATAAACGTCAGCGGAGCAGAGGAAAGGATGCTGCTCCTGAAAAATGCAACCGCTCGAGGAGCCTATCTAGCGCTACCTCCTTACCACCAACACTCGAAACCCCACAATTTAAACCTCAACCTTCACCTCATTCCTGTGATTAAACCCTTACCAGGGTAGGTACACAGCAACAACACCTGGGCTCACCATGAGCCTACCAGACTTGCACGCACGCAAGTCATTTGGTCCGAGTCAAGCTGCACCCTGCCGCCATTCAGTCTCTATTTCACGGCAGGAAAAATGCTGTTGGAGGGATGTGGGGAGGTACGCTGGGTGCTCTATGTTGCCTGTGGTTTAGGATGGGGAGGGACCATGTTAAATAACCTGGATGATGACGGGGCAGGAGAATCACCCGGTGTGAGACCTGTTCTGTACATTTTGAAACATATTTCTACACTCACATTTTTTTTAGTCATTAGTGCATATTATTGTATTTTCCTTGAAGTAGACACATTTAAGGCCAAATGCTATTGGTCGAAACAAAATTTCGGATTTTTAGCAATTTTTCACCATAGTGAAAAGGTTAAAGCACTCACCCACACAGTTATCGATTTAAATTGTCACGTGATACGGTTTAAAGCGCCGCATGGTATTAAAAGTCACAGAAAATTGAATTTCAAGATTACTCTATTTAGTTAGATCAAAACTTCTTGTTTATCTTTTGATCAAATTTCACAGATGCATTACCTAAATACCAAGTTTTTGAGTTACTGTGTTTACAGACACACGGTCATACTGACACTTGGACCTTTTCTAAAAAATCTGATGTGTACCATTCACATGAGTTTCTCCATATCCCTGCAACAGATAATTCTTAAAAAGCTTATACTTCTATTTACTTTATGCTAATCAGAAAAAATTAGCAGAAATAGTCTTATTACTCGCTTCCTTGTAAGTAGGAGCGAAATAAGGGACAACCGTAGGTTAAAGTGATAGTCAAAAGCTGTTTGCTATGTCAATGGAGTTCCTTTGTTTCTACATATAGGAGTTGACAAGTTCCTGTATGAGAAAAGTATACGTTTTTCATAGCAGAAACCAAAAAAAAAAGGAATGTCACAAAAACGACGAACTCCAAGAAAAAATGTATACAACATAAATTGTGTGTTTTAATGTGCTCTACATTTTTTGTGCAGTAAGTTTTTGTCCATCTCTTACGGTTTAGCAGTTATTCAAAAGTTAGTAAAATTCATCCGGAATAAACTACTGTTCAGAGGCTATTCCCAGAAAATTCAAGATATATATTTTATTTGTCAGGTAAATATGTTTAATATACGAAATTTTAATCAAAATCGTTACTGCCAATTTTGAGAAAATCAAAATTTTCGAAAAAATTTCCATGTAAAGGGTAGTTGCGGGTGGGGGGATTTTTCTCAAAATCTTTGTGTCGCATTCCTGGAAGATACTAAACTTAAATACCAAGTTTGGTATTTTACCTACTTTTCGTTTTTGAGTTGTCGTGTTCACAGATACACGGACCTTTTTCGAAAATGCTTTTTGTAGATAAAGGGGACCCTAAAACATATATTTCCGGTGAAATCTTGGTATCGAATTTTTAGGTGGAGTGCAACACCTCCTCTATACACTATGTACATAGTACGTGTAGAGAAAGTAAAGATGTAAGAAGGTGGAATACAATATTTTCTCGTGTATCCACCATGGATACTATTTAAAAGGTAGGCAAGTTGTGTCAGAATAGGAGTTGCAGCTCTCGATGAATCGGCAAGACCATCCGTGACGGTTTGATGCTTTTACACAATGATGATGATTCTATCGAGGAGGGGCGACACCGGTAGTTGAGGGGGGGTTTAAAGCTTAATCCCCGCGCTTCAAAAGGCGATAATCTGCATCTGCTTCACACCAAAAAGGTTCAAAGCCGACGTGCTAAATGGTTGAATCATAATACCAAAGAGGAATAGAGGATTATAGTCACATTTTAGGATTATTCAAAGCTTCTTTGTTAACACTTATACTCGCATTTATAAATTACTATTTTGTTTAATATAGTAATGAACCGAAACTTCAAATAAGCGCATGGGGATGTTTAAACTTTCAGTAAACATGTTCATCCAATTATATTTGCAGACCTCGCATTCAAAATAGACTTTGTCACTCAAATACAAGTTTGGGGAGGTGTTCCATTCTCTACACCTCTGCATTAAATTATTGTTAAAAAGTTGATTCCTCTAACTGCTACATGCTAATCGAGATAAAGACCAGCAAAATTGTCTTGTTACTTGCTTCCTTGTAAATAGAATGGAAATAAGGGAATCCACCAGGCTAAAGCGATTATCAAGAGCCAATTGTTATGTGAATGAAATTCGTTTCTTTAGTAAACCAGGAGGTGACAAACTTCCGTATGCGAAAAGTCCATTTTAAAAATGAAACCAATGAAAAGGAATATTACAGAAAGGAAAGAATTTGTATGACATAAAAATCTACATGTTTTGTTTAAGAAACTCTAGTACGGTTTACCAATTCAGTAAAATTCATTCAGAATGAAGTGTCATGTAGACTTCTTAAATATATGGTATTTCAATCAAAATGTAAAATCATTTTGAAGATTTTTTCCATGGAAAGTGCCTTTGGACAGCATAGCTCAAAAACGAAGAGACTGTTAATTACCAAACTTGCTATTTAAGTTTGGTGTCTTCCAAGGATGCGACGCGAAGACTTTGAGAAAGATCTCCCCACCCCAAACTACCTTTACATAGAACTTTTTTCGAAAATTTTGATTTTCTCAAATATGGCTCTAACAATTTTGATTAAAACATCGAATATTAAAGATATTTACCTGACAAATAAAATGTATATCTTGAATTTTCTGGGAATATCCTCTGAAGGCTACTTTATTCTGGATGAATTTTAGGGAACTTTGTATAACTGTTAAGCCGTAAGTCATTGACAAAACTTAGTGCAACAAAAATGTAGCGCACTTTAAGACACACAATTTATGTTATATGCATTTTTTTTCGTAGACTTGATGGTTTTTAAGATATTCCTTGTTATTGATTCAGCCTTGACAAACTTACACTTTCTCATACAGAAATTTTTCATCTACTGTACATACAAACAAAGGAAATTTTGTCACATAGTAAGCAGCTTTTGACTATTACCTTAACCTATAGTACTCCCCTAATTCGCTTGTACTTACCTGGAAGCAAGTAATAAGACTACTTCTGGTAAGTTTTTCTCGATTAGCATGAAGTAAATAGAAGCAGAAGCTTTTTAATAATGATTTGTTGCAGAGATGTAGAGAAGGTCATGTGAATAGAACACATCGGATTTTGTACATGTTGTAATGTAATGTTTGAGGCAATATTTATATGTTTTTCACAAAATCTGCCGACATTTTATGAGTTTTATGTCATGTTTATAATATTTGTTGTTCAATTGTTTTTATTCCTTTGCTTCCGAAATTGAAATCACTGGATGCAAAAATTTTATTTCTCCTTATGCTTTCGTCGCATTTAAGTGTTTTGATTTTCTCGATGCGATTTTGTTTTTCAACAGTATCTATAGTAACGTGTTGATTTTCTGATTGGTGACGCCAAGTTATCAAGAAGAAGGAGGCTTCTTCACGCGTAATGGAAAAGGCCGTTTAGAGATAACGCATAAAAATGTATTCGTGTTGAATTATACGCGCTCATGGATTCACAGCGTTCAACAAAGTAAAGAATTAAATCGAGCAATTACAGCTTATCTTTGGAATTGTAAAACAATGACTATAAAAATAAACTGCGATTCTACAAAAATCCTAGCAACTTATTATTTAAGAAGCCCGATCTGGGAAGCCCAACAAGCCCGATAAAAAAACGCCCTGAGAAGAGTCAAACGCTACATAAGGTCAAATAAAAACGCGAGTAGGCTTACAATCCAACATTTGACGAGCATTTATAGAAGCTCTGTATATAATTGCTTGATGTTTACTGTGCAATAATGTGTGTTTTTTTTTTTTTTTTTTGTAGTTTAACGTCCTTTAACCTGGTTTGGTTTCATATCGGACGATGAATGCAATTGATGATATGATGCTCAAATGATCTCGGGGTCCATGGAGCTTAAAGTTACTCGACATTCGTCTTCTCAGAATAAGGGCAAACCCCGAAAAAAACCTTACCCGGGTAACTCACCCTAAGCGAGATTCGAACTCACTACCTTTTGAACGTGAGGCAAACATGCTACCACCACGCTACCCAGGCGGGCCGCTAGTGATTTATTTTGTTTGATACTGGCATATCGTCGTACTGCAGCCGTGGACAGGACGAACTGGCAACATTGTGACGGAGCTGCCACGAGTTAAGGCAGCTGTCAGGGATCTCTCTGACTTTAACAAATGCTATGCGAGAGAATCCCAAGTCTGCACAAAGTGAAAGTGAAAACTTATCGCAGAGGAAATTACAGTTTAACACCATTATAGCGCTGCCCAGCGTAGAAAGTTAGGAACTGAAATGGGTAAGAGACTGACCGTGTAGGAAGTTGGAAACTCCGGCACTGATGTGATTGTTTGTGAGCGCGCAATGTCATTAAGTATCTGTCGAGAATCGATATCTTGTCCCAGCTTTGGCCATGAATGTTTCAGCTAATAACGTAGCTACTGGCTTATCGGAAGGTTAATGACTCTTATGAATAACTGATAGATCTTTGCATAGACGATTATATAATTGCTTAAGGGGACAAGGTACTTTGAAATGGCAAAAAATAACATTTTTGCTTTCTCTACACGCACCATGCACTTAGTGTATACAGAAGATATTGTATTCCACCCAAAAATTCGATTCTAAGAGTTCACCGGAAATCTATGTTTTAGGGTCCCCACTATCCAAGAAAGGCATTTTCAGAAAAAGGTCCGTGTGTGTATCTGCGAACATGATAACTCAAAAACGAAAATTTGGTAAAATACTAATGGTGGAATTTAAGTTTAGTATCTTCCAGGGACGCGACACGAAGATTTTCAAAAAAAATCCACCCACCCCAAACTACCCTTTAAGTGAAACTTTTTTCGTAAATTTTGATTTTTTCAAAAATGGCTATAACCAATTTGATTAAAGTGTCGTATATTAAAGATATTTACCTGACAAATAAAATGTATATCTTGAATTTTCTTGGAATAGTCTCTGAAGATTTCTTTATTCTGGATGAACTTTACCGAATTTTACATAACTGCTAAAGCGTAAGAAATGGACAAAAACATACTGTACAAAAATTTTAGAGTACGTTAAAACACACAATTTATGTTATTTCACTTGGAGTTGATTTTTTTGGAGATATTCCTTGTTTTTTGATTCAGCTTTAAAGAACACGTACTTTTCTCATACCGGAATTTGTCAACTCCTATGTATACAAATAAAGGAACTTCAGTCACATAGAAACTAGTTTTTGACTATCACTGTAACCTATGTTACTCCCTTATTTCGCTTCTACTTACAAGGAAGCAAGTAATAAGACTATTTCTGCTATTTTTTTCTGGATTGGCATGAGGTAAATAGAAGAAAAAGCTTTTTAACAATAATTTGTTACAGAGATATAGAGAAAGTTATGTGAATGGAACACATCATATTTGTATTTTGGGGGTCTCAAGACATATATTTGCGGTGAAATTCAATATCAAAATTTGTGTATCTCTGATACATTGTGTGTCGACGGTTAGATTTTTCCTGATTGTACTGCACTGTGCAATGGCGGTACGTTGGAGAAGTTGCCGGCCTGTTAGGGGAAGCTAAGTAATTTGCAAGAAATTAGACTTAAGTATCGCAAACTGAAGAAACTGGAACACTTGTTCTAGCATAATAAATGAAAAAATCTGATTTGTTCCATTCACATGACTTTCTCTACATCTGTGTAACAAATTATTGTTAAAAAGCTTATGCTCCTATTTACTTAATGTTAATCCAGATAAAAATAGCAGAAATGGTCTTATTACTTGTTTCCTTTTTAAGTTGAAGCGAAATAAGGAGTACCATAAATTTAAGTGGTAGTCAAAAGCTGGTTGCTATGTGACTGAAGTGCCTTTGTTTGTATGGACAGTAATTGACAAATTCCAGTATGAGAAAAGCACAAGTTTTTCAAAGCTGAAACCAATAACAAGGAATATCTCAAAAACCATTAACTCTACGAAGAAAATATACATAGCATGAATTGTGTGTTTTGTCGTGCTCTACGTTTTTTGTGTTTATGTTTTTGTCCATGTGATTTGGTTTAGAAGTTATGTAAAATTCCATAAAATTCATCCAGTGTAAGGTAATCTTCAGAGACTATTCACAGAAAATTCAGGATATACATTTTATTTGCCAGGTAAATATCTTTAATATACGCTACTATAATCAAAGTCATTAAATCCATTTTTAAGAAAATCAAAATTTTCGAAAAAAAGCTCCATATAACGGTTAGTTGGTGGTGGGGAATTTTCTTGAAAATCTTCATGTCACTTCCTGTGTTTTCGTTTTTGAGCTATACTTGCACACACGCAGATTTTTCTAAATATAACTTTTTTGGATTCAGGGGGTCTCAAAACATATTTTTCCTTTGAAATCTCGATATCGAACTTTTGGGTGCAATACAATACCTCCTCTATACACTACATACATAGTACGTATAGAGAAAGTAAAAATGCATATTTAGGTTTTACATTCCTATTACTTTCTCTAACACCACATATTCATCGAGGTACTACATGGTAATCGAATTTAACATTTGAAGAATTTTTTTTTTTTGCGTATTTTTATGTAGCTTTTGGAAATACGAGATTACTTAAGCAATATTCAAACTTTGCAACAGTAGTCACGGTTTTTAAATTCGTTTCTTTTTTACAAAGAGGGAAGAAAATGAAAAGAAAAGACAGTCGCGATCCGTTCTGGAAACAAAATATTCCTACAAAAGAGATACTTTTATCTACATCATGTTAATTGAGATAAGGGTTAGCGGAAATGGCTTTACAACTTGATTCTTTGTAAATAGAAGGGCAATATGGCTAAGACGATAATCATAACTTGTAAAGGTGATCGTTATGTGCACAATTGTACTTGAGTTTGCTTGGCCGGGCCAGCAGAAAACCAAAGTGAGATGAAAGAGAAGGTAACCCCGTTTGAGAAAAGCTAATAAATTTGAATCCAATAACTTGGAAACGGCCATCTCAACAACAAAATGTATATGGAATCAATTTTGCGATTTAACAAGATATCAACTTTTGTTTTGTAAGTTTTTTGGCTGTTGCTTATGATTTACCAGTTATGCAAAATTCAGCACATTGCTTCATATACCCAATGTCGCGGGTTCAAACCCGGCGGAGACGATGAATTTTTTTCGGGTGTAAAAATCCTTAGCATGACTTCCTTCTGAAGGGAAGTAAAGCCGGAGTCCCGTGTCATAGACTTACGGCACGTAAAAGAACCTCAAGCCTGATAGAGAGGCCTCTAAGCAAAATTAAGCAGTGTTTCACGCCCAATTTAGAATAGGACGCAGTTAAAGAACGTTCATAAATAACACGCCTTTACATGTTTATTTTTACTTTCTCTATACGCACTATGTACATGTGCATAGAGAAAGTATTGCACTCCACCAAAAAATTCGATACCGAGATTTCACCGGAAATATATGTTTTAAGGTCCACTGTATCCAAAAACAGTATTTTCAAAAAACGGTCCGTGTGTGTGTGTCCGTGTCTCTGTGAACACGATAACTCAAAAATGAAAAGTTGGTAAAATACCAAACTTGCTATTTAAGTTTAGTATCTTCCAGGGATCCGACTCGAAGATTTTGAGAAAAATCCCCCCACCCCAAACTACCCTTTACATAGAACTTTTTTCCAAAATTTTGATTTACTAAAAAATGGCTCTAACGATTTGGATTAAAATGGTATATTATAGTTATTTACCTGACAAATAAAATGTATATTCTGAATTTTCTAGGAATAGCCTCTGAAGACTACTTTATTCTGGATGAATTTTTCATAGCTACTAAACCGTAAGAAATGGACAAAAACTTAACCCATAAAAAATGTAGAGCACGTTAAAGCACACAATTTATGTTATATAATTTTTTTCGTGGAGTTGATCGTTTTTGAGATATTCCTTTTTATTAGCTTCAGCTTTGAAAAACTTACACTTTTCTCATACAGGAATTTGTCAACTCGTGTCCATACAAACAAGCGAACTTCAGTCACATAGCAACCAGCTTTTGGCTTTCACTTTAACCTATGGTACTCCCTTATTTCGCTTCTACTTACTATAAAGCAAGAATTAAGATTATTTCTGCTAATTTTTCTCCATTAACATGAAAAAAGTAAAAGATAAGCTTATTAACAATAATAATTTACAGAGTAATAGAGAAAGTCATGTGAGTGTAACACATCAGATATTTTTAAGTGAAATGCATCCAGAAAGAATAGGCCTTCTGATGCTATTTCCAGAATTCAAGATGTAAGCTTTATTTGTGATGTAGCCATTTATAATAAACGGTATTCTAATCAGCATTGCTACAGGCATTTTTGAGAAAAAAATTTAAAAATGTTTCACGAAAAGGGTAGCTTGGTGTGAAGATATTTTCTTGAAAATATTGTCAAGGGACTTCAAAACATACATATCTATTGAAATCTCTGTATCTAATTTTGGGTGGAATAAAATGCCTTCTCTTTACACTATGCGCATAGTAAGTGTGGAGAAAGTGAAAAGAAATCAATAAAATTCATGGCAGGAAACGAATCTATTATCTTCGGGTAAGCAGCTCTTGGAGCATTAAGCCACGTGAGCAATTAAATAAACGCCTCTAGAGTAGGCTACAAAAGCAGGAAGGGCGTTAATGGGACAAAATAGTATGTAAATATGTACATTACAGCTTTAAGTGAGTAGAAAAGTCACTGCTCTTCAGTATTCAGTTGTTTTTCCAGAAACTTGTGTGAACTATTCTATAAATCATGAAAGTTATTTCAAGTGGCTGTTTGCATTAATAACTTATGTACTAGAGTCTATAAAAGGTATTTCATTCAGCAGAAAATTAATAAAACTTAGTCTTAAAACATGTGAATTCATGAACCTTTTTCTCTGACTCTACTTGCAATGCATAATCCCACCATTGCGTACCTGTTCTTAGTACAATAATGTATCTTCTGAGCCTCAATTATTTAGCTGTGATATTTTCAGTGGAAATTAAAAAAGTAATATGTTTGCAAATTCAAAAATTAAAAAAGTGGAAAATTTGCAATGTTGTTGCTTTCTTAATATGATTAATATATACTAAAATATGAGGATTGTGGTTCAGAAAGTTCAAATATGCATAGTATATATATATGCTGAAAACTTAAGCTTTCTAGCTCTCATACTTTCTCAGAAAAAGGCAAATAAGTATCCAAATATGATGTTTTGAGAAAACTGAATTTAATGATACTAATTTTATAGAAAGAGACATTGCATAACAGTCTTAAAGAAATTCTTTAAATTATATTCAAATTGATTAAAATCCTCTCAACCCTCCCCCCCCCAAGTATACATTTTCTGAAACTAGAAATAATAAGACGTCTATTAGTATCTAAAAGATGCTATTACTTTTTCTACACGTACTATATCCATAGTATATTGCAATGCACCCAAAAATTCGATACCGACATTTCACCGGAAATATATGTTTTGAGACCCCCTGAATAAAAAAAAACATTTTTAGAAAAATGTCCCTGTGTGTCTGTCTGTGTGTGTGCGCGTGTGTCTGTGGGCAGCATAACTCGGAAACGAAAAGACCTCAAAAACCAAACTTGGTATTTCAGTTTGGTATTTTCCAAGGATGCAACACGAAGATTTTCAAGAAAATCCCCCACTCCCAACTACCCTTTACATGGAAAAAAATTCGAACATTTTGATTTTATTAAAAATAGCTCTAACGATTTTTGATTATAATCCCTTATATTTAAGATATTTACTTGCCAAATAAAATGTATATCTTGAATTTTCTGGGCACAGCCTCTAGAGACCTCTTTCTTCTGGATGATTTTTATTGAATTTTGTATAATTGGTAAACCGTAAGAGATAGACAAAAGATGTAGATCAGGATAAAACACACAATGTATGTAATTTACTTTGTTTTCGTGGAGCTGATCGTTTTTGAGATATTTCTGTTTTTTGGTTTTAGCTTTGAGAAACCTATACTTTTCTGATACAAGAATTTGTCAACTCCTGTCCATACAAACGAAGGAATTTCAGTCGCATAGCAATCAGCTTTCGACTATCACTTTAACCTATAGTAGTCCCTTATTTCACTTCTACTTACAAGGAAACAAGTAATAAGAGTATTTCTGGTAATTGTCTCTCAATTATCATGAAGTAAATAGAAGCATAAGCTTTTTTACAATAATTTGTTGCAGAGATGTAGAGAAAGTCATGTGAATGGAACATCAGATTGTTTTTTACTTCAGAGTACCTTGTCCATAAACAGTACCACGGTCAAGTAATATGATCAAGTTTTGAGATACTTTTATAGCAGTAAATCTTGGGAACGCGAATAACGAGTTGCTGAAAATCGATATTTCTAAAATTGCTTGATATGTGAGTGTATAATATGTATGTCTCAACCTTTCTGATGTTTTTACATTTAGCCGAATCAAGCTATAGTCAAAGATTTTGTTGTCTAGCTTATAATGTTGTTCAACTTGACACCCTTTGTCTGCTTCCTTTGAGGGTTTGTGAAAGGAAATTATTAAATCTCACCCCAGCCACCCTAAGACACCAACATGAAAAGGCGTGTCAGAGAAATTTCAATCACGTCAGAAGAATTTCAGTTGGATGAACATTTGGAATGCATAAAAGGGTGAGCTCATTATCCATAAATGCATATAAGATTACACGTTTAGCTAATACCTGCCACTTGACTGCGCATGTGCATATGAGCACTTTTACCCCCTAATGTGTCACTGCAGGTCCTCGTATAATTTTACAGCCGTACATAAATGCGAGTGGGGTCTAATCTTGATGCAGATGGTTATTCTGAACTGCTATACAGGGGGAAGGTGGACCATGATTAGCCTTGAACATGACTTCATATAATGACAGAGCAGAAGTAATATATGTTCCGTTCATATGACCTTCTCTACATCGCTGTATTGTTAATAAACTTTATTCGTTACAAGTAGAAGTGAACTAAGGAACTACACTAGACTAAATCGACAGTCAAATGTTTTAAAATCTTGTTGCTATAGGATAGAAATCCGTTTCTTTGCGAGGCAAGGAAGTGACAAGTTCCCGTATGAGAAAAGTTTAATTATTTTAAAACTGAAACCAATAACAAGGAATATCTCAAAAACAGTAAGCTCCACGATAAAATGTATATGACATAAATGATGTGTTTTAGGCGGTTCTACATTTTTGTTCAGTTAGTTTTTGCCATCTCTTACGGTTTACCAGTTATGCAAAACTCAATAAAAGTCATCCAGAGTAAAGAGGTCTTCTGAGGCTATTCCCAGAAAAGTCAAAATATACAGGGTTACTACAAAAGAAATAGACAACTTCAACTGCCTGTAAAAGAAAAACCATTAAAGATAGCAACATAATTATTTTGGAGGTATGTTGTGAAACTCTCAAAGTTTTGTTTGTTACTATTGGTAACGCTGTAGTGTTTTGTTTTTTGTTGCAGAAGCTGAAATGGCGAAAAATCCTGTGGAAAAGGCATATTGCGTGTTGGAATTTGCTAGAACGCAATCAGCAACTGTTGTCCAACGACATTTTAGAACACGTTACCACAAAAATGAAATGATGCGCTCACAAAAACCAGCATCGTCTTCATCATGTCGCAACATGTCGATGCAAAAGTCACGCCGTAATGCATCATGTGCAGTCGCTTCCGCAAGATTTTCCATACAGCTTGCTGTGGAATTTGTAATTGCATGCTTGCCCTAGATGTCGATTTCTGTGAGCTTCTTATGTAGGCAGAACGAACATGCTCAACGTTTTCTTCCGAAACTCTTGGTCTTCCCGAGCTCTTCCCTTTGCACAAACATCCCGTTGTCTCGAATTGTCTATACCAGTCGTAGATTGACTGTCTAGTCGGTGGCGTTTTGTGGTAACGTGTTGGACAACAGTTGCTGATTGCGTTCTTGCAAATTCCAACACGCAATATGCCTTTTACACAGGATTTTCCGCCATTTCAGCTTCTGCAACAACAAACAGTAGTTACCAATAGTAACAAACGAAACTTTGACAGTTTCTCAACATACCTCCAAAATAATTAGGTTGCTATCTCTAATAGTTTTTGTTTTACAGGCAGTTGAAGTTGTTTATTTCTTTTGTAGTAACCCTGTACATACTCTTTGGTATCTAAGTATCATAAATATAAGAGATTTTAATCAAAATCGTTACAGCAATTTTTGAGAAAATAAAAATTTTCGAATATTTTTCCATGTAAAGTGTACTTGGGGATTTTCTTGAAAATCTTTTGTGTCGCATCCTTGGAAAAATTAGTATAAATAGTCTTATTACTTCCTTCCTTGTAAGAAGAGGCAAAATAAGAGAGTGCCATAGGTTAAAGTAATAGTCAAAATCTGGTTGCTATGTGACTGAAGTTCCTTGGTTTGTGTGGGCAGAAGTTGACCAATACCTGTATGAGTATTTCAGAGCTGAAACGAATAAAGAGGAATATCTAAAAACCGATAAATTTCACGAAAAAGACTATATTCTGTAAAATGTGCGTTTTAACTAGCTCTACATTTTATATTAGGTAAATTTTGGCCATCCCTTACCGTTTACCAGTTTTGCAAAATTCCACAAAATTCGTCCAGAATAACGAAGTCTTGAAAAGCTATTTCTAGAAAATTTAAGATATGTATTTCATTTGTCATATAAATATCTTAAATATAATACAGTTTTATCAGAATATTTAGAGCCTATTTTGAAAAAAAATCGAATTTTTTTCTTTGTAAAGAGTAATTGAATTTGGAGAGAATCTATTTGAAAATCTTCGTGTCCTAATCTTGGAAAATAGCTAACTTAAATACCAAGTTTGATATTTAACGATCTTTCCGTTTTTGAGATATGCTGCTCACAGACACCCATACAAACACACACACTCACGGATATTTTTTAAAAAGGCTTTTATGGGATTCAGGGGGTCTCAAAACGTGTATTTCCGCTGAAATCTCAGGATGGAGCTTTTTCTGGAGCTCTTCTATATACACTATGTGCATAAGTACGTGATAAAGTAAAAATCAAGACATTTTTAGCCCGTTGCGCATGGATTACATGGAACAATAAGCTTTTGTAAGAATAGGTATTACAGAATTGGCATAGACAATCATGTGAACGTAACATCAGACTTTTTCAATGCAATCACATTTGTTTTAATAAAGTGTCACAATCCTTAGAAACGATATTACTTTCAGGATGAGCTTAAATGGAAATGATCTAATAAGCATATATAATCAATATATCAAATAGTTACTTGCTTTCTGTTCCTGCAATATTTCTTTCAGAATGACGTATCCACGGACATCAAGATATCCATTATTTAAATTGCATCTCTGAAGGTAGCATTAATTCTCGAATCGATTTTGCCATTAGCTGGTTTGGAACAGACGAAGTAGGTATGACGTGTAATTGAATTTTATAACTTAGCTTTTAAACTTGTTTTCGACGGAATTTTTTTCTTCTCAAGAACTATTGTATATTGTTTGTTTTGAGTGAAAACTATTGTGTGTTATATACAACAGAAAATCAAAACCATAATCGTAATAAAATACAGGATAAATAAAAAACACCTTCGGTTTTTAAGGACATCTATGACTGAAAGTTTGAAATTCCAAAATAATTTTTCTAACTTTTTAAAATTTTTAACACTGGTTAATATAATACAAATAAGTTACAATAAAAATTTCATCCATGTGTTTTCTTTGCTTTAGGCAGCAAAAATGTTTACACATATGAATCTGCTTTTTTACTTTCTGTATACGTGCTATGTACATAGTGTATAAAGAAAGTATTGTAATGCACCCAAAAATTCGATACCGAGAGTTCACCGGAAATATACGTTTTGGGTCCACCTGAATCCAAAAATATCATTTTTTGGAAAAAGGTGACTGTGGGGGTGTGTGTCTGTGTGTGTACGCAGCATAGCTAAAAAACGAATAGACCGTTAAAAACAAACTTGATATTTAAGTTTGATATCTTCCAAGAATTCGACACGAAGATTTTCAAGAAAATCCCCCTACTCTAAACTACTCTTTACACGAAAAAAAATTCAAAAATTTTTATTTTCTTAAACATTTCCAACGATTTTGATTAAAATGTCGTATATTAAAGATATGTACCTAACAAATAACGTGTATATCTTGAATTTTCTGGGAATAGCCTCTGAAGATTACTTAATTCTGGGATGAATTTTACGGAATTTTGTATAACTGGTAAACCGTAAGGGATGGACAAAAACTTGCTACATAAAAACTGTAGAGCACGTTAAAACATACAATTTGAGTTATACACATTTTTTGCGTGGAGTTGACGTTCTTGAGATACTCCTTGTTTTTGGTTTCAGCTTTGAAAAACTTTTCTCAAACAGAAATTTGTCAACGCCTGTCGACACAAACAAAGGACATTCTGCCACATAGCAACTTTGGACTATTATTTTATTTCAGGTTAATTCCACAGTTATTAGTTGTAGTAATGATTTGGCAGTGAACTTACTGTTCAGTTGCGATGGAGCGTTGGTCTGTCCTCGCTTGATACACATTATTTACGCCATATTTTAACCCACATAGAGTACCATAGATTTAAGTGATAGCCAAAAGCTGGTTGCTATGTGAATGAGCTTCCTTTGTTTGTATAGACAGGAGTTGACAAATTCCTGTATGAGAAAAGTATAAGTTTTTCATAGCAGAAACCAAAAACAAGGAATGTCTCAAAAACGATGAACTCCATGAAAAAAATGTATATAACATAAATTGTGTTTCTTAACGTGCTCTACATTTTTTGTGGAGTAAGTTTTTGTCCATTTCTTACGGTTTAGTAGTTACGCAAAATTACGTAAAATTCACTCAAAATAAAGTAGTCCTGAGAGACTATTCCCAGAAAATTCAAAATATTAATGTTATTTATCACGTAAATATCTTAATATATGATATTTTAATCAAAATCGTTAGAGCCACTTTTTAGAAAATCAAAACATTCGAAAAAAATTTCATATAAAGGGTAATTTGGGGTAGGGAGATTTTTCTCAAAATCTTCGTGTCGCATCCCTAAAAGACACTAAACTTAAATAGCAAGTTTAGTATTTTAGCGACTTTTCGTTTTTGAGTTATTGAGTTCACAGTCACACGGACACACTGACACATGGACACACACAGACCTTTTTCTGAAAATACTTTTTTTAGAAACAGGGGACCCTAAAACATATATATCTGGTGAAATCTCGGTATCTAATTTTTTGTGGAGTGCAATACCTTTCTGTACACTATGTACATAATACGTGTAGAGAAAGTAAAAATATGAATTATGTGTTTTGACGAGATCTATATTTTTTTGTATGTTTTTGTCTATCTCTTAGGGTTTACCAGGTCTACAGAATTTATTTAGAATCAAAATGACTTCAGGAGCTATTCTCAGGAGATTCAACATATACATTTTTGGCAATAGATATCTTTAATGCGTAGTACTTTAATCAAAATCGTTAAAGCTATTATTGAGAAAATAAAAACTTTCGAACATTTCTCCATGTAAAGGGTAGTTTGGTGTGAGGGGATTTTCCTGTAAATCCTCGTAGCCCATCTTTGTGTACGTACCAAGTTTGGTACCTAATGGGAATTCGTTTTTGAATTTTACTGTCCACAGTCGCACACAGAGACATACAGCACCCCACCCTATATACACACACAAAGACCCTCTTCTAAAACTGCTGTTTTTATATTCAACAGACCTCAAAATATATATTTCCGGTAATATCTCGACATCGAATTTTTGGGTGGAATACAATACCTTCTCTAGCTGCCATGTATGACAGGCGTGCTAAGGACAGTAAGAATAAAACATCTGACTTTCTTTAGCTGTTTCTAGAACAACGTTTCCTACAAAAGATTGTTCTTTTATGTACATCTTAATAAGCATGAAAGTAGAAGGGAAATAATGGAGTACACTATGCTAAATCAAAGTTTAAAACACTAAAAGCCGGTTCCTATACCAAACAATTAAAATTCGTGAGAAAACGTAGGCTTTCACGGCCGGAGTCAGTGTAACTAAGAAATGTTTCCGGGCTGTTTTGCCGTGGTCTGCTGGTGTTAGAAGTCTCAGACGTTTCGTCCACAACTACGGTGGACATCTTCAGTGGCGCGGTCGAAGTCTTGGAATTCTAACACCAGCAGACCACGGAAAAACAGCCCGGAAACATTTCTTAGTTACAGTTAAAATTCGGTTCGTTTTGCTTACAGTAAACAAAAGAAAGACGAAAAGGAAAATGACTTTCTAGTTGTGAAAATGTTCCAAAATGTTTATTAATATTAATAATTATATTTATATTTACTTCATACTTATTGAGAAAAAAATAGCAGAAATAGTCTTATTACTTGCTACCTTGTAAGTAGACGCGAAATAAGGGAGTGGCTAGATTAAAGTGATAGTCAAAAGCTTGTTTCTATGTGACAAAAGCTCCTTTGTTTGTGTGGGGAAAAGTTGACAAATTCCTGTATGAGAAAGGTTTAAGTTTTTTAAAGCTGAAACCAAAAAGCAAGGAATATCTAAAAAACGATTAACTCTACGAAAAAATGTATATAACATAAATTGTGTGTTTTAATGCGCTCTACATTTTTTGGGGTAAGTTTTTGTCCATCCCTTACGCTTTAGCAGTTATGCAAAATTCCGTAAAATTTACCCAGAATAAAATATTCTTTAGAGAATATTCCCAGAAAGCTCATGATGTACATATTATTTGTAAGGGTTTTTTTTTTCAATCAAAATTGTTAGAATCATTTTTTAGAAAATCAAAATTTTCGAAAAAAGTTCCATGTTAAGAGTAGTTTGGGGTGGGGGATTTTCTTGAAAATCTTCGTGTCGCATTCTTGGAAGATATCAAGCTTGAATACCAAGTTTGGTATCTAACGGTATTTTGGTTTTGGAGCTATGCTTTCCACACACACACACACACACACACACATAAACATAGACAAACAGACACACACGGACATTTTTCTAAAAGTTGTTTTTTTGGATTCAGGGGCACCCAAAACATGTATTTCAGGTGAAACCTCGGTATCGAATGTTTTGGTCCAATACAATACCGTCTCTATTCACTATGTGTAGAGAAAGTAAAATTGAAATCTGTCGCATAATAGCCCAAAATCGGGCATAGACAAGGGAATAGACTAAGCTAAACCAATATTTACATGCTTTAAAATGTCGTTGCTATGGGATTAAAATCCGTTTCTTTGCACGGCCAGGAGCTCACACGTTCCCGTCTGAGAAAAGTATTAAGTATTTTAAAACTGAAACCAATATCAAGGAAAACTGCCAACTCCACGAAAGATATTATGTGACAAATTGTGTGTTTTAAGGAGATTTACATTCTTTGTGTATTAAGTTTTTCTCTATCTCTTACGGTCTACCACCTATGCAAAATTGAGAAAACTTCATCCAGAATAAGGAGGTATTTAGAATTTATTCCTATAAAATTCCAGATATACAAAATATATGCCATAAAAATATTTTAAATGTAAGAGATTTTAATAAAAAATCTGTGGAGAATTTTTGAGAGAACAACAATTTTAGAAATTTGTTTCCATGCAAAGGTTAGTTTGCGGTGGAGGGATTTTCGTGAACATTTTCGTGTCGCTTCCGTGGAAGATATTAAACATAAATATCAAGTTTGGTATTTAACAGAGTTTTCGTTTTTGAGCTATGCTGTCCACAGACACACACACACACTCACACACACACACACACACACTCACTCACACACATTTATTAAATTTTTTATACAGGGGGTCCCGAAACGTATATTTTCATTGAAATCGATAATTTTTGGGATCAATACAATATCTTCTCTCTACACCATGTACATAGTACGTGTAGAGAAAATAACTATGTTTCAAGAATCAGAATACAGATTACAATTACAATTATTTGTCTAACAAAATGCTACGTGGCCGTCTATGCTACTAACATTTCCATTGCTGATATCATGTATATTTTTCAAACTCTAACGCGGTACAACATATTGCCATGATCACTGTCTCCTAGTAACGGGAGAAATCACAATTTTCAGTAAATTATGAGAAATAAAACATGTTTAAAGAATCAGAATAAAAAAATCTGATGTATTCCATTCACATGACTTTCTCTACATCTCTACAACAAATTATTGTTAAAATACTTAAAAATTAGCAGATATGGTCTTATTACTTGCTTCCATGTAAGCTGATGCAAAATAATGGAGTACCATAGGTTAAAGTGATAGTCAAAAGCTGGTTGCTATGTGACTGAGGTTCCTTTGTTTGTATGGACTGGAGTTGACAAATTACTGTGTGGGAAAAGTATGTTTTAAAGCTGAAACCAATAACAAGGAATATCTAAAAAACCATCAATTCTATGAAAAAATTGTATATAACATAAATTGTGTGTTTTATCGTGATCTACATTTTTAATATTGATTTCTTGTTTATCTCTTACGGTTTACAATGTTATGCAAAATTCAATAAAACTCATCCAAAATAAATAGGTCTTTAGAGGTTATTCCCAGAAAATTCAATATATACATTTTAGTTGGCATCTACATATTTTAAATCTGAGAGATTTTAATCAAAACCGTTAGTCATTTTTGAAAAGGTAAAGGGTAGTTTGGGATGGGGGATTTTCTTGAAAATCTTTGTGTCGCATCTTTGGAGGATGCCAAATCTAAATGCCAAGTTTGGTTTTTAATGGTATTTTCGTTTTTGAGCTATGCTGTCCACAGGCACACACACAGACATTTTTCACATTTACAGGGGGTCCCAAAACATGTATTTCTGTTGAAATTTCGGAATAGAATTTTTGGGTGCAATACAATACCTTCTCTATACACCATGTATATATTACGTGTAGAGAAAGTAAACATGTTTAAGAAGTCAGAATACAAATTAGTATTGCCATTATTTGTCTAACAAAATGCTACACGGCCGTCTATATTAGCAACATTTCCATTGCTGATATCATGTATATTTTTCAAACTCCAACGCGGTACAACATATCGCCATGATCACTGTCTCCTAATAAAGGGAGAAATGACAATTTTCAGTAAATTATGAATCATACTCTCCCAATATCGATGTACATTATAATCAAAGTTAATCACTATAAACCCGCGTTCTTTAAATCGCTGGCGCTGCAAATTATTATCCGTTTAATTGCGATAACTATTAGCCATAAAATCTATAATTATATATCAAACAATGCGTTGTAATTAACTGTCAGTTCATGACAACTGTGTAGTGCACCACGCAACGATGTGGTACACGTTCGCGCACCCTTCAACATCAACATTACGAAACAAAATTAGAATGAACAGCCCACTGTGTTTCAAACATATCAACTTGTTTCGTGTGTGACAGAGAGATAAATAGCAATTTTATGAAATATACTGCAGCTAAAGATGATGACTACAAACACAGCTATGGAAGTTCTAAATATTAATACGAGGCCGTTCCAGAAAATAACGAACATTTTAGCGTAACTAAATACGAGAGCCGTTTTTTTTAAAGCTCCGATAGGCTATAAATAAAACACAAGTTCATAGAAAACAATTATTTTATTACTAAAAGTTTTGTACACTTATGGTTACTTTTCAACATAATCACCGAAAAGATTGACACATTTATCGTACCTGTGCACAAGCTTTGCAATACCCGCTTCAAAAACATATTGCCGCCAATGGTTTCAAATAAGCATTGACTTTTTTTGAAGATCTTCGTGGGTTTGAAAGTGCTGCTCTCCTAGCCACGTCTTCAGTTCAGGGAAAAGGTGAAAAACGCAGGGTGCCAGGTCAGGACTGTACGGCGGATGATCGAATATGTCCCATTGAAATTGTTCCAGGAGCCGATGGGTTGTGCCAGCAGTGTGTGGACGAGCGTTGTCATGCATCAACATAATTCCTGAAGTCTGCATTCCTCTTCGTTTGTTTTGAATGGCTCTCCGCAAACGTCGTAAAGTACGAAGATCTTGCTCATTTGAAAACATTGACGGCAACATCTTTTGAAGTGGTAAAGCAAAGCTTGTGCGCAGGTACGATAAATGTCTCAATATTTTCGGTGATTATGTTGAAGAGTAACCATAAGAGTACAAAACTTTTAGTAATAAAGTAGTTTTTTTCTAAGAACTAGTCTTTTATTTATAGGCTATCGGAACTTGAAAAATAACCCTCGTAATTACGAACAATATGAACCGAAACAAACTCACTCTATAGCCCACTTGAGTGTAGTGTGGTGGTAGCGTGTCTGCTTCACATTCCAACGGTCGTGAGTTCGAATCTCGCTTAGGGTGAGTTGCCCGGATAAGGTTTTTCTTTGGGGTGTTTACCCTTATCCCGAGAAGGTGATTGTCGAGTAACTTTAAGCTCCATGGACCCCGCGATCATTTGAGCGCCATTACACCCATTTCATTCATTGTCCGTTATGATCAACCAGGTTAAAGTACGTTAGGCTAAAAGAAAATATATAGTTGCTCGCCTCTTAATATAATCACTATTAATATCAAGATATGCGTTGTCACGTGGTAGCGGCGTTTCTATGTTTATGTTATACTCTTCTGCCGCTGAAGATCTGAGCTGTTCATCGGTTGCGAAATCTTTTCCATCCAAAAAATGATATACAGTGTCCTAAGTGAAATATCGCTTTTTACTTTCTCTACACGTACTTGTACATAGTATATAGACAGGGTAATGCGTTCCACCCAAAAATTCGATACCGAGATTTCACCGGTAATATACGTTCTAGGGGCCCCTGTGTCCAAGAAGAACATTTTTAGAAAAAGATCCGTATGTGTCCGTGTGTCTGTGAACACGATAACTGAAAAGCGAAAAGTCGGTTAAGTACTAAGCTTGGTATTTAAGTTTAGTGCCTTCCAGGGATGTGACACAAATATTTTGAGAAAAATCTCTCCTTCCCTACCTACCGTTTACATGGAAAGAATTTCGAAAATGTTGTTTTCTCAAAAATGGCTCTCGATTTTGATTAAAATGTCGTGTATTAAAGATGGCAAAATAAATGTATGTCTTGGATTTGTTGGAATAGGGTCTGAAGACCTATTTATTTCGAATACATTTTGCGTAACTGTTAAACCAAAAGAAACACACAAAAACTTATTACACCAAAATGTAGATCACGTTAAAACACACAATTTATGTAATATACTTCTTTTTTAGAATTGACCATTTCTAAGACATTCCTTGTCATTTGTTTCAGATTCAAAATACTTAAACTTTTCTCACACGGAAAGTTGTAAACTCCTGATCCTGCATAGAAACGCATTTCAACCACAAGGCAACCAGCTTTTAAAAGAGTTTACTATAGTTTAAGCTAGTGTATTCCCTTATTTTCCTTCTACTTACAAGGAAGCAAGTAATAATCCTCTATACGTACTATGTACAAATGTATACAGAATTTATTGTATTCCACCCAAAATTCGATACAAAATTTCACAGGAAATATACGTTTTGGGTCCCTCTGAGTAAAAAAGAATTCAGATGTGTTACACTCACATGACTTTCTCTAGCCCTTCTACAAACTTCTCACAAAAGAATATTGTTCTTTCTGCACGTTTTTAATGATATAATCATTAGCAGAATGTTCTTATTACTAAGTTCCTTATAAGTAGAAATACAATAAGGGAATACGCTATGTTACACCGATAGTCAAATGTTTTAAAAACTGTCATTATTCGATTGTCATTGCAAATAGCTTCTTTGTTTATCTAGGAGTAGATCAAAAGAACAACGGACACCTTCTGTCCCAGAAAAGTATAAGTACTCACAAGTGAAACCAAAACAAGGAATATCGCGGAAACCGTTACCTCCACAACAAAAATGTAAAGGACATAAATTGTGTGTTTTGATCAGATCTACATTTAATGTGCAGTAAGTTTTTGTCTATCTCTTACCGTTTAACAGTTAAGCAAAATTTAGCAAAATTTATCCAGAATAAAGGGATCTTTAGAGGCTATTCACATAAAATGCAATATATACAGTTTATTTGGTATGTAAATATATTTGATATACGGGATTTCAATCAAAGTCGTTGGGGCCATTTTTTAGAAAATCAAAATTGTCGAAAAATGTTCCTTGTAAAGGGTAGTTAAGGGGATTTTCTTTGTGTCACATCCTTGGAAGATACCAAACCTAAATACCAAGTTTAGTATTTAACGGTCTTTTCGTTTTTGAGCTATGCTGTCCACAAACTCACACACACGGACTTTTTTCTGAAAATGATTTTTTTTTTTGATTCAGGGGTTCCTAAAACTTGTATTTACGGTGAAATCTCGGTGTCGAATTTTTGGGTGGAATACAATACTTCCTCTATACACTATGTACATAGTACGTATAAAGAAAGAAAAAACATTTTTAGAAAAATTGTTTGTGTGTCTGTGGGCAGCATAACTCAAAAACGAAAAGTCCGTTAAACACCTAATTTGATATTTAAGTTCAGAATTCTTCAACGATGCAACAAAAGCCATAAGAGATACACAATATCGTTAAAACACACAATTAATATCATATACATGTTTTCGTGGATTTGACCATTTTTTACATATTCCGTATTATTGGTTTCAGTTTTAGAATACTTTAAGCTTTTCTGCTAGGGAAGTTTTAACTCCTAACCACGCAAAGAAAGGAATTTCAATTCCATAGTTACCACATTTTAAAACATTTGACTGTCGGTTTTGACTGTCCCTTATTTCTCTTATATTTATAAATAACTAATTAAATAAGACTATACACTAATGCTTATTCTGATTAGCATGAAGTAGATAGAAGAATAAACTGATTAATTATAATTTGTTGCAGAGATGTAGACAAAGTCATGTGAATGGAACAAATAGGGTTTAATGATACTCAGAATAATAAATACACATGTCCTAATTCACCAGTTTCCCTAACACATTTGTAGCCCAACAAGAAACACTTATCTATTTCGGTATAGCTCAAAAATGAAAAGACCGTGAAATACCAAACTTGGAAATTAAGTTTGGTATCTTCCAAGGATGCGACACGATGATTTTCAAGAAAATCACCCCACCCCCAACTACGCTTTACATGGAAAAGAGTTCGAAATTTTTTACTTTCTGAAGAAATGAATCAAACTATTTTGATTAAAATATCGTATATTCAAGATATTTACCTGACAAATAAAATGCATATCTTGAATTTTCTGAGAATAGCCTATGAAGACTACTTTATTCTGGATGAATTTTAAGGAATTTTGCATAACTGCTAAACCGTAAAAGATGGACAAAGCATACCTCACAGAAAATGCAGGGCACGTTAAAACACACAATTTATATTATGTTCATTTTTTTCGTGTCGTTAATCGTTTTAGAGATATTCCTTGTTTCTGGTTTCAGCTTTAAAAGGTTATACATTTTTCATACTAGCAAACGAACGCCAGTCACATAACAATCAGCTTTTGTCTATCACTTTAACCTATGGTACTCCCATATTTCGCTTCTACTTACAAGGAAGCAAGTAATAAGACTATTTCTGCTAATTTGTTCTCGATTAGCATGAAGTAAATAGAAGCATAAGCTTTTTAACAATAATTTGCTAAAGAGATGTAGAGAAAGAGAGGTGAATGGAACACGTGAGATTTTTTTCGTGGATTTCATCATTTTTTAGATATCCCTTATTATTGGTTTCATTTTTAGAATACTTTCAACTTTTATCCTACGGGAACATCTCAACACCTGACCACGCAAAGAAACATTGAAAGCACATTTTTAAACATTTGACTGTCAGTTTATTCTGGTGTATTCCGTTATTTCCCTTCTACTTATAAGGAGCTGAGTAATATGACTAATGTTTGTCTTGAGTAGCATGAAGTAATTAGAAGCATAAGCTTTTTAACAATAATTTGTTGCAGAGAAAGTCATGTGAATGCAACAAATCAGACTTTTTGACAGACACTCAGACTAATAAATACACACGTCCTACTTGACGATTTCCCTTCAACATGTTTTGGACCCCAACAAGAATGACTTCCCTATTTCTGTATATTTTTTTTTAATTCCGTGTTATAGCAGTATTTCTCCACATGCACAATTTGGGTTAAGCATACACCAGATGCGAGTAATAGCGGTGCTGAAAGTCCCTGGAGACATCTGTCGGCAGGGCGTGTAACAATAGGTACGCTCTCTCTCTTCGCCCTCAAATGACGCCGCTTTGAATATTTCACGGATCACGTTCCTCTGTATGTAACACGAAAAAGGGACCGGCGAGGGATTTAAAAAGGGGGGGGGGGAGCTAAAGGACCCTATAGCTCCTCACCTTTGGATTTTTTCTCTCTTGACTCGCTGTTTGTTCAGTGCCTCACAGCCCCGTGTACATTATGTATATGCATTCTGACAACACAATTATTATTTTTGCCATGCAAATTTGATAGCCACTCATGCGTAAGGAGCTTGTTTTCTCCGTCACGATCTTGCTCCATAGGGTGCAATAAATCGGGAAGACTGCGCCCTCTGTTGAAAACGGTAATAGACTAACACTGAGCAGTGGTGTGATATCAGCTTTTGGTACATACCAACAGTTGGCAAACGAAGTACCTCTAAGAAAAGAATATTATTACAATTATTATTATTATTAGTATTGTTTTTATCATTATCATCATCGCCATCATTATCATTATCTATATTGTCACCGACACCCAAACCGTCTTCGATATTATTATTATTATTATTATTATTATTATTATTACTATTATCATCATCATCATCATCATTTTCCATCATTGTCATGTCACCGACACCGTCACCGCCATCGTCATTATTATGATAATTATTGTTGTTATTATTATAATTATTTTTATTATTACAATAATTATTAATATTTTTATTATTAATACCATTATTACTATTACGAGGGTCATTTTAGAAGTCATGGCAACCGTTATTATTATATATTCCTGTCAACCGAATGTGTGCTTTTTGCAATATATACACTTGAAAACATGTACACAGTACGGGATGCCACCACCAGATGACGTCTGAGTGCATTGGTCGGTGCTAGTAAACCTTGCAAAATATCCGAGAGGCTGTGTGTGTTCCAAGATGTATGTCATTAAAGTTGAACGACGAACAAACGTAAAAACTGCATTTCTGCGCGGCAGATGTGTGGAAGCCTTGGGGGATTATTTTGAAGGTCGCTATCTCGTAAGACTACCGTACATATGTACGCGTACCATTTACTTTCTCTACACGTACAGTGTATTGAGAAGGAATTGTGGTGAACCCAAAAAATTCGAAACAAATATTTCACCGTTTTGGGTCCCCCTGGATCCAAAACAAACATTTTTGGAAATAGGTCCGTGTGTGTGTGTACAGCATAGCTCAAAAATGAAAAGATCGTTAAATACCAAACTTGGTATTTAAGATTGGTATCTTCCAATGATATGACACGAAGATTTTCAAGAAAATATCCGCACTTCAAGCTACCCGTTACATGGGAAAAAAAATCGAGAATTATAATTTTCTTAAAAATGACTCTAACGCTTTTGATTAAAATGTCTTATATTAAAGATATTTACATGCCAAATAAAATGTATATCTTGAATCTTCTGGGAATAGGCTCTAAAGACCTCTTTATTCTGGATAATTTTTATTGAATTTTGCAAAACTGGCAAACCATAAGGCATAGACAGAAACTTACCACATAAAAATGTAGATCACGATAAAACACACACTTTATGTCTTATACATTTTCTTTCGTGGTGTTGTTTGTTTTTGAGATATTCCTTGTTTTTGGTTTCAGCTTTAAAAAAACATACTTTTCACAAACAGGAATTTGTCAACTCCTGTCCATACAAACAAACGAACTTCAGTCACATAGCAACCATCTTTTGACTACCACTTTAACATATGGTAATCCCTTATTTCACTTTACTTACATAGAAGCTAGTAATAAGGCTATTTCTGAAAAATGTTCTCAATTAGCATGAAGGAAATAGAAGCATAGGAGTTTTAACAATAATTTGTTGCCGAGATGTGGAGAAAGTCATATGAATGGAACACATAAGATTTTTGGTGCCTATGTAATACAAATAAAACTGTGAGTACTATTTATTATTTGTCAATGTCACATAGCCCGTTGTTCCCGGATTCCAATTTAGTATCAGCACTGCGAAGAACATTTCAGCCACATTCCGTTTTATTGTTTCCTTCAGCTCTATTGGCTGATAAAAACTGGTTGCCATGACTTATGGAATGAACCTGCTCGTATTATTACATTTTCTACAAGCACTGTATACATAGTGTATGGAGAAGGTGCCCAAAAATTAGATACCGAGTAAAGATGTATCTTGTAATTCATTAAAATAAATTCTCAGCGAGTTTACTTAATTTATGTTCATTGTCTTTTCAAAGCCCTGCACATTATTGTATTTAAGTTTTCTGTATCAAGCTTTCAGTCAATGTAAGGAGCTACCTTTGGAACAGATTATAACTTAACGTGTGCATGTTAACTATACAAACCACTACCCTCTCTTTATACTCTGTGAGTTCGTAACTGGATGCGCTTCGGAACCCAAGGCCAAGTTCTACAGATGACCACAGCTATCGAGGACGGAGAGGTTCAAGTTAAAATTGGGTAGAAGGGAACTGAAGAGACTTACCTTCGGCATACCCCTCGCAATTAGCGCGACCCACTCACCGTATTCGCTGATAAGAAAGCGAAGGTCCCTCTCGCCTGTTTCCTCTACTCGATTTTAACTTAAAACAGACCCGTTGAGTTGTGTAGCTCCTTTAACTCACCAAGGTATATCTGCACATGTCAATTACGAAAGAGTTAGTCCACTTGGAATATTTAAACGGATCTTAAACACACAGTTCCCAATGTTGCACTGAGGTCCACTATTTACACGAAATAGCTCATTAGAGCTATGAGGGTCTTCCATGAATAAATTGCTCCAATATGTTGTGTATACAAAGAGTAGCTCGGGCATTAAAAAAGAGAGCTTAACTGTGCACACGAGTTATGAATCCATTTGCTGAAAGTTAGGTTACTTTTCTACAAACATTTTTGTTATTAATGATAAAACTATATATATTCAGGCATGGAATGAAACTCGGAAACAAAGAACAAAAACAGTTTTCCAAAGTGGCAGCTAAATTGTGATAACAAGCATTTGCTAAATAATAATAATAATAATAATAATAATAATAATAATAATAATAATAATAATAATAATAATGACGACTTTCTCTACATCTGTGCAACAAATTATTATAAGAAAACGTTCAACTCCACGAAAAAAATGAAGATAACATAAATTGTGTGTTTGAATGTGCTCTTCATTTTCTACACTAAGTATCTGTCTGTCTCTTAGTGTTTTACCGTTAAGTAAAATTCTGGAAAGCTCATCCAGAAGAAAGAGGTCTTCAGAGGCTATTCCCAGAAAATTCAAAATATGCAGTTTTTTAATATTTTAATGAAAAGTATTAGAGCTATTTTTCAGGAAAATAAAAATTTCAAACAAATCTCCATGTAAAGCGTAGTTTGTGGTGGCAGAATTTTCTTGAAAACCTTTGTATCGTATCTCTGAAAATATTAGAAACTTAAACAGCTTTTGAGTTATATTACTTACACTCGCGTGTACATTTTTTTATAAAATATGTTCTTTTTGGATTCGACGACCTCAAAACATATATTTCTGGTGAAATCTCGACATCGTATTTTTGGGTGGTATGCATACCTTATCATCTGCTATATATATTGTACATGCGGGCTAGAGAAAGTAAAATAAAACTATTTTCCATTTTTCACCGATTGTAATACAATTTTCGCTGTCAGTGTCCCTTAAATATACTGTGATATACCAGCTCCCCCCCAAAAAAAAATGCTGTACTGTAATATATTTGTGTTTCTACACGAAATAGTCCAGTGTAGTGTGGCGGTTTTAGTTTGTGGCTTTGGAGGGGGAGAAGGAAAAAGTTGTATTGCCGGCTAGCTTAAGAAATTGTATGCTGAATTCAGGGTTTGCGGGGAGCAACCTGAATGAAATTCTCTCACTGGTTCCTGAGTGCCCTTGATATTTCTCAAGTCCCCCTAGCCTTCAAAAGTTTCAAGAACTTATTTCGGGGCCGAGCCTCGCCTAAAACCGTTTACGAATTAAATTAACTATTTCACTAATCTCCTTCTTAATTCCCTTCCCACGTTCATCAACTCTTCACTACATGACGTCAGACGTTCAACTGCCAATGTGAACACCGTCTTTTCGAATCTCGAGCGGCTAGACAAGAGTCTATTCGCCACCCATTTGGTAGGATGTGCCTAGACTTTCGCTATTTTTGTTACTTTCACCGATTTACTGACTGAAAATATGTTACATTTTTTTTATATTTTGTCGTTTTTTCAATAATAAAATAATAACATAAATCTGCGTACCCCATCTCAGTCCACTACAGACATCATGCATGGGGTGCAGTATTGGAGGGTGAGACGTGGTCAGCGCCTCGAGCCCCCCCCCCTCCCGCCACCCGGCAGTCCTCATGACCAGGAGCTGCTACTTCTCCATCAAGTAGCTCCTCAATTGCCCCCCCCCAGGGACCTTGTGAGGATGAGTGCACAACGGGGGGAAAATCCCCACGCCGGTACTGGGGATCGAATCCAGGTCTCCCGCTTGGAGATGATCCGTGTTTTCATTGTATCTTACAATTTTAGACGCCACGCTATGTTCTTAATGGCTATTAACATTTTATCATGCCTGATCACACATTCTGTTTGGTGGAGCGTGAATTTCGTCTCGGTTTTTCCCTTCATTGTCTGCAGCTCGGAATTGCTAGGGTTTTAAATACCAGCTCCTTTTCTTCCTAAAGGCCAGACTTGTCTTTCCCTTGCTGGAATCATGATCTTTCGTACTTCGAAGCGATTTATTTCTGATTCCGTTTCTCTTTTAACATAGCTAGCTTTATTTAAGTAGTTTTGATTCAGTTTGTAATCCTAATTGCATTCTATTCATTTCTTTATTTATGTTCTTAAATTCCCTTTGTTTATTTACGTTATTTTTCTTTTTTATTTCTTTCATTTTTTTACTTTCTCTATACCCACTATGTAGGGTAACTTAGTCTAAATCGGGTCAACAGATTAATCGGGTCAGTTTTAAAACTTTGCTGTTTACACCAAGGTCAAGTGACATATACAACATGCTTCCATCTACCGAAGAAGACTGCAACTTCTTGCTCACAGTGGATGTTAAAGTTTATGGAAATTGTGTTTTTTGTAGCTGTGGTATAACAAAGAAACAAGTCTTGTTATAGATAAAGGCTGTATTGTTTAGATATTTAAAATGAAACGTTGATTGTTTTCTTTATTTTGCAACATAAACAACAAGTCTTGTTATAGGTAAAGGCTGTATTGTTTAGATATTTAAAATGAAACGTTGACTGTTTTCTTTATTTTGCAACATAAACAACAAGGAATTTTGCTGAGCTAAAGTTTATAAACCAGCATAGTTCTTGTATTTTAGGTTAAGACACTCCAACGCTCATTAATCGCATTCAAGTACTACCAACTTATGATTATAAATGTTCCTACATTTTGGGTTAATAGGGTCAGTAAATTAAGGGTTAAAGGGGTCAATGCTGCTATAAGTGATTTTAAGTTTTTATCGTTATTGTGTTATTACAGATGCCTAGTAATGCTTATAAAACGCTGATGACATTAGGAACGGCAGAGGGTGTTTCTCCTGCTCGTTGTGATGGTCTCAACAGAAAGGATGTAGCTGACTACTTCAAACTCTTGGAGGAGACTTTACAGGCTTGTGCTTTACTTAATAAGCCTCAACTGATATATAATGCTGACAAATCTGGTTTGTAAATGAACAATAAACCTACAAGAAAACATTTTGCTCAGAAGGGTGCTAAGGCAGTGTACTCTCAAACTTGTGTTGAGAGAGGGCAGTTTGTCACGATATTAGCTTGCACAAATGCAACTGGGAACTTTATTCCTCCATTGGTTATTTTAAAAGGAAAGAAATATCTTCAAGAATTTTCGGATGGCCTCTCAAATGGATCTCTTGTGGCCATGTCAGATTCTGGATGGATCAATGAGGATTTTTTTTTTGCAGTGGCTGCATCACTTCCAGGCCCATCGAGTGCCTGGAACATGTTTGCTGCTAATTGATGGCCATGGTTCTCACAAGAGTTTGTCTGCACTGCAGTTTTGTAAAGAACACGACACTCATATGGTATGTCTACCAAGTCACACTGCTCATTGACTCAAACCATTAGATCGATCATTCTTATAGGCCCTCAAAACATATTATGACAATGAATGCAATAACTTTGTGCGTAACACACAGAGGGGGGGCAAAAGATTACAAAAATAACATTTGGAAGAATTTTCAAATAAGCTTGGCGCCAAGCAGCAACACCAGCGATTGCTGAGTCTGGATTTTTGTCCACAGGTCTGTTTCCCCTAAACGAAAATGTGGTGTCTGATCATGAATATTTACCAGGAGAATGTTTGATCACACCAGAACGGCATACTTCAGTACTTGAGAGTGCAACTTTACAGCTTGAGGATACTATTCCTAATTTCAGTCCAGAACACACATCAACATCCACGATGACCTTCCGTGATCTACCTCCGTCTCCAATAAAAAGACCGCAACGTAAAGAGTCAGCAAGGAAACAGAAAGTGGCTCTTTTAACTTCTCCAAAAAATATAGAAGTAAGATAAAGCCTGCAACTGAGACGTAAGTCTAGAAAAGAAACCATTGTGCTGCCTCAGTCAAACAAGTATGGAACAAAAGGTGCAAGAAAACGACTGTTGCCGCCATCTTCTGAAGACGACGATCAGTATGAGGACATGTAAGAGCAAAATAAAAGCGCATAGGCATTCTGTTTTGTAAAATACGATGATCGTCGCTCAGAAAAATTAGAGGACTGGATACAGTGTCAGGGAAGTGGTAAAGAACGGTAACATGAAGACTGTGTTGGTGCCAAAGGAAAGAAGAATTTCATTTGTGGCAAATGCAGGTTTTGTGACTAATGTTTTTCCATATTCAAGTGTGTGTTTTTCAAGAAGCAAACTATTTTAGACTGACCCTATTTACCTTGATGACTGACCCGATTTAGACCTAATGCTCAGGGTAAATCGGGTCGTGTACAGAAGTGCTATTAACCTCAGTGTTTGGTGTATCCTTATTGTTAATAAAAATATGTCTATTGGGTTTTGTTGCTTAAGGACTTACGTAGTCAAAAATATATTGCTATATTTATTCACATGAACGCTTTAAGCGATATTATTATTTTTATAATTTTTGACCCGTTTTAGACTAAGTTTGTAATCGTAATTGCATTTTATTTATTACTTTATGTTCTTTGTTTATTTACGTTATTTTTCTTTTTTATTTGTTTCATTTTTTACTTTCTCTATACACACTATGTACATAAAAAATTCAATACCGAGTTTTTACCGGAAATATATGTTTTAGGGTCCCCTTTATCTGAAAAAAAGCATTTTCGGAAAAAGGTCCGTGTGTGTGTCTGTGTCTGTCCATGTGTCCGTGAGTATGTGAACAGGAACAACTAAAAAACGAAAAGTCGGTAAAATACCAAACTTGGTATTTAAGTTTAATATCTTCCAGGGATGCGACACGAATATTCTCAGAAAAATCCCCCTACCCCCAACTACCCTTTACATGGAACTGTTTTCGAAAATTTTGATTTTCTCAAAACTTTTGATTAAAATTTCGTGTATTAAACATAATTACGTGAAAAACAAAATGTATATCTTGAATTTTCTGGGAATAGCCACTGAAGAGTACTTTATTCTGGATAAATTTTACGGAATTTTGAATAACTGCTAAACCGTAAGAGATGGACAAAAACTTACTACACGTAAAATATAGAGCACGTTAAAACACACAATTTATGTTATATACATTGTTTCGTGGAATTCATCGTTTTTATACATTCCTTGTTTTTTGGTTTCTGCACTTTTCTCATATAGGTATTTGTCAACTGCTTTCCATGCACTCAAAGGAAATTCAGTGACATAGCAACCAGCTTTTGACTATCATTTTAACCTATGGTACTCCCTTATTTCACTTCCACTTGCAAGGAAGCAAGTAATAAGACTATTTCTGCTAATTTTTCTTGATTAGCATGAAGTAAATAGAAGCATAAGCTTTTTAACAATAATTTGTTGCAGAGATGTAGAGAAGGTCATGTGAATGGTACACATATTTATTATTAAGTTGCTTTATCTGTCGCGGTTTATCACTTCAATGGGCATGCAGGCATGGAATGAAACTTATGAGAAAAGGAAAGAGAAATAGTTTTCGAAACTGGCAGTTAATGAAACGGAAGAAATCGGAATATCGTAGCGAGCATTCCGTAAACAAGAAGTCGGAGAGTATTTGCTTGTAATTTTAATGATGTGCGGATCGATAGTACTTCAACTGCACTGACACTTTTCTTCAACAAGTAATTCTGCACACAACGCAAATGAACGGCAAACTCTTCGCTTCTACACCATTTTCCAAACTGTCGCGCCGCTCCAACAAATCTCAAGTGTGTTCGCGCACACCATCAAACACAAATGGAAATCTGTTTAACACAGCACACACCAAGTTCTGTATAGGAACGGTTAGTTTACTTTCTCTACACGTTCTATGTATGTACATAGTGTATAGAGAAGGTATTGCATTCCAACCAAAAATTCGATACCGAGATTTCACCGGAAATATATGTTTTAGGGTCCCCTGTATCCAAAAGAAAAGTCTTTTCAGGAAAAGCTCCATGTGTGTGTGTGTGTCAATGTGTCCGTGTGTCCGTGTGCCTGTGAACACGATGACTGAGAAACGAAAAGTCTGTAAAATACCAAACTTGGTATTTAAGTTTAGTATCTTCCGGGATGCGACACGAATGTTTTGAAAAATATCCCCCCACCTCAAACTACCCTTTATATGGAACTTTTTTCAAACATTTTGATTTTCTAGAAAATGGCTCTAACGATTTTTATTAAAATATCGTATATTAAATATATTTACCTGACAAATGAAATGTATATCTTGAATTTTCTGGGAATAGCCTCTGAAGACTATTCTTGATGAATTTTACGGAATTTTGCATAACTGCTAAACCGTAAGAGATGGACAAAAGATTAGCACACAAAAATGTAGAGCACGTTAAAACACACAATTTATGTTATATACATTTGTTTCCTGGAGTTGGTCGTTTTTTTAGATATTTCTTGTTTTTGGTTTTACCTTGGAAAAAGTCGATTAGTATGAAGTAAATAGAAGCTTAAGCTTTTTAACAATAATTTGTTGCAGGGATGTAGAGAAAGTCATGTGAATGGAACACATCAGATTTTTTGGTGCAGTTCCTTGTTTACAAATATGCTACTTGTATCGGTGGAATTCTGAATCTTTAGGCACCATCGTCGTACATTGTAGCGACGGCTCTTGTTAAATGTCGGAGAATGACTTCTAACCAGCCGCGTCGGTCTATTCTATAGATCAACTCTAATAGTTTCAATAGTTTCGGGAGCACAAAGAGAATTTACTTTACCTGGAGGAAGTTATCTGAGCTAATCTGGAACAATTATTGCAAACTCCTTCCGTTGGAGTTTTGTGAAAGAAAGATTTTATTTGCATACAAAACCAGAAATTGTGCAATTCATTCTGTCATTCACATTCTCATCCAGAAAATTAATGAATACTACTTACCAGGAGAAAGATAAAACAGAAAAGAGAAATTACTGTTGTCTAATGAAACTCAAAATCCTGCTACTTCTAGCTGTAACACTCTCAATATGACTTAGTAGCAAATAAAGATAAACCGCCAGTCAATTTTAATTAACATGATACAAATAGCAATAATTCATATGCAGCTTTCAGTGTATTTGACAAGTAATTAATTTGTTTCCCAGGTTATTTCAAAGGTTGTGGAACAATATTTTCTAAGGTATAGAGTTCCAACTCGACTCATCTTATTCCAAGTAAAGTCTGTCCAAATCGTCATGACACTCGATATGCGCAAGAGGAAAGAAATGAGAAGTGCTGAGAGTGGTGGGGGAGCGAAGGAATAGAATTGTTGTCGGAACTAGGACGCGTTTTTGTAAACAATTCTTAAGCTTGCCTTGTAAAAAAACCTGATGTGTTATATTGACATGACTTTTTCTACATCTCTGCAACGCAGCTTATGCTTCTATTTACTTCATGGTAGTTCACAAAAATTAGCAGAAATAGTCTCATTACTTGCTTCCTTCTAAGTAGAAGCGAAATAAGGGAGTAGCATAGGTTAAAGTGAAGTCAAAAGCTGGTTGCTATGTGACTGAAGTTCCTTTGTTTCTATGGACAGGAGTTGACAGATTCCCGTATGAGAAAAGTATGTTTTTCAAGGCTGTAACCAAAACCAAGGAATATCTCAAAAACGATCAACTGCACGAAAAAAATGTAAGTAACATAAATTGTGTGTTTTAATGTGATTTACATTTTTTGTGTGGTAAGTTTTTGTCTATCTCTTACGATTTAGCAGTTATGCAAAATTCCTCAAGGATAAGGTAGTCTTCAGAGGCTATTCCCAGAAAATTCAAAATTTACATTTTATTTGTCAAGTAAATATCTGAAATATACGGTATCTTAATGCAAATCGTTAAGAGCCATTTTCTAGAAAATCAAAATTTTCGGATAAGAGTTCCATGTAAAGGGTAGTTGTGGGCGGATTTTTCTCAAAATCTTCGTGTCGCATCCCTGGAAGATACTAAACTTAAATAACTTTTCGTTTTTGGGTTATCGTGTTCACAGACACACGGACACACACACGGACCTTTTTCTGGAAATACTTTTTTTTTCGGATACAGGTGATCCTAAAACATATATTTCCGTTGAAATTTCGGTATCGAATTTTTGTGTGGAGTGCAATACCTTCTCTGTACACTACGCACATAGTGCGTGTAGAGAAAGTGAACATTGCAGATGGATTTACGGTCATTAATCTAATTGTAAATTGTTGCAAACGCAGGAGCAGATGTGTCATAAACTTCATCTAACTCGGCTTAGTCTTTTAAATAGAAGTGTTTAATCACCGCACAAAACTCCATCTTTTTAAAGAAGCACACGATTATTGATTCAATCGCCTATGGCAACAAAACCACGTGATGGATATAGCTGAAACTGTAAGTGCCATCTATTAAGAGACGGCGATTACTAAATACAAACAGCAACAGTATATTTTATTATTTTAATTATCAATTTGCACAGGTTTAACTTAGGGAATATATGTGCTTCAGTAGCCCAGACTGGGTAGATTTCTGAACACAAAACATTAGGGCGAGAAATTCTTATTGTATACGCCCAATGTTTCTTCTTTTGTCAATCCAGAAACACAAATGCTTTCGTAAGAGCAAAGTTTTAGTGCATTAGATGTCCAAGTAAGAGGGAGTTTCACAGAGACAGGTCTTTTCCCTAAAAGATCGTAGCTCGGGACTTTTCCATTATAGAGAGTGGTCACGTGAGCTTAATACAATGAACTTCTAAAACTAACCATGTGACGACCTTATTTTCGCGCTACTTTATAACCAATCAGAAAGTAGCCCGAAGCTTGAAATATTTTGGCTATAAATAAAATTCTTATCGAAACAGAGCAGTTAGCACATAAGTTGATGTGTCAATCTTATATCACGTAATAGTGAATGAAGTATGTGGTAATTATCGATGACCCCAGAAATGAGAGACTTTGTAAGCAGAAGAAATAGCACCAGTTAGAACTATATAGTACTAAATCTACGAAAACTATGTCGGGAGTCGCTCAACGGATTAGCACCTCAATAAATAACAAGTGTGAATAAAAAGTGCTAGCCCGCCTAGGAAGTGTGGTGGTAGCGAGTCTGCCTCGCATTCAAAAGGTCGCGAGTTCGAATCTCGCTAAGGGTGAGTTACTCGGATAAGATTTTTGGGGGGTTTTCCCTTATCCTGAGAAGACGAATGTCCAGTAACTTTAAGCTCCGTGAATCTCGAGAACTTTTGAGCATCATTTCACCAATTTCATTCATCGTCCGATATGACCAACTAGGTTAAAGGAGGTTAAGCTAAAAAAGTATGAATTCTGAGGAATCTAAAGTGAAGTACTTATGTTTGTGAGTCCACCCAGTATGACATAACCCCAGTCATTCTTTCTCCCCTTAGTGAGAGTCAAAATCATGTGTTCTACATGGATGAGTATAGCCGGTGCATTACAGAACGTAAAGAGGTATGTACACGCCTATTTTTAAAGTATTTTACTGGCACTAATTCAGACGGACTCCAAGATAGACGAAAGAGATGCGACGAAACCTTTTTCGATGCTACGAGTATAATTTCTTGGATTTTTTAAGGACTTATTGAATGCTGAAGGAAATCACAATTCTTTTCTGCCTGCTATATTGCCACAACCATATAAATTGGAGCTTAGACGTATTGTTAATGGGGGTAGAGGCAACTTAAAGTTTGGCGTAATCAATGGTTTTATTTTATCGGTTTGATGCCTCATTAATTCTAAGCAGTCTTGAGCTCACGATTTTAGGGGTAGCAACCCTTTAGTACGTATTGAGTCTTACCTTGAAGAATTGTCGTATGTCGAGGAGGAGGCGTGGACTACATCGTCTGTAACTCGAAAAGATGGCCCTTGTTCCAGAATGTGTCGGCAATATGGCTCCCTCGATCTAACTGAACCCTAATGACTTCCTGTATGTGCTGAGCCGTCGCCTTATTTCTGTGTCGGATTGAGCGGAAACGCGTGATTGTTCCATGTTGTCTGATGCAACAATATTCTAGAAATGTCCATGGAAATAACGTGATTCGACAGGTCCCTAGGGGAAATCTTAAGCAAGTCCTCTGTCCCCAAGTACATCCTGTCACGAATGAGTCTTAACAAAGTCTCTTAGGTCAGAAAACATAAAAGATTAAAGTAAAATAATTTAGAAGACTGTGACATGGCAATAGTACAGAGTGGTCCAGGAAAGGTATACTCTGTTTAACAGTCCACAACTTGCAAACCAATGGGCGGAAACATCTCACTTTTGGTAGTGTAATAGTTTGTAGTTCCGGCAAGCGGTGTCTGATGACAGTCGCCAGATATGTAAGTTAGTTACTTGAGTAAACATGGCTGGCGCAAGGCTTACATTCAATGAGTGGAAGTCAGTTTTGAAGTGGTACATTAGGTACGAGGTTCAACGCCAGTAGCGAAATGAGTATCAAACAGAGCCACCAATACGTTTAACAATTACGGGCATTTGAGACAAGTTTGAAGTGGACGGCTGTGTTATAGATGTTCAGAGAAAACGATCTGGACGACCTGTAACAGCAGCAAGTTCAGTGAAAGGTTTTACTTCCAACAAGATGGTGCACCAGCCCACTATCATGATCATGTTGGGGAGTATCTCAACGAAAATCTACCTGCACGAGAATGTATCGTATATTCGTGTGTTGATATCCAACTGAACACGTTGCAGTCGGTAGTTCTGTGATATCGTCTGTGTATGGATGTTAATGGTGACCATTTCGAACACCTACAGTGATATCTGTAAGTTGAACTTTAAGCTACACTTTCACAAAAATAAGACATTTCCGCCAATTAGTCTGCAAGCTATGGACCGTTATACAGTGTATACATTTTTTTTGGGCCACACTGTATACTTTAAAGCATTGTAGAAAAAGCTGATGTGTTCTATTCACATGACTTTCTCTACATCGCTGTAACAAATTATTATTAAAACATATTCTTCCATTAAATACATGATAATCGAGATAAAAATTGGCACAAATTGTCTTAATCACTTTGTTTCTTGTAAGTAGATGGTAACTAAGGGAATACACTTGGCTAAAACGATAGTCAAATCTTTCAAAAGCTGGTTGCCATGTGATTGAAATCCGTTTCTATGCAGGGCCAGGAGTTTACAACTTTTCGTGTGAGAAAATTTTAAGTATATTAAATCTGAAACAAATAACAAGAAATATGTCAGACATGGTGAATTCCAGGAAAAATAAGTTGTGTGTTTTAACGAGATCTACATTATTTTATCTAGTACGTTTTTGTCTATCTCTTACGGTTTACCAGCTATGCAAAATTAAGCCAAATTCATCCAGAATAAAGTAGACTTTAGAGGTTATTCCCAGAAAATTTAAAATATGCATTTTGTTTGTCGTGTAAATATCTTTAATATGCGGTATTTTAATCAAAATCGTTAGAGCCATTTTTGAGTACATGATTTTTTAAATTTTTCCATGTAAAGGATAGTTTGGGGTGGGGGAATTTTCTTGAAAATCTTCGTGTTGCATCCTTGGAAGATACCAAACCTAAATACCAAGTTTGGTTTTTAACGGTCTTTTCGTTTTTGAGTTATCGTGTTCACAGACACGCACACACACGGACCTTTTTCGTAAAATGCTTTTTTTGGATACTTGGATACATATATTTCCTATGTACACTATGTAGAGAAAGTAATAAAAATGGCCCTCCTACGACAGTACTACTTGAAAGCATTGCTCAGCTAATGGAGGTCCGAAAGCAAGGTAAGATTTGCGAATGTGGGGATTGCCCAATGTGACTTGATGCGGGACGAGAGTGCAGTGTGAACGGAAATTGCTTGTATTCTAATACACAACACTCGGTGTGCATGGCCACCCCGGTTTATCGCTCAATCGACCCAGCACCGGGCTCCCTCACTTGCAGTTGGACCCTTTCCAATCGGGGATTCATTTATTAACAAAAAAGAAAGAAAAAATGTCACACCATCGACCCTCTCATGTCACAGGCACCTCTCAATCTTCACAGCGATCGAAACAAAAAAGGGAAGGAGTAACACCTCGAAAATAATTTACCAGCGCATATCTGTTTCACAAGTAAATATAAACTCTATTATTTATATTACCGATGGCCATGGCCAAGTGTTTTTTTGTTTTTAACGATAAAATGTGACGCTTTTGCCTGTCATCTATGCGGCCCGGGTTCGATCCCAAGCGCCCGCATGTGGGGTTTGTGGTGGACGAAATTGCGGGGTTTCTCCGGGACCTCCGCAAATTCTTACGATAATGGGTGTTATTTTTATAATTAATAGTAAACATATAAAATAAAAAGTTAAAAAATATCAAATTTAATAATCTTCCGCCAAAACTAGAAATATTATCAACCGTATTTGTAATTATAGCCGGCTTTCTCCGGGCTCTCCGGTGTTCCCCGCAAATTCCTTCTATAATGCCTATTGCTTTTATAATAAATGGTAAACAAATGAATTACGAGTTAAAAATTATTGAATTGAATCCTCCCCCCAAAACTGCAAATATTATCAACCGTATTTGCAATTATAATGAGTTTTCTCCGGGCCCTTCAGTTTCCCCCCTAAAATTTTTATTTTCTCCTTACAAAATTCTGATTCTATAACAGGTATTAATTTTTTAATAACAATAAAAAGTAAAATAAGGAGTTGAAAAATTATTGAATTTAATATTCCCACCAAAACTGCAAATATTATCAACCGTATTTGTAACTATAATGGGTTTCTCCGGGCCCTTTGATTTTCCCCGCAAATTCTTACTATAATGGCTATTATGTTTTATAATAAATGGTAAACAAATAAAATACGGAGCTAAAAATTATTCAATTTATCTTCCCCCAAAACTGCAAATATTATTATTTGTATTTGTAATGATAGCCCGTTTTCTTCGGTCCCTCCAATTTCCCCACAAATTCGTACTATAATGCCTACTATTTTTACAATAAATGGTAAACAAAATTAGTTAAAAAGTGAATAAATTTAATCTTGTCCCCAAAACTGCTAATACTATCAACGTATTTGCAATTATAGGCGGATTTTTAGGCCCATATCATAATCACCTTTCCTATCATCCATTTCCCTTGCAAAAAATGGAAAAGGAGTTTTATTTATGGTCGTTCTTTAACTGCTGTGGTTCTCAGCATTACATTCTAT
Source organism: Hymenopus coronatus (assembly GCA_030762935.1). NCBI lineage: Eukaryota > Metazoa > Arthropoda > Insecta > Mantodea > Hymenopodidae > Hymenopus > Hymenopus coronatus. Next base: position 80,750,491 of record CM060885.1, read on the forward strand.
ACTGTGCGTGAAAGACCGTTTAACTTTGCTCAGAGGCCTCTTTATCAGACGTGCCGTGAATCTGCAACACAGGCTTTACTTCTCTTCTTAGGGAAGACATGCTATGGATTTTTATGCCCGAAAAAAATCCAGCGTCCTCCCTCGGGAATTTCGGTTGCATTTTATATAATGGGCCAACTACTTGTTCCAGGTGCCCCATTCTCTGGTTTCGTGCTGTTTGCTCCCTAATAGGCTTTTGACTCGCTTGTAAGTGTTAGGAAGGTGTCAGTCCTAAGGGGAAGCCGACTATGAAACAATTTAATGAGAAAGTTGTGGAGTCCGCCTCGGTTATGTAAGAGTAGCGTATCTACTTCACCTTCAAGAGGTCGCCAGTTTGAGTCTAGGTTAGGATGAATTACTTTTGTCCCAAGAAGACAAATGTCCAGTAACTTTAAGCTTTATGGACTCTATCTGAACATCATTACCCTGACTCTATTCATGGTCCGATATGGTCAAACAGACTAAAGGATATTAAACAAAACAGAAGCAAATAATCCGAAGTGTTCTATTCACATGACTTTCTCTACGACCCTGTAACACATTATTGTTAAAAAGCGAGAAAACGTTAGCAGAAATTATCTTATTACTTGCCTATAAGTAGAAAGGAAATAAGGGTATACACTAGGCTAAAGCGGTAGTCAAATGTTTTAAAGGCCGGTTACTATGACATTGAAATTAGTTTTTTATGGTCAAGAGTTGATAAGTTCATGTAGAGGAAAATATATGTAGGTATTTGAAAGCTGAAATAATTAACAAGGAATGCCTATCTCAAAAACAGTCAGCTCTACAAAAAAGCTGCTGTGTTACAATCACTTTCTACAAAAGATCATTCTTCTTTGTACACTATTCTAATCGAGAGAGCAGAATGTTCTTTTTATTTAGTTCCCTATAAGTAGAAGGGAACTAAAGGAATGTACTATGCTAAAATGACAGTCAAATGTTTTAAAAGCTGTCGTCATGCGATTGTCACTGCAAATTGCTTCTTTGCTTTGCCAGGAGTAGAAGAAAGAAAAAGGACCCTTTCTGTCTGAGAAAAGCTCTACAATTGAAACTATAACAAGGAATATCTCGAAAACGGTAAATTCCACGAAAAAAATTAATATGAAATAAATTGTGTATTTTAACGAGATATACATTTCTTGTTTAGTAAGCTTCTGTCTATCTTTTACGGTTTACTAGTTATGCAAAATTCAGCAAAATTCATACAGAATAAACAGGTCTTCAGAAACTATTCCCAGATATACATTTTATTTGTGATGGAAATCGCTTTAATATGTGGTACTTTGATCAAAGTTGTTAGTCATTTTTAAGAAAAACAAAATTGTCAATAAAATTTTAATGTAAAGGGTAGTTAGGGGTGGAGTTTCTTGATAATTATCTTGTCGCATCCTTGGAAGATATCAAGCTTAAATACCAAATACGCGGACCTTTTTCTGAAAATTCATTTTTTTATTCATGGGGTCCTAAAACATGTATTTCTGGTGAGATCTCGGTATCGAATTTTTGGGTGCAATTGAATACTTCCTCTATATACTATGTGCAAAGTACGTGTAGAGAACGTAAAAAAACGTAGGTATATGACATAAATAACACAAATGTTAAAACATAAGCTTTTGTCTCTTACGGTTACTAGTATAAGTTATATCTGTGAAATAATATTTATCAAAAAAATGTAATGTGGTTAATTAACTATTGAGTGTGTAATATACGTCGTGGTATAATGTACTAGATGTTAGGGTGTTATATTACAGATTTGATTTTATGTGTATTACTTTCTCTACACGTACTATGTGCATACTGTATAGAGAAGGTATTGCATTGCACCCAAAAATTCGATACCGGGATTTCACCTGAAATACATGTTTTAAGAGCACCTGAAACCAAAAAAAAAACATTTTCAGAAAAATGTGTGTGTGTATGTGTGTGTCTGTGGGCAGCATACCTGAAAAACAAAAAGACCGTTAAATACCAAACTTGGTATTTAAGTTTGGTATCTTCCAAAGATACGACACGAAGATTTTCAAGAAAATCCTACCACCCGCAACTACCCTTCACATGGAAAAATTTTCGACAATTTTGATTCTAAAAAATAGCTCTAACGATTTTGATTAAAATATCGCATATTAAAGCTATATACCTGACAAATAATATGTATATCTTGAATTTTCTGGGAATAACCTCTTAAGACTACTTTATTCTGGGTGAATTTTACGGAATTTTGTGTAACTGGTAAACCGTAAGAGATAGATAAAGACTTACCAAACAAGAAATGTAGAGCGCATTAAAACACACAATTTATGTTAAATACATTTTTTTCGTGGAGTTGATCGTTTTTTAGATATTCCTTGTTTTTGGTTTCAGCCTTGAAAAACATACTTTTCTCATACAGGAATTTGTCAACTCCTGTGCATACAAACAAAGGAACTTCAGTCACATAGCAACCAGTTTTAAAATATTTGACTATCGCTTATTTCCCTTCAGCTTACAAGGGAGCAGGTAGTAAAGATAATTTCCGCTAATGTTCATCTCATTGTAATATGAAGTGGATAGAGGAATAATTAGTCACAGAGTTGTAGAGAAAGTCATGTGCATAGTCACATCAGATTTTTGGTCAAATTTCTCTGATGCGTCACCTTAATTTCCGTCTATTCTCATCAAAAGTTGACCAGAATCCAATTTTAGGATATCAATATTTCACCGGAAATTCACGTTTTAGGATCCCTTGTAAGAAAAAGAAAAGAATTTTAACAAGAAGTCATTGTATATGTCCGTGGTTCCATGTGTCTATAAATACCTTTAATCAAAAATGAAAAGTCGGCAAAATACCAAACTTCGAATTTAAGTGTAGTATCTTCAAAAGACACGACACAAAAATTTTGAGGAAAATGCACCCACCCCAAACTACCCTTTAAGGAATATTCGGAAATTTTGATTTTCTGAAATATAACTCCCCCAATTTTTACTTTCTGTATACGTGCTATGTATATATAAGAGAAGGTATTGCACTCCACCAAAAAATTCGATTCCGAGATTTCACCGGAAATATATGTTTTAGGTTCCCCTGTATCCAAAAAAAATATTTTCAGAAAAAGGTCCGTGTGTGTGTGTGTGCATGTGTGTCCATGTGCTGTGAACACGATAACTCAAAAACGAAAAGTCGGTAAAATACCAAACTTCGTATTTAAGTTTAGTATCTTCCAGGGATGCGACACGAAGATTTTGAGAAAAATCCCCCCACCCCAAACTACCCTTTACATTGAACTTTTTTCGAAAATTGTGGTTTTCTAAAAAATGGCTCTAACGATTTTTGTTAAAATATCGTATTTTAAAGATATTTATAATGACAAATAAAATGCATATTTTGAATTTTCTGGGAATAGCCTCTGAAGACTACTTTATTCTCGGTCAATTTTACGGAATTTTGCATAACTGCTAAAACGTAAGAGATGGACAAAAACTTACCACACAACAAATGTAGAGCACCTTAAAACGCACAATTTATGTTATATACATTTTTTTTCGTGGTGTTCATTATTTTTGAGATATACCTTCTTTTTTTCAGCTATAAAGACTTATACTTTTCTTATACAGGACTTTGTGAACTCGTGTCCATACAAATAAAGAAACTTCATTCGCAGAGCAACCAGCTTTTGACTATCATTTTAACCTATGGTGTCCCCATATTTCGCTTCTACTAACAAGGAACCAAGTAATAAGACTATTTCTGCCAATGTTTGCTGCATTAGATGAAGTAAATAGAATAATTTGTTGCAGTGATATAGATAAGGTCATGTGAATGGAACACGTTAGATTTTTATTAAAATATGTATAGTGAAGATATTTATATGATAAATAAATAAAGTGCTGTTCATACTGGATAAATTATGCTGATTCTTGCAAATGTGCTTAACCGTAACTTCCCTATTTCTTATTATTGCTATATTCAACCGTTTATTGATGATGGTAGTTGAGAAGGTAGGAAGTTATGAAATAAAAATAAAAAACTTACTTAGCACAAAATATCCTGTTAAAACACACAATTTGTCGTATATATTTTATCGTGGAATTCACCGTTTCCAAGATATTTATTGTTGTATATTTGAATTTTAAAATATGTACTTAAAACTGGAATTTGTTTATTCCTGGTTAGGCAGGCAAAGAAATGGATTTCAATCATGTAGCAACCTGCTTTTAAAATATTTGACTGTTGCTTGAGCTTGCGTATTCTCTTCTTTCGCTTATGATTACATTGAAGCAAGAATAAAGATAATTTCTGTTTAACTTTTATCTCATTTAGTATGAAGTAGACAGACGAATAAGCTTTTCAAAAATAATTTGTGACAGAGATGCAGAGAAAATCACACTGTTTTAAAGCTTATACTGGTTTAAATGCATGGGTGGACGTTAAAAAGTGTTTAGAAAACCCTATATACTACAGACTAAGCAACCATGTGTATAAAATTAAGGGTAGAAGTTACAGAACCGATGTAGGAAAATGCTCTTTTCGTAATAGGACCATTGAAGAATGGAATGAATTGTCTGTAGCAGCCTTTCAGAAGTTTAGGGATAATTTAAAGAGATTAAATGTCAGTTAATTTGACTAAAAATTGTGAAGTAATTAAGGATTTCAAAAACTGTATTAGTGTATATTATTATTAACGTTTGTATTAGTAATGTATAGTATTAATGTTGAGGCTTCATAATACCTGTTTATAAACAAGCTGGTAATTGACATAAGTATTGTTATACTGAATAATAAGTAGTTAGGAATTTTAAAAAAATAATGCGTATGTAATATGTTTGTTTGAAGCGTTTATTATTGGTCCCACGTGATGGTAGCCAAGTATGAAGCACTTTCGTTGTTGCACCACGTATGTAGCAGTTTAGCACCGTGCTTAGATGTACGATGACGTTGGCGGTGCTTCAAGATTCACTCCACTACCAGATGGGTAGATCTACGTACCTTGTGTTGAGGTGCCTCAGCTAAACTCAGCCTGCATGCTGGTTTGACTCTCTCGGGGTGGTAGCAATGAGGGTAGTTTGGGGAGTGATCATTTAAAGTTAGGTAAACACACGTTACTTTTACCTCAATTTATTGTCAACCAGAATATGCGAGATAAGCGCTTTGCTGAACAATTTGCTAAATCAAATAATCGTTAGAAACTTCCATAATCGATGACGCATACGTATTTTACTTAATAACCTTGTTTCCTTAACTTAGCTGTGTTTAACTAAGTCGAGATGTGCTTAACTGACTTTAACTATTCATCTCTAAGAGAGCCAATAGTTAACTAAGTATTGCCGAGTGTTGCGATGTTTAAGTTTAATGTCCCGATGTAACTAACAGACAGCCCCGACGTGCTGTAATCTTCTACTTATACAGCAAAATTACTAACATGGTGGCTTCTTTCCGATTGGTTGGAAAGACCGCGAACCTGGAGTTAATATTACCCAAAATGCATTATTTCCTTCCCAGGATGCATCATAACGCCAACATGACAAGTGTTACACAATGGAAAAATACTCTTCTCTAAACTAAAAGGGTGTTTACCATCTCTTGGTTCTCTATTGCACCCAACGCTACTCGTACCTGCTGTAACAATAGAGTAACTTCCAACAAAGAAATTTTCTCTTTCTACTTTCCAAGTTTGGAGTAAACAACTCCGAAATGCTCTTGCTAAAAGCTGATTTTTACACTCTTAAATACATGAAATAATTAAGTATTAGCATTGTTTAAATATAAACTGATAAACAATTAATAAAATGACAATGGTTATAATAGAGAAGCCGACTAACGGTCTCAAGTTGTGTAACTATTCTTAAGATTATTATTGTAAGTGAATTTTGTACATTTAACTCTGCCACCGAGCAGTGCCCAATTACAGAGAATAAATACATATTATAAATACATATTATACATACATACACACACATACATACATACATACATACATACATACATACACACACACATACATACATACATACATACATACATACATACATACATACATACATACATACATACATACATACATACATACATACATACATACATACATACATACATACATACATACATACATACATACATACATACATACATACATACATACATACATACATACATACATACATACATACATACATACATACATACATACATACATACATACATACATACATACATACATACATACATACATACATACATACATACATACATACATACATACATACATACATACATACATACATACATACATACATACATACATACATACATACATACATACATACATACATACATACATACATACATACATACATATTCGTACATACATACATACAAACACAAACTGAACAGGTGAATCACGTTAATTTCCTTGCTAGCAAACACTACATTAATTCCCATCAAAAGTTGACCAGCTGCAACATTTCCACCTCGCTAAGCTCTCTGAGTCTGGAGCTGGTACGTAACCAATAACGTTAATGTGGAGTCGACACTATTTACGTTGCAGGTACGACATAACAGAGTTTCCTAGTCAAAGTTGTGTGTGCAACATTCAGAGAAACTCGGATGCGTGGAAGCCATCAAGGGGAATGAAACTGCAGTCTCTTTCAGTCGGAGATGAAGCAGCCGTTGAAATGCTTCAATGTGACGCAGACCAAGGCTTTGTGACGCAAAAGACCAGACTAGAGGATGCCCTTGAAGACGGAATTTGAAAACATTCGTGTGGACAAATCTCATTTCCAGAATAAAAAAAAGACTTCTAGATATCAAGAAAACTTCATACGTTGCAAGTAATTACAGAAAACGGCAGCGAAAATGCACAGTTTCTCCAGTACAATAAATGTTTTTCGTTTCGTATTCGGCTTTGTTTCTCACCCCCCCCCGAAATGAAGAAATTAATATTACACAACTTATAAATAATAAATATATTCAATCTAACAATAAAATCCTAACAATAGATGAAGATCTTAATCTAAATCCCATTCAATAAATAAATAGTTAGAAAAACTAATATCCTTTAAAGTTATAAATAACGAATATTCATTGGAAAAGTAGAGTCAGACTGAGAAATTCAATGCCATAACCGGGATTTGAACCACGGATCTCCCGATCTCTAGCTGGTTGCTCTGCCACTGAGCTACCATGGCAGAGCATTGAATTTCTCAACTGACACATATGTTTCCCGGTAAATTACAAGGTGATCTCAAATTATTTTGAGATAACAACCCCAATGGCAACTTACAATGCTGTAAGTACTTTATACCCAAAATTCATAGTATGGCCAACTATTATGGTCAATTTGAAACGAAATTATCAGACATTTTTCTATGTAAAGGTATTTTCTTGAAAAGCTTTGTGTCGCATCCTTGGAAGTTTGATATTTAATGGTATTTTCATTTTCGAGCTATGCTACGCAAACCCAACATGGTACTCATTCTAAAAATGCCTTTTTTGATATTTTCGGTGAAACCATGACATCAAATTTTTGGAATGCAATATTGCCTCTACCTACTATATGCCTAGTAGAAAGAAAATAAAATCTAATATGTTCCATTCTCAATATTTTCTGTACATCTCGGTAACAAATTATAGTTAAAATGCTTATCTATTCTTCTATCTACTTCATATTAACCAAGATAATCATTAGCAAAAATGGTATTTGTTCTTGTTTTCTTATATGTAGCAGAAAAACATAGGAATGCTATAGGCTACAGCGGTAGTCAAATATTTGATTGTCATATGGTTGAAATCCTTTTCTTTGCTTTGCCAGGCGTTTACAAATTCTCGTATCAGAAAAGTATTAGGTATTTTATAACTGAAACTAATAAAAGGAATATCTCAAAAAGGGTCAACTTCAGGAAAGAAAAGTATATGACCTAAATTGTATGTCTTTAGAATACCTACATTTTTGTGGAGTAAGCTTTAGTCTATATCTTACGGTTTGCTAGCTATGCAAAATTCTATAAAATTCATCCGAAGTATAGAGACCTTATAGGGCTATTTATTGAAAATTCAAGATAATCATTCCATTTTTCATGTAATTATCTTTCACATACATGGTATTTTAATGAAAATGTCAGAGCCATCTTTGGGAAAATCATCATTTTCAATATTTTGTTCATGTAACGTGTAATTTGGGATGGAGGGGGTGATTTTACTCAAATTCTTCGTGTAACAACCTTGGAAAATACTAGAGTTAAATATTATATTTAATATTTTATCCACTTTTTGTTTTTGAGATCTGGTGTTCACAAACACACACAGGCATATTTTTCAAAAAATCCTTTTTTGGGATACAGGGTACACTAAAACGTCTATTTCTGTGAAATATCGGAATAGAATTTTTAGATGCAGTGCAATACCTTCTCTACCTACGTATCATTTACTATGTAAGGAAAGTAAAACAGATACAATAATAATAATAATAATAATGATAATCATAATAAAACTGCGCCGCCCTTTGGAAGTTAAATGCCGGGATATATGGTTCCAAACTGTCTACATATCTGGATAGGAAGAGTCATACTGAAAAATTCAATGCCATAACCGATATTTGTACCGCGGATTTCCCGGTCTCCAGCCGGTTGCTCTCCCACTGAGCTACCATGACAACATGCCGGTATAACTTGGAGTTTCTCAACTGACTCGCATGTTTTCCGGTAAACCACAAAGTCATCTCAAATTAATTGTTTTTTCACACAAGCCGTATGTAGGACAGGAATTGGATAGGTAGACTCAGATGTCTGCATACCTAACGGCATGAATCTGTGATAGTCAAAAACTGGTTGCTATGTGATTGAAGTTCCTTTGCTTGTATGGACAGTTGACAAATTCCTGTATGAGAAAGGAAAGTTGAACCAAAAACAACGAATAACTCAAAATCGATCAACTCCACGAAAATAATATATATAACATGAAGTGTGAGTTTTAACGTGCTCAACATTTTTTTGTGTGGCAAGTTTTTGTCCGTCTCTTACGGTTTAGCAGTATGCAAAATTCCGTAAAATTCATCCAGAATAAAGTAGTCTTCAGAGGCTATTACCAGAAAATTAAAGATATACATTTTATTTGTCGTGTAAATATCATTAATATATGGTATTTTAATCAAAACCGTTACAGCCATTTTTGAGAAAATAATAATTTTCGAAAAATGTTCCATGTAAAAGGTAGTTGGTGGTGGGGTGAATTTTTCTCAAAATCTTCGTGTCGTATCCCTGGAAGATACTGCACTTAAATATCAAGTATGGTATTTTTCCCACTTTTCGTTTTTGAGTTATCGTGTTCACAGACACACTGACACACTGATACACACACGGACCTTTTTCTGAAAAAGCTTTTTTTTTAATGCAGGGGACCGTAAAACTTATATTTCCGGTGAAATCTCTGTATCGAATTTTTATATGGAGTGCAATACCTTCTTTATAGACTATGTACATAGTACGTGTAGAGGAAGTAAAAAACAGTTCACACTATTCAAAGCAACGACCGGTAACACAGAGTCCCAGCAAAAATGCGTTTTACTGCCTACTTCAGCCTGTATTATGCATTGACCCGTCACGTGTCGGCCCGCACATAAATCCTAAGATGTCTTTAAATGTGAAATAAGGATGAAAGGGAATTTTATCAATATTTCTATTTAATCCTAATGGGTTATTGGATCCAGTTTGGTGTAGAAATAATAAATGGACTATAACTGTACAGGTACAGGTACTTAGTAGTTGCGTTTTTTCCTGCTAGCCGCAGCAAGCGTGACTTAAATTGCAACAATTTATTAGTATGCTTTATATTGTATTCGTTTAATTAATAATTTACACAGACTTAACATAAGAAACATATCTGCTTAAGTAGACAAGACTGAGCAGATTGCAGAACACAAAACCTTAGGGTGAGAAGTTACCAAGGTTACTTCCTTTGTTAATACTACAACATAAAGGTTTTTGTGAGAGAAAGGCTTTAGCGCATTAGAGACATAAGTAACAGGGACTTTGATAGAGAAAGGTCTCTTCCCTAAAAGTTAGCAGCTCGGGACTTTTCCATTATAAAGATCGGACACTTGAGCCTAACACAAAGAACTTGCAAAATTAATCACGTGACAACGTTATTTTCGCGCTTATTTTCAACCAATCAGGAATGAGCTTCAAGATTGGAGATCTTGGGTACATAAGCGATGCGCTTACAAGAAATTGGGCTTCTTTTTGTTATTCTTGTTGGGTTTCTTGTTACATTTGTGATGTACGCGGTACGCTATAGGGCCGTTCCGTGGTCGAGTGGTTAGATCACTCGCCTCTCACCTACACGACCCGGGTTCGATCTCAAACGATCGCATGTGAGATTTGTGGTGGACAAAGCGGCACAGGGGCGGATTTTCTCCTGGTTCTCCGGTTTCTCCCGCCATCGCATTTTACCGCTGCTCCATCTTCATGCCATGTATCACCAGTGTCATCGCCTGTGGTGCCTAAAGTAGTAAAATCAGGCGTTAAAACTAGTACGTACGTGAATGCGGTGGTGTTAGTGCCTAAATATGTGATGATATTACGCGAAACATTGCAGTTATTGCACGAGTTGAGTTGTCGAGTAATAAGTAAGTACGCAGTATTTACTGATGATCGTCGAAACAAGAGCTTGGTAAGCAGAAGAAAATAACACTAGTTATTAACATTTCTACGTCTTCAAGAATTACTATGTCAGGAGTCGCACGTAGAATTACTTCCTCAACAAGCAACAAAAGTGAATAAAAGCATTAGTTCAGTGGAATCTAAAGTGAAGTACTTCTATTTGTGAGTCTACCCTGTGTCACATATCCCAGTCATTCTTTCTCCCCCTCAGTGAGAGTTAAACTTGTGTTCTACGTGGACGAGCCGAGCGGCGCATCAAAGAACTCTACAGAGGTATGTACACGCCTCCTTATAAAGTATTTTCTCTGGCGCTAATCAAGACCGTCTCCAAGGTAGACAAAAGAACGACACAATTCGACAGCGACAAAATGCTCGGTATATTTGCAATGCCACGTGCAGCAGTAATTTCAGAAAGCTGTTCCCACTACTAACTTCGTATCAATAGATTAGTTGGCTCACAGGACCTGGGTTTCAATTCTTGGCGCAGTAACCAATAGTATGGTCACCCACAGCTTCCGTTTTCAGTATAACCACAGAAGGTGTGCTTAACGTTATTAGCACATCGTAGACGGTCAGAATTTGCTCCATTTGCCAAACACCGCTAATTTGTGGCTTTAGTGTTCGCTGGTTGAAAGCCATGTCTACGTTTGTTAATAAAGATTTATCCAGTTGGGTGAACCATTGAGTCCGCGGTTATACCTCGGATATTACTCTAATTTAAATATAAACGTTTTAATAGATATAACAAGTTAACAAATCCTGTGTATATCTACTTTTTCTGCGTACCTTTAGAGAAAGAATGCTATTCACCCCACAATTATGACATCAAGATATCAACGGAAATACTATAGATTCTCTATTATGCACCATCGCGGCTATTTTACTTTTTACTTTCTCTAGCACGTATATACAGTGTATTTAGTAGAAAAAGAAAGTATTTAATTCACCAAAGAATTCAATAACGAGACTTCTCCAAAATCGAAAAAAATTAGAAAAAGGTCCGTGTGTGTCCGGACATTTTAGCTAAACAAAAATCCGATATGTTCCATTCACATGACTTTCGCCACATCTCTGCAACAAATTATTATTAAAAGGATTATCCTTATTTTTACTTCATGCTAATCGAGAAAAAATTAACAGAAATAGTCTTATTACCTGCCTTCTTGCAAGTAGAAAGGAAATAAGAGAGAACCATAGGTTAAAGTGATAGTAAAAATCTGGTTGCTAAGTGACTGACGTTCATTTGTTTGTATAGACATGAGTTGACAAGTTCCTATTTGAGAAAAGTATATATATTTTAAAGCTGAAACCAGAAACTAAAAACATCTGGAAAACGATCAACAACAAGACGAAAAAAATGCATAACATAAATTGTGTTTTATCGTGCCCTACATTTTTTGTGGTAGGTTTTTGTCCATCTCTTACAGTTTAGCAGTTATACAAAATTCCTTAAAATTCATCCAGAGAAAAGTAGTCTTCAGAGGTTATTCCCAGAAAATTCAGAACATACATTTTATTAGTCAGGTAAATATCTTTAATATACGATATTTTAATCAAAATCGTTATAGCCATTTTTGAAAAAAATAAAACTTTTCGAAAAAAGTACCATGTAAAGGGGGGACTTTCTTGAAGATATCCGAGTCACATCCTTGGAAGATACCAAACTGAAATACCAAGTTTGGTATTTAACGGTCTTTTCGTTTTTGAGTTATGCTGCCCACACACACACGCGGACATTTTTCTAAAAATGCTTTTTGTATTCAGGGGGACCCAAAACATGTATTTCCGGTGAAATCTTGGTATCGAATTTGGGTGCATTGCAATACCTTCTCTATACACTATGTCCATAGTACGTGTAGAAAAAGTAACAATTAAAGACCGTTAAATATCAAACTGCGCATTTAATTTCCATATCTCCCAAGGATGCAACACAAAGATTTTCAAGAAAATACCCCCACCTCAAAATACCCTTTACATGGGTACATTTTCGAAAATTACGTTTTCTTAAAAATGGCTTTAACAGTTTTGATTACAATGTGTATATCAAAGATATTTACACGACTAATAAAATGTAAGTGTTGAACATTCTGGAATAGCCTCTGAGACCTCTTTATTCTTGACGAACTTTCCATAACTGGTAAACCGTAAGAGTTTGACAAAGACTTGTCTAAAAGAAAATATATGGTTTTTTAAATTTTTTCCTGAAGTTCATCCTTTTTGAGATATTCCCTGTTACTGGTTTCAGCTTTAAAATACTTATTCTTTTCTCATATGGGAATTTGTCAACTGCTGTCCATACTAACAAAGGAACTTCAGTTACATAGCAACCAGCTTTTGACTATCAATTTAATCTATGGTACCCCCTTATTTTGCTTCTACTTACATGCAATCAAGTAATAAGACTATTTCTGCTATTTTTTTCTCTCGATTAACATGAAAAAATATAAGAATAAGCTTTTTAACAATAATTTGTTGTAGAGATGTAGAGATAGTCATGTGAATGGAGCACATCTGATTTTTTTTCTTTTCTATCAGGCATTTAAAATATTTATAGTAGGCACAGAAGGGTATATATTCCACCAAAAAATCACTTCAGATATTTTGCTGGAAATATGTTTTGAGGTCCCCAAAATTCGAAGAAAGCACTTTTAGAAAAAGGACCTGTGTGCTTGTGGACATTCTAGCTAAACATGATAAAAATTAAAGACCCTTAAATATCAAGCATGGTATTTAAGTTCTATATCCCTCAAGGATGCAACAAAACATTTCCAAGAAAATCCTCGCACCCCAAACTACCCTTTACATGGGTAAATTGTCGAAAATGGCAATTTTCTTAAAAATGGCTCTAACGATTTTGATTAAAATGCGTATATTAAAGATATCTACATCACAAATGAAGTGTTTATCTTTAATCTTCTGGAAATAGCATCTGGAAACCTTTTCATTCTGGATGAATTTTGCCGAAATTTCCTTAACAGTTAAACGTAAGAAATAGGCGAAAATTTACTACATAAAAATGTGATGTATTTCACTCACATGACTTTCTGTGCATTTCTGCAACAAATTGTAGTTAAGAAAGTTATGCTTCATGCTAATACGCAGAAATAGCCTTATTACTTGTTTTCTTGTAAGTAGAAGCGAAATAAGGGAGTTCCATAGGTTAAAATGATAGCCAAAAGCTGGTTGCTATGTCACTGAGGTTCCTTTGTTTGTATGGACAGAAGTCAATAAACTCCTGTATGAGAAAAGTATAAGTTTTTCAAAGCTAAAACGAAAAATAGGAATATCTTAAACATGATCAACTCCACGAAAACAATGTATATGCCATAAATTTTGTGTTATATCGTGAGCTACATTTTCTGTTTTATCGTGAGCTACATTTTCTGTGTAGTAAGTTTTCCTCCATCTCTTAGCTTTAGCAGTTATGCAAAATTTCGTAAAATTCATCCAGAATAAAGTAGTCTTCAGGGGTTATTCCCATAAAATTCCAGATATACCTTTTATTTGTCAGGTAAGAATCTTTAATATACGATATTGTAATCAAAATCGTTAGATATTTTTAAGAAAATCAACATTTTCAAATTTTTTTCCATATAAAGGGTAGTTTGGGGTTGGGGGATTTTCCTCAAAGTCTATGTGTCCCATCCTTGGAAGATACCAAACTTAAATACCAAGTTTGGGTTTTAACAGTTTTTTCGTTTTTGAGCTGTGCTACCCACAGACACACAGACACACAGACAGACACACACACGGACATTTTCTAAAAATGCTTTTTTATATTCAGGGAGTCTCATAACATGTGTTTTCGGTGAAATCTCGGTAACGAATTTTTGGGTGCAATGCAATACCTTCTCTCTACACTATGAACACAGTTCGTATAGAGAAAGTAAAAATATAGATCTCAATAAAACACACAAATTATGTCAAATAAATGTTTCTTATACATTATCCATTTCCGAGTATTCCGTGTTATTGGTTTAAAGTTTAAGCTACTTAAACTTTTCTCAAACGGTAGGTCATATTTCTTTCTCATGTCATTTGTTTGCCCCTAGCAAGCAAAGAGAATCATGGCCGACTTTTAAAGGAATAACTATCGCTTCAGCCTGTGTATTCTCTTGTGCTTACAAGGAAGCAAGTAATAGGGCAATGTTTCTGCTAATGTTTATCTTGACGATCATGATGTAGTTCAACAATAATCTTTTGTAAGAAGAGTTTGTTTGTGGAACAGCTAGAGAAACCCATGAATGCAATAAATCAGGTTTTCTTTTAGTTTCTCGATCTCGTATATAAACGTATATAGTAGGTACAGAAGCTATTGTATTCCATAGAAAATTCAATACCAAGGTTTTACACTGAAAAACGCCTGTCTGTTAACAGCATAAATCAAAAAAACCTTTTAAACACCTAACTTCATATTCAAGTTAGGATTTTTCAAGAATGCAACTGAATGACTTTTCAGGAATATCCCTCCAGCCCCAATGCACTATAAATAGAAAATGTTTTTGAAAATTTTGAATATTTCTAAAGTGGCCTTAAATGTTTACTTTCTCTACACATACTATGTACATAGTGTACAGAGAATGTATTGTATTACACCCAAAAATTAGATATAGAGATTTCACCGAAAATATATGTTTTAGGGTCCACTGTATCCAAAAAAAACAAAAACATTTTCACAAAAAGGTCCCTGTGAGTGTGTGTGTGTGTGTGTGTGTGTGTGTGTGTGTGTGTGTGTGTGTGTTTACGAACACGATAATTCTAAAACGATAAGTCGGTAAAATCCATACTGGATATTTAAGTTTAATGTCTTCCAGGGATGCGACACGAAGATTTTGAGAAAATTCCCCCCACCCCAAACTACCCTGTACATGTTCAAATGTTTTGATTTTCTCAAAAATGGCTCTAACGATTTTGATTAAAATATCGTATATTAAAAATATTTACCTAACAAATAAAATATATATTTTGAATTTTCTGGGAATAGCCTGTGAAGACTAAATTGTGGATATATTTTACGGAATTTTGCATAACTGCTAAACCGTAAGAGATGGACCAAAACTTACCACATAAAAATGTTGAGCACATTAAAACACACAATTTTATGTTGTGTACATATTTTTCTTGGAGTTGATCGTTTTTGAGATATTCCTTGTTTTTTGTTTCAGCTTTGAAAAACTTGACCTTTCTCATACAGGAATATGTCAACTTCTGTCCATAGAAACAAAGGAACTTCAGTCACATAGCAACCAGCTTTTGAGTATCACTTTAACTTATGGTGCTCCGTTGTTTCGCTTCTGCTTACAAGGAAGCAAATAATAAGACTATTTCTGCTAATTTTTTCTCGATTAGCATGAAACAAATATGAGGCATAAACTGTTCAACAATAGAGATGTAGAGAATGTCATGTGAATGTAACACAGATTTTTCTGATTTAAATACCACATGTTTAAAATGTTTTCATGAAATATGAAGTTTATATATCGACTTTTCTGAGAATAGGCAAACAGACATCTGTATTCTGGATGAGTTTTATATAACTAATATTCCGTAAGAAATTTTATAGCACAAAAAATGCAAACCTCGTTAAAACGTAAAAATTGGCATATATTTTATAGAGTTAACCAGCTTCAAGAGATTTTGTTGTTATTGGTTTAAGTTTTAAAATACGAATTATTTTTTCAAACAGAAGGTCGTCGGTGTTTCTTTTGTGTTACTCCTAGTAATGCAAAGAAGAGAATTTCAATAACAATCGCAAACGACAGCATCTAAATCATTTGTCTATCTCTTTGGAATAGCACATTCCTTTAGTTGCCTTCTACTTATAAGGAACTGAGTAATAAGAACATTGTGCTAATGTTTATCTTAATAAGCTTTAAGCAGAAAGAAGAATATAATTTTTAGTTTCTCTACAGGCGCTAAGTCTGTAATGTGGGGTTATTGCTTTCTCTAGATGTACGATATACATACAGTATATAGAAGGTATTGCATTCCACTAAACATTTCGATACCGAGATTTCACCAAATATCTTTTTTTTTTTTGCGGTTTTCCCTTATCCTGAGAAGACGAATAATGTCGAATAACTTAAAGTTCCATGGCTCCCAAGATCAACATTTGAGCATCATTTCACCAACATCATTTACCGTCCGATATTATTAAAGGACATTACGCTAATAGATGAAAAAGATATTTTTAACTTGTTACAACGTTATTGTACGATAGCAAATACAAGAAAACGCCGGTTTACTACATTTCCGCTAATCAGCAATAATAATTATTGGGTAGAAGATTTAAAATTAACTTATTTTATAAATTGTCATATACATTTATAGAATGTCTCCAATTTAGGCGGCTCGGGTTCGATTCCCAGCACCCGCATGTGGATTTATGGTGGACAAAGCGGCATCTGGGTGTGCTTTCCTCGGGTCCTCCTGTTTCCTCCGCCACTCATTCAACCAATTGCTCCATCATCAGCTTCCTTATAATCCATTTCGCTTACATTTCATACCATCTGTTGTTTCGTGCCGTTGGCTCCCAAGTAGGCTTCTGACCCCTAGGCATCCGCTTGTACGGGGAGTCAGTCCTACATAAGGGGAGGGTAAGAAATAGCAGATCTCAAATAATTAACCTATTTTTCAGAAAATGATGACCCTGTCCCACCTTTCTTCCAAAGCCTTTACAGATTGCGGTTGGAGGCCAACCCTCATTGTTGCCAAGTCTTCCACTTACTGGCCTTTTAAATGAGTTGTGATTCTCGGCTTGCAAGCAGTGTCTCCAGGAAACGGATTTTAGTACGCTCCCTCTCGCCCCTCGTACAGGCTCGTCTTGTGTTTGCTAATGGTTATTGCCCAGTGGTAGGGAGGAGTGGTCCCGTTTGAAGTTTTAAAACCTGACAGCTAAATGAGAGTAACTTAATAATAAAACATGCAAAAAAACGTAAGAAGTATAAAAAAGCTGATACATAAGAAAGAAAAATAACATAAATAAACAAAGGGAATTTTAAGAAATAAATAAAGCAATAAATAGAATGCAATCACGAATATAAACAGAATCAAAACTATTTAACTAAAGCTATGTTAAAAGCGAAACGGACAGTTGAAATAGAATCACTTAAAATTACGAAAGCTCAAAAGTCCAGCGCGAGAAGCCAGGACAAGTCGTTATTGAACAATGGAGATTGATATTTTAAAGCCTAGAAGCTCAGAGCTGCAGACAATAAGTGGAAACGCCCAGGCTAAGTTCACGGTCCACCAAACACACTGTGTAATCAGGCGTATTAAAATGCTAATAGCCGTAAGTACATAGCGTGGCGTTTAAAAATGTGAGACCCAATGAAAACGTGACAAAATATAAAAATACAACATAATCTCAGGCAATAAAAATCGGAAAGTAATGGAAATAACAAAAGTCTAGGAGCATCCTGGAAAATGGGCGGCGAATAGATTCTTGTCTAACCACCGGAGCTCCGAAAAATACGGAGTTCACATCGTCACGTGAACGTCAGACACCATGTGGTGAACTCGCGTCGCGTTATAGCTCGTGGCATAACGGCAGTTTGCAAGTTCGCGATGTAAGGGAATTTGATTCAATAAAGGGCACTCAGGAACAGAAACAAACAAGTCCTAACGTTTCATTAAGGTTCTTCCCTGCAAATCCTGAGATCGTCAGATCATTTCCAGATCTAGCCGGTGCCCGATTTCCTCTTCCCTCTCCAAAGCCACAACCAAAACCGCCACACTATAAAAAGTGATTGGTAATAAATAGTAGATAAATGATTTTATTTGAATAGAGAAATATCTAATCTGCCTAAGAGTGTTCCTATCACTATCTCTTTCTCCCCACCCTACGTTGACATTAGGAATATTCTTGTGTGAGACAGAAGTATTTTTGTCATGAGCAACCTTAGTAAATTAAGATGGTTACTATCGCCTCAGGGGAAATACAAGTTTCGATTTTCAGGGTCTCTGTGGAGCCCAATTCAAGGGCAAACATTTCCACACGCTCCTTGAGAAAACGTAAAAGGATCCTTATCCCGCGCAGCACACAAAACCAAATATTTAAATTGTTCAGTGCCAACTTTCCGTCATTTTCTTTCTTTCCGTATCCGCTATTCAAGGGAGGATATATTAGAAAGTCAAAAAGTTTGACGAAAATCTACCAAAGGGTAAAGACCGGCAGGGTTTGCCGAGGGGAGATGGTTATGGGTTGAAATGTAATGTATCTGTGAGCTCAGACCTAAAAGAGACCCCTTCAGAGAATTCATTCTTTTTTGTGTGTGTGAAGGAGGAGATACATTTTATCATGCATGATGCATTCTCGTCTTCACCTTTACCTTGCCCCAAAGGGGAGGTGGCGCGCCGGCTTACACATGCAACATTTACATACTAGAGGAATTGGGCTCGAGTAGAACTGGAGAGAAATAAACGAGGGAAATTTCATGCTAAAATTGGCACCTCTGAGCACAAGCAGTCGCTGAGAGGTTGGATATACCTAATGACCATCACCGGGGTTATTTGGAGGCAGAGAACGGAGCAATATTCCACACTGGCGTTTAATTTTCATATTTATCTCATTAACACATCATCACAGCCAAGCTTATCCTAGTAAGGAGCATTACGTGCATGTTCCTGTCTGTTTTATTGGCAAAAATCTGATATCGATTTAATTGTATTTTTACACAAGCCGTTTATAGGACAGACAAATGTAAATGGTGTGTTATTTATAGATGCTCTTTAACTACTGTGGTTCTCAGCGTCCCAGTCTAAATTGGTAGTGAAAGACCGCTCAGAGACTTCTAGCAGGCTTGAGACTCTTTTACGTACCGTAAATCTACGACACTGCTTTACTTCCCTTCCAAAGAAAGCCATGCCAAGGATTTTTACATCCGAAAAAACCCATCGTCCTCCACAAGGTTTGTACCCACGAAGTAGGCATGGTAACCACTACACCACGGAGGGCGACTGTGTAGGAAAGCAGTTCGGTAGATAGAATCAAACTAAAAAATGCAATTTCATAGCCGGTATTTAAACCACGGATCTACCGATCTCTAGCCGGTTGCTCTGCAACTGAACTAACATGGCAACTTGCCGGCATGACATTGAATTTCTCAACTGACTCACATGTTTCCCGGTAAACCACAAGGTGATCTCAAATTATTTTCAGATGACAACTCCAATAGCGACTTACAATGTTGTAACTACTTTAAGTCCCAGTAGTCGTATATAGCCATTATTATAGCCAATTGGTCTTGATTTAATTGTTTTTTCACACAAACAGCAGTTCGGTAGGTAGAGCCAGACTGAAAAATTCAATCCCATAGCCGGGATTTGAACCACGGATCTCCCGGTCTCTAGCCGGTCGTTCTACCACTGAGTTACCATGGCACCATTGAATTTCTCAACTGGCTCACATGTTTCCCGGTAAACCTGGAGCGATAATGTGGTTACGGGTTCGAATTCCGGATGCGGGTTTTCGGTATAATGAATGGAGTGGATATGACGATGCCTTAGTTCTGGATATTTACTAGTATGGACCTCTTTTCAATGTGGGGTACGACACAAGTGCTTTATTCAATTAGTTCGGCCTTTTTCCGCCGTCGAAAAGACACGCATTTCTCATAAATTTCCTACTGTTAAACTATGCTTTACGCGACCGCGACTATTCGTACCTACTAATTTTGATGCAGTGATTTCGTCTACACTCTGCTCTGTTTTAAAATAACTATTTTCCTCAACCTAAAGGTAGCCTGTTCGGCTCCACGATGAACCCTAAATATCACATCTTTGTTCTGGCGATGTTCTACGCCAAGTGCCTCAAAAAGTGTCGCCTGTTCGGCTCCACTATGAACCCTAAATATCACATCTTTGTTCTGCCGATGTTCTACGCCAAGTGCCTCAAAAAGTGTCGCCTGACCAGCGGTAGCATTGTTTTCTCTTTTCCTGTTATGTTCCCC
This sequence comes from Hymenopus coronatus, assembly GCA_030762935.1. Lineage (NCBI taxonomy): Eukaryota > Metazoa > Arthropoda > Insecta > Mantodea > Hymenopodidae > Hymenopus > Hymenopus coronatus. The sequence goes on from CM060885.1 coordinate 80,771,109, forward strand.
TCGGGCAATATACTCTCACCCCCTTCGGGTCAATGCCCTACCCTCTAACGGTACTGCGCTACCAGCTCGTGACAAATCGGCTACTTATACGTGTTTGAAATCTTCCTTCCCTACACTTATATTCCCCTTCTTGGTATAATTTATATAATTAGATTGATTTATCTTTCCCTTCTGAATAACTCTTTGCCCCGTGACAACATGGTATGTCTCAGACCATAGGGTGATTTCAAATTATCGCATCCCTGGAAGATACTAAACTTAAATACCAAGTTTGGTAGCTTACAAACTTTTCGTTTTTGAGTTATCGTGTTCAAAGGCACACGGAGACCTTTTTGTGAAAATGCTTTTTTGGATACTGGTGACCCTTAAACAATATTTCCAGTGAAATCTTTGTATCGAATTTTTGGGTGGAGTGCAATAACTTCTCTATACACTATGTAGATTGTACGTGTAGAGAAAGTAAAAACATAGTTAAGTGATCTGATTAAACACTTCTATTTAAAAGACTTAACACCAAAAGAGATAAAAGCCGAATTCCTGGCACATCTGCGCTGTGTTTGCAACAATTTACAATTGGATAAATGAATGTAAACGTCGCCGTACATCCACAAATGACGAACATCCAGTCCAATAGACGTGACTTACTCCGAAATGGTTGACAAAATTCAGGATATGATTCTGGGGACCGGCGAATCAAAGTCCGCGAAATAGTAGAGGCTTCAGGTATATCACAAGGTACAATTTTCTTAATTTTGTACCAAAATTATCCTGTAAAGGTCTGGGCAACATGGGAGCCGCGTTTACTGTCAATGGAGAATAAACGCAATCTGTGATCGATTTGGAAGCTATTTTGACATTTTTTCATCTCAATCCTGCGGAGATTCTGCGTCGATAATCAACTGTGGATGAAACATGGATGGACTACTACACTCCAGAGACAAAAGTACAGTCGAAACAGTGGGCCTTTAAAGGCTAACCGGCTCCGAAAAAAGTATAGGTGGTGAAATCTGCAGACAAGGTAAATGACCTTGGTTTTTTTTGGATACATACGGAATCATCTATATTCATTATTTGCAGAAAAGAAGGACGCAAAATGGAGAGTATTATGCATCTTTATTGCACCGGTTGAATAGAGACATCAACAAAAAATCTGATATATTCCATTCTCAAGACTTTCTCTACATCTCTGCAACAAATTATTGTTAAAAGCATATGCTTCTATTTTCTTCGTGCTAATCGAGAAAAAAATCTAGCAGAAATAATTTTATTTCTTGCTTCCTTGAAAATAGAAGAGAAATAAGGGAGTACCATAGGTTAAAGTGACAGACAAAAGCTGGTTGCTATATGACTGAAGTTCCTTTGTTTGTATGGACAGGAGTTGACAAATTCCTGTTTGAGAAATATACATTTTTCATAACTGAAACCAAAAACAAAGAATATCTCAAAAACAATCAACCACACGAAAAAATGTACAAAACATAAGTTGTGTGTTTTAAAGTGCTCTACATTTGTTGTGTGTTAAGTTTTTATCCATCTCTTACGGTTTAGCAGTTATGTAAAATTCCGTAAAATTGACCCAGAATAAAGTAGTCTTCGGAGGCTATTCCCAGAAAATTCCAAATATACATTTTATTTGCCAGGTAAATTTCTTTAATATACGATATTTTAATCAAAATTGTTAAAGCCATTTTTTAGAAAATCGAAATTTTCGAAAAAGGCTCCATGTAAAGGGTAGTTGGGAGTGGGAAGATTTTTCTCAAAACCTTTGTGTCGCTTCCCTGGAAGATACTACACTTAAGTACCCAGTTAGGTATTTTACCGACTTTTCGTTTTTGAGTTATGTTGTTCACAGATACACGGACACACACGGACCTTTTTCTGAAAATGCTTCTTTTAGATACATATATTTCCGGTGAAATCTCGGTATCGAATTTTTTGGTGGAGTGCAATACTTTCTCTACACACTATGTACATAGTGCGTGTAGAGAAAGTAAAAAGTCATGTTAGTGTAGCACATCAGATTTTTTGAAAAGTGACTATTTTTAATTTGTAACAATACAATGGATGCCTATGCCCATTCTGGATATGTTTGTTTTACATAAGCAAGCATTGAGACCCGTGAAACATTTTGATCGTGTGAAAATGTAGTTTTGAGAAAGCACTGTTTAATGAAGCAGGTGTGTTGTACGACCTTTAACTCGCTGTAGAGCTCGAAGCAAATATCGATAGTTAAATGTTGATTCTCTATAGATGACCAAACGTTCCTCTAGCAACTATTTTTGCTACAAAAAAGCAAGCTCCTCTGGTGACAGCGTATCTGTGAGTTGGAATGTCGCATAGGATGAGTTCCCGAATAAGGTTTCTACTTGCTCTAGCCCGTATGTTCAATGTACATAGTGGATAGAGAATGCATTGTATTCCATCCAAAAATCCAATGTCGAGATTTCATCGAAAATATGTGATTTGAGGTCTGTAAAAATATTTTTAGAAAAAAGTTGCAAATCTAATTTGTATGTGAGAGAGTGAGAGTGTGAGTGTATGTATGTCTGTGAACAGTATAGCTCAAAAACTAGAAGACCCCTTAAAAACCAAACTTGGTATTTAAATTCAGTATCTTTCAAGGATGTGACACAAGGAGTTTCAAGAAAATCCCCGACTCCAACTACGCTTTACATGGAATATTTTCCAAAATTTTGAAAGATTTTGGTTATAATACTGTATATTAAAAATATTGAGATCGCAAATAAAAAATAAATTTTTAATTCTCTGAGAATAGCCTCTGAAGAGCTCTTTATTGTTTTTAGTTTTGTAAAATTTTGCAAACGGTTAAAAAGAGACAGACAAAAACTTACTACTCAAAAAATGTAGATCCTCTTAAAACACATAACCAGAGTTAGGAAGTTGGTACCGATTTCCTTATGCAGGGTAAGAGCGGCCAGGGTTGGCAATATCATACAGCGATATTTGCGCGAGCAAAGGTCAACGTAGAGTACAACCCATTACTGCAAAACAGCTATCACTGTATAACAGAACCACGACGGTAGGAAGGAATACCATCTTTGTTCAGCTCAAATGTGAGCAAAATTAATTAGTTTTACAACCATAATAAGCTTTCTAGCAGTACACTTATGCATGTACTTATTCAGAAGCCGATGGCAGTTCTAGTAAACAGACGTCAAACGTCTAGTAACAAAACAGCTTCGCATAAACATATTATTGAGGTTCAAATTTGTTCAGAAAGTTATTCATAACTATCACATTGTTATAGTCCACAGGTGAACTGAATCTGTGGGGCATGTGTAAGAACTAATCCACGAATAAAGATGAAAATCAAAAGTGTAAATAAAAAATATTCAGCTTTCAAGTGATGTATCGCATACACGCTGCACTTTTAAATCCCAACAAATGCAATTTGTTTGGTGATACAGATACATCATGCGAAGTGAAACGAACTTTTTCAAATTACAAATCTTATTTGTTGGAACGTAGAATAAGGTTTTCATTTGAAAGGCTTCAAAAGTACGGCTGCAGATGAGCAAACATATAATTCCTGCTTTAGTTTTTACCTGGTAAGAGTCTGAAGATATTTAATAAATTAATATTATTGCTTGGATATTAATTTATTTTCGATCAGCTAACATCATAATTCGTGTTATAATTGTTTGGGTGTTTTCATAATGAACATCTGTAAAAATGAAAATCCCAAGTACTTTTGATTTCCAATCAAAAAGCCTATAATAATTAGAATAAATAATTCAAATTCGTCAGAGTCAGCCTTATATAAGGGGAGTCTGGAATGTGGAAACTGGTGACAGGATGTAATATCGTGGCGAGTGTAACGAAGTGTGGTTCCGACCAGAACGTGGAAGTTCACAGTCCGTCGCTAGAGGGCACCCGTGCACGTCGCGTGACTATACACAGCTAGCAGCAGCATGCATCAATCGTCCAACGCTGCCAGTCGCATTGCAACATTTTTTTTTTTTTTTTTTTTTTGGCGGAAGAACAGTATAACATCAGCATTGAAAAACTGGTACCACGTGACAATAAATGTATTTTTTTTTTTTTTTTTTTTTTTTGCAGGTGCAAATGGAACTATAACAAACATTCTCTATTTGTTTTTATTTTTTTTTGACCTTAGGGACCAATTATATTAAGCTAAGGTCTTCTTTTACTTATTATTTTGCAATTAGTCAATTAAGCATACTTCCTAATGTAAATAACTATAATGCATCTAAGTTGTTTTTTTTTTTGTTTTTTTTTTTTTTTATGTAGGTGTTTATTTAATCGGTAAGGAAAGATTTGATGCAGGAATATTTCAAGTGGTTATTATTTTTAGGAGCCATGGTTGGAAAGGCGCGGTCTGGCGTTTCTGGATCAGTTTCCATCTCTCAGTGTAGAAAAATTGCCTGAGTTTGGTCAGGGTACAATCAGCGGGGTTGTCCATCATCTGTAACCATGTAAAGGTGCCCATTAACAGCCAAATAAGGGAATTGTACAATGTGGGATGCAGCTTCGGCAGATTCAGATATAACATGTCGATTGGTGAAGGGTTCCAACCGCCAGGTATCCAATTGCGACATTTTCCCAAAACCCAAGTCCATATGGCTGCTTTACCGGAACATTCGAGCAAGCGATGTGGAAGGGAATCCGCTGCTTGGCAAATTGGGCAATTGCTGGAAATGGTCATCCGGTGACGATATAATTTGTCTGCCGTAGGAAGAACTTCATTGACCACTTCATATGTTACCGCTATCCATTCCACATTAATGTGCGGAATGCTAAAACAGCTCCAAATACGTTTCCAAGGCAAATGAGGATATTTCTCTTGTACATGTGGGGTAACAGCAACAGGTCGCCGAAGAGAAGCATAAACATTTTTCACAGAACTAAAATCACCACGAGCGACCTTCTCCGGTGGTAACGCACTGAATGCATGGTACGTTGCATGAAACAGCTGGGGAATCTTGTCACGTTCTCCCTGAGTCCAAAATGATGCATACTGTTGTTGTAATACGACATCCACAGGGTCACCTTTATCATCCAGGGCAAACAGAAGTAGTTTAAGGATCAATGCCTGGGACTGTAGAGCCACATCCAGTAATCCCCAGCCGCCCTGGCCCTTAGGGAGACGCAGTTGGGTACGCGCAATGCGGTAGAGCTTCCCAGTCCAAATAAAATAACCCATTACCTGTTCAATTCTTTGGCAATGACGTTTCGTCGGAGGTAAAACATGAGAAAGGAACCAAATTCTGCTCAACGCAAAGCAGTTACAGAACCATATCCGCTGTACCAAATTCAACAACCGAGTTTTCTGATTATACATGACAGCACGTAAACATTAATGCGAGAGGTCCAATTGTACTCCCTCATGTCTGCCACGTTGTCACTGAAGTAGATCCCCAAAATCTTTGTTCGCTGCACAACAGGAATACCTAAAGCTGAGGTATCGGGAGGCCGTATTCCAACCTTTAATATTTCAGACTTCGGCAAATTAAAGCTCATGCCAGTACTATTCTTATAGTGCTGTAAACAATCCCTCAATCGAAGAACATCTTGGTGTGTGGTAACCATCACAGTAACATCATCTGCATATGCTCGCACCGCAAGTCTCTGGCCATACACATCAATTCCAGTAAGAGTAGATTGCAGCCGTCGAATCAACGGATCAACATACAGGGCGAACAATATCATCGACATGGGACAACCTTGGCGCACGGAGCGTTTAACGGGAATAGCCGCCGTTAAAAATCCATTGCAGAGTACTTTGGAGGACGCAACATCATACAGGGCTCTAACTAGGTTTACAAGCTTTTGAGGCATGTTCAAAACCTCCAATCGTTTCCATAGTCCCTCGTGAACAACACTGTCGAAGGCTTTTTCGAGATCTAAGTTTATGATAGCAGCAGACTTCTCGTCCTGTGTACAATGCAATATACAGTCTCTCACAGCAGCCAACGTATGGTGAATGGTCGCTCCTTTATGTAATGCAACCTGGAACTCACTAATCATATGTGGGAGTATGTTTTGCATACGAGCACCAATGATTTTCATAAATAACTTGTAATCACAATTCAATAACGTGATTGGTCGAAAATCCTGTGGTGTCTGCGGCCAAGCACTCTTCGGAATCTGCACGATTATACCGTCCGCAAAAGTAGGTGGTGCGCTCTCTGCATCCCACATTTCTTGGAACACTTGAAGCAATTCCTTCCGAATATATGGCCAGCAGTGCTTGTAAAATTCATATGGCAGGCCATCAGGTCCAGGGGATGCATGCATTTTGGATGCCTGAATCCCTTCCAACAACTCCGACGCCGCAATTGGCATTGAATCCTGCTGCAACTCCTACATTGAGATGAGGCGTCAAAAGAAGAGCAGAGAGGAGTTCGTTTTCTGACAGCGGAAGGAGTGTACGGCGAACTTGCAAGCGCTTCAGGGAAGGACGGGTGACGTTAGCCGATGATGCCCGGTCTGGAGCACCACACTGCAGTACCAATGACATCTTCCAGCTGGTAGATGCACTCATTACCCAGAACCACCGAGTGACAGTGAAAGTCATAGCCGCCGAGGTCGAATTGAGCGTCGGAAGTGTTGACCCTTCCTGGGTCATGTGCAGCGCTAAGCTAGGGAGGGGAATGAGTTCCTGGCCCGAGTGGTGGCTGGAGATGAGTCACTTCGAACCAGAATTAAAACGACAGTCAACAGTGGAAGCATCCAGGATCACCACCACCAAAAAAGCCAAGGCTAGCCACACGAGTGCAGGAAATGTTATGCTGGAGAACTAGGAAGGAGAAGAAGACTGCGTATGAGCGAGAAGAAGGTGCCGGTGTAGTGAGTAGGGTTATTATTGCTGAATTTATAGTTATCGAGTGAATTAGGAAGGAGAAGATAACTGGATATGAGCGAGAAGAAGGTTACTAGTTAAGTCTAATTAAACAGAATTCATCCCAATAAACAGGTCTTCAATAGCTATTCCCAGAATATTCAAAGATATACATTTTAATTGTGATAAATAGTTTTAATATCCGGGTTTTTAATCAAAATCGTTAGAGCTATTTTTAAGAAAAACAAAATGTTCGAACAATTTTCTATGTAAAGAGTATTTAGTTTAGTGTTTAACTTTTTTTTTTTTTTTTTTTTTTTCGTTTTTGAGCTATGCTGTCCACAAGTGCGCGCACACGCACACGCAGACAGGCAGATAGATACCCGCACACGTACACGGATCTGATTCTGAAAATGCTATTTTTGTTTTCGGGAGGTCCTAAAGCATGTATTTCCGGTGAAAACTCGACATTGAGTTTTGTGTGGAATGCAATACTTCTCTATCCCTTTGTATATTGTACATATGGGGCTAGAGAAAATAAAAAAGCATTTCAGCCTTATTTATGTATTGCCAGAGCTGCCATATTGTATAGTCTGTAAAGGTGCACGCAATAAAATATCACTAAAACATTCAGTTTCAAGCAATAAGTTGAACACTAAAAATGTAATTTGTACAACGGAAAATATAAAATGTGCTCACAAGTCCACAGGTATTACTGTAACTGAGATTAACATGGACACAGATTAGAGAATTCCCTCTATGTTGTTACGAGTGCTACCATCTAGGGAGAGGTAAACGAAACGTCAGAACTGGCAAGTCCCTCGACTCGGTGTTTTCGCCAAATTGTCCCATGGATGGATTTTCCTCCATTTATTTTATAGCCTGCTCCATTAAAAGAAATACTACATGCTAATTATATGGGTACACTTTATTTCTTTAGTTTTAAGTTAGTTTGTTCAGAACTTTTACTTTCTCTAGCCGCATAGAGGAGCTATTGTACTGCACCCAAAAATTCGATACCGAGATTTCACCGGAAATATATGTTTTGGGACCCCCTGAGTCGGAAAAAAGAATTTTTAAAAAAATCCGATTTGACTTTCTCTACATCTCTGCAACAAATTATTGTTAAAAAGCTTATACTTCTATTCACTTCATTCTAATCGAGAAAAAATTGACAGAAATAGTCTTATTACTTGTTTCCTTGTAAGTAGAAGCGAAAAAAGGAGTACCATAGGTTAAAATGATGCTGGTTGTTATGCGATTGAAGTTTATTTGTTTGCATTGACAGGAGTTGACAAATTCCTGTATGAGAAAAACACAAGTTTTTCAAAGCTGAAATCAAAAACTAGAAATATCTAAAAAAACTATCAACTGCACGAAAAAAATTATGTATAACATAAATTGTGTTTAAAGTGCTCTAAATTTTTTGTGCGGTAAGTTTTTGTCCACCTCTTACGGTTTAGCAGCTATGCAAAATTCCGTAAAATTGATATAGAATTATTGATATCACTACTTTTCCCCTTATCCTGAGAAGACGAATGTCGAGTAACTTTAAGCTCCATGGACCCCGAGATCATTTGAGCATCATATCACCAATTTCATTCATCGTCCGACATGACCAACCAGGTTAAAGGACGTTAAGCTAAAAGAAAGAAAAGGTCATATGGGTGTAGCACATCAGATTTTTTGGATTCAGGGAGTCCTAAAACATGTATTTCCGCTGAAATCTCGGTAACGAATTTTTGCGTGGAATACAATACCTCCTCTATACACTATGTACATCTAGAGAAAGTAAAAGTATTTGTAAATATTGAGACACCAGTTAAAGTTATTGTTTTATACTGTTAGCACTAAATAATTAATTTTGATTAACAAGACGACGTTACGTGAAAATGCCCGAACAAGAATAGCTTGTAGAAGAGTGAATGAAAGAGTAATGTGAATTCTACTCCTACACACACTGCATGATATTTACTTAAGCCAACAGTTCTTCGTTATCCCGGTAGGTGGCATCTTTCTGTGGAGGATGTCGTGGGTGTGATGTTTTATTTTTAGCACGAGAATATGTAACAAGACGATTTGTCCTGTTAATTTAATGGTAGAAAATCGCTTTTTCTTTAGTCGCAATGTGCAGAGTCCGCGCTGCTTTGACCTCATTAGTGCTGCCTTTTCTTTCCTTTATTGCCCTCCTTTATTGCCCTCCTTAACAGCGCTAATTTTGTGTACCGTTTCGACCATTCGTCTTTCCTGTTATTAGCGTGTACGCTTTTGCTTCGTTTTCTTCGCCGCCTTTTTTCCTCTTCTTTTTTGAGTACCTACCATGTCTGTAATTTAAATAATAAGAGAAAAATGGCTTGGAGCATTGTTATACGGTATCCTTCTCAGTGTTGGTATGCTACGATTAAAGCGCGGGCGATTGTTGAAGACTGGGTGCGATATTTTTACTTTCTCTACATGTACTATGTACATAGTGTATAGAGAAGGTATTGCACTCCACCCAAAAATTTGATACCGACATTTCACCGGAAATATATATTTTAGGGTCCCCTGTATCCAAAAACGCATTTTCAGAAAAAGGTCCGTGTGTCTGTGAACACGATAGCTTAAAACCGAAAAGTCGGTAAAATACCAAAGTTGGTATTTATTTCCAGGGATGCGAGACAAAGATTTTGAGAAAAATCCCACACCTCAAACTACCCTTTACATAAAACATTTTCCAAAATGTTTCATTTTCTCAAAAATGGCTGTAATGATTTTGATTAAAATTTGGTATATTAAAGATATTTATCTGACAATTAAAACGTATATCTTGAATTTTTTGGGAATATACTCTGAAGACTATTTTACTCCGGATGAATTTTACGGAATTATGCATAACTTCTAAACCGTAAGAGATGGACAAAAATTACAACACAAAAAATGTAGATCACCTTAAAACAAACAATTTCTATTATATACATTTTTTTCGTGGAGCTACACGTTTATGAGATACTCCTTGTTTTTGATTTCAGCTTCAAAAACTTATACTTTTTTCATACTGGAATTTAACAATTCCGGTCCATACAAACAAAGGAACTTCAGTCACATAGCAACCAGCTTTTGACTATCACTTTAACCTATGGTACTCCCTAATTTCGCTTCTACTTACAAGGAAGCAAGTAATAGGATTATTTCTGCTATTTTTTTTTCTCGATTAGCAGAAGTAAATAGAAGCATAAGCTTTTTAACAATAATTTGTGACAGAGATATAAAGAGAGTCATGTGAATGGAACACATCAGCGACGGCATGCAGAAACTCGTAATTTTCTGGCACTTATAATGGAAGAACATTAAGTTAATTGTTTCTTTCTCTAATGTATTTAAGTATTATATTCCACTTAAATAGTCGATCGCGACTTCCATTGGAATGTCTTGTTTAGTAAGCCTACCATTTTTTACATTCTCTATAAGTACTAAATAAAAAAAAAAAAAAAAAACAGAACGTAAAAAATAAAAAATGAAAATAAAATCTGTATAATATAACCCGATATCTAATTGCTTACACCGGGCCAAATATCTCAGATTTATTTTGTTTATTAACAAACTTTTTTTTAAACTTTACAAAATAAAATAAATATACAGTTGTCAGATTAATCAATTAACCTAAATAACTTAAATTAATTTATAAACCCGAACCTATTTATTTATCAAAATTGAATTTTATATTTAAATGTTTGTGTATTATATTAATCATTATTAGTTTTCTATAATTTTAAAATGAATAGTTTATACTATTATTATTAAATAATATTAATTATTACTTTATTATACTATAATAAATGTATTTAATTATTTATTATCATCCTTTTATCAGTTTATTTTATTTTAATTTTATAAACTTATTTATTATTTTAATCGTTATTTATTATCAATTATTATAATTATATATAAAAATGCTTTAATATCTATTCTAATTTTACCATTGCTATTTGTTTTATGTTTATTATAATTATTGTTTTTAGATAATTTATTACTTTATCCCACATTCTTGTTACTATAGTTACATTATGTGAGATAAACGTCAAACTATTAACATTAACATTTTTAAAATATTACTGGTAACGAGTAAATAAATAACAGGTAGCCAGTTATTATAATTTAAGTTAATAATTTAGCACCTAACCTAAACTTGAAGGAACTATACGACTCTAAAATTTTTCTCTATACGCACTATGTACATGGTGTATAGAGAATGTATTGTATTTCATCCAAAAATTTGATACCGAGATTTCACCGGAAACAAATGTTTTGGGATCTCCTGAATAAAAATCAAAAAAAAAATCATGTGCGTGTGTGTGTGTGTGTGTGTGTGTGTGTGTGTGTGTGTGGTATTTTACAACTTGGTATTTAAGTTTTGTATCTTCTAAGGGTGCAGCACGAAGATTTTAAAGAAAATCCCCACACTACCGACTACCCTTTGCATGGAACATTTTTGGAAAATTTTGATTTTCTCTTAACGATTTTGATTAAAATACCATATGTTTAAGATATGTTTATGACAAACGAAGTTTATATCTTAGATTTTCTGGGAATAACTTCTGAAGACCTCCCTATTCTGGATGAATTTTACTGAATTTTGCATAATTTTATTGGTAAATTTACTACACAAAATATGTAGAGCTCTTCAAAACATGCAGTTTATGTCATACACATTTTTGTTGGAGTTGACCGTTTTCATGACATTCCTTGTTAGTAGATTCAGTTTTAAAATACTTAAACCTTTCAATCCTGGCCAAGCAAAGAAACGGGTTTCAATCCCATAGCAACCACATTTTAAAACAGGTGACTGTCGGTTTAGCCTAGTGTATCCCCTTATTTCTCTCCTACTTATAAGGAACTAAATAGTAAGAGTATTTCTGCTGATGTTTATCTAGATTGGGTGAAGTAAATAGAAGAATAAGCTTATTAACAATAATTTGTTATAGATATGCAGAGGAAGTCATTTGAATGGAACACATAAGATTTTTTTCACTAAAATACGTTACGTCTGGAAAGGTTATGATAAACTGAACGAATACTATCTGAATATGGTATTTCCATAGCATTATAATGAAGGAAACATGATGTTGAATAAATGCCCATTACAATATCCAAGTTCTCACCATGTGCAAACGAAAATATCGACTGAAAATTTTTACAGTGAACTTCATAAACAAGTTTTCTCTCTTCGAGGAAAATATATTTTTGCTGTAATTTGGAAGAGAAGGTGGATTTCCGTTGAGGTATAATAGCTTAAATTCATGCAGATAACACCGCACCTCAACAGCCAGGCAAATTTCGTCCTAAACGCGCTAAATAAACAAAAAGTGTGATAAGCAACGACTCAACATTTCTCACAATAAGAAATTACAAAATTTGTAGCTCGGTTTTTAACTTAAGCAAAGGAGGGACTAATTCGTGTTCCCATAAAAAAATCTCGAGACGTGGGACACACAAGTAAAAAAACTGATGTGTTCCATTCACATGACTTTTTCTACATTTCTGATACAAATTGTTAAAAAAAACTTATGCTTCTATCTACTTCATGTTAATCGAGTAACATTAGCAGAAATAGTATTATTACTTGCTTCCTTTTAAGTAGAAGCGAAATAAGGGAGTAACATAGGTTAAAGTGAAAGTCAAAAGCTGGTGCTATGTGAATGAAGTTCCTTTGTTTGTATGGACAGGAGGACAAATTCCTATATGAGACTTTTTTCAAAGCTGAAAACAAAAACATAGAATATCTCAAAAACGATCATTCCCACAAAAAATGTATATAAAATAAACTGTGTGTTTTAATGTGCTCTACATTTTTAGTGTGGTAAGCTTTTGTGTATCCCATACGATTTAGCAGTTATGCAAAATTCCGTAAAATTCATCCAGAATAAAGTAGTCTTCAGAGGGTATTACCAGAAAATTCAAGATATACATTTAATTTGGTATGTAAATATCTTACATATAACATATTTTAATCAAAATAGTTAGATCCATTTTTGCTAAAATTAAAATTCTCGAAAAAAGTTCCATGTAAAGGGTAGTATGTTAGGGAGGATTTTCTTGAAAATCTCCGTGTCGCATTCTGGTAAGATACCAAACTTAAATACCAAGTTTGGTTTTCCACGGTCTTTTCGTTTTGAGCAATGCTGTCCACAGACAGACACACACACACACATATGTACCTTTTTGTAAAAAAAATAGTTTTTTTTGGATTCATGGGGACCCAAGGCATGTATTTCCAGTGGAATCTCGGTATCGAATTTTTTGGGTGGAATGTAACACCTTCTCTATACACTATGCACATAGTACGCGTAGAGAAAGTAAAAAGTAATAAAATAAGCTGATGTGTTACATTTCATTGTTGTATAGAAAGGTGATAGCCAATACAAGAGGGGCTTTGTTGCTTGAATGAGCTCTCCAAAGCGACCCAGAAAATGTTGAAGACGATGCTCTACGTCTGAGAATGAGTGGGTCTGCAAATGACAGGTGTCGCTTCGGAGAGTTCAGCCAAGCGGACACCAGTACCCATGATGCATTGTGCGCCAGGCCGAAGCTTATATGTATGTATGCCAGATCACTCTGCAAAGCGAACCTGGATTCTGCAAGGTAACTTTTACTGCAAATGGAGTGTAGAGCACGCTTTGAGATCCGTGGGCTGTTTAACCGGCTGAAAGTTTAGCGTAGGGGGGAAAAAATCTTATGTACTCCATTCACATGACTTTCTCTACATCAACAAACTATTGTTAAAATTCTTATGCTTGTTTTTATTTCATGCTAATCGAGAAAAAGTTAACAAAAATAGTCTTAATCCTTGCTTTCTTGTAAGTGGAAGCGAAATCAGGGAGTAATATAGGTTAAAGTGATAGTCAAAAGCTGGTTGCTATGTGACTGAAGTTCCTTTGTTTGTATGGACACGAGTTGACAAATTCCTGTATGAGAAAAGTATGTTTTTTAAAACTGAAACCTATAGCAAGGAATGTCTCAAAAAGATCAACTCCACCAAGAAAATGAAGGTAACATAAACTGTGTGTTTTATCGTGATCTACATTTTCTGTGGTACGTTTTTGTCCATGTCTTACGATTTAACTGATAACAAAATTCCGTAAAATTCATTCAGAATAAAGTAGTCTTCAATGGATTCCCAGAAAACTCAACATATACATTTTATTTTTCAGGTGAATATCTTTAATATACGATATTTTAATCAAAATCGTTTGATTTTTGAGAAAATTAAAATTTTCGAAAAAAATGCCATGTAAAGGGTAGTTTGGGATGATGGGAATTTTCTCAAAACCTTCGTATAGCTCCCCTGTAAGATACTAAACATAAATACCAAGTTTGGTATTTTACTGACTTTTCGTTTTAGAGTTATCGTGTTCATGGGTTCATGGACACATACACGGACCTTTTTCTGAAAATACTTTTTTTTTGGATACAGAGGACCCTAAAACCTATATTTCCGGTGAAATCTCGGAATCGAATTTTTGGGTGGAGTGCAATACCTTCTCTATACACTATGTACATAGTGCGTGTAGAGAAAGTAAAAAAGGAAAAAACGGGAAAGAGAATGGAGCGCCGGAGTTCCGACAAGACTTCTGAACTGTATTATAATTAATTAAAAAAAAAAAAAAGATAGTGAAATATTTCAAAAGCGAATTACTAAGTGACTAAAATAGAAAACAAAGATTATGTTGGGAATATGAAAAAAAGGGGGAAAAGGGGACAAAGAAACTCAGCACTGGAGTTCCAACAACACTCCTGAACTGTATTATTATTATTAAAAATAAAAAAGCAATAGTAAAATATTTCAAAAGCGGGTTGCTAAGTGATTGAAGTTTGATTCTCTTCGCAGGACCGGTTATAAAACAAAAGGAATAACAGATTGCAGCTTTTGAAGTCGTTTTCCGTGATATAGATCGCCCTCCGTGGTGTAATGGTTACCATTCTGTCTTCATATACCCAAGGTCGTGGGTTCAGACCCGGCGGAGGACGATGGATTTTTTCGGGTGTAAAAATCCTGAGCATGGCTTCCTTCGGAAGGGAAGTAAAGCCGTGTCGTAGATTTACGGCACGTAAAAGAACCTCAAGCCTGATAGAGAGGCCTCTGAGCAAGATTGAGCGGTCTTTCAGCCCAATTTAGAATGGGACGCTGAGAACCACAGCAGTTAAAGAGCGTCCTTAATAACACGCCATTTTTTTCCGTGATATAGGGCCCCTATTTTCCAAGAACACGAGTCCAAACTAAGGGAAAGGCGATGGAGCTTTTCAGGTGTAAAAGTCCTTAGTATGGCTTTCATCGGAAGGCAAGTAATGCCGTTGGAACAATGTCACAGATGTATGCACGTACAAGAAACCTGATAGAATTCGCTGGGAAAAATTAAGCAATCTTTCACGCCCAAAATAGAATGGGACTTTGAGAACAGCAGTGGTTAACAGGCGTCATAAATAAAATACTTCATTCAAACTTCCCCGTAGAGAAAAGATGACGTATTTTAAATTGAAACGAATAAAAAGGAATATCTAGGAAAAGTGAATTCTATAAAATGTATACGACATAAAAATTGTGTTTTTTCACTATCTACATTATTTTTGTGGCATTTCTTTATTTCTTATGGTTTAGCAGTTATACAGCAGTCATTTAGAATGAAATTCAAAATATTATTTTTATTTACCATGTAAATGTAGATATTTAATGTAATATATTTTATTAAAATATTATATTTTATTGAAACATTTTTGCATACACAGGGTAAATAAACTTTTCGTGTCACATCCTTGTAAGGTGGAATGTTTATCCCAGGAATAAGGTGGGCTGAAAACATGCATTTAATTGAAAATTCAGTACAGACATTTTTGGTTGGATTGCAGTATCCTCTCAACATTCTAGTAAGCGATAATCTGTACACAAGATGTTAAAAAACTACACCGAAACAATTCTCGAGATGGTGCACATGACTTATATTAATTTGAGGGCGGCGATGCATGGTCCCCGGATAAACATAACGCAGCTACATAGCGTTAAACGTGTGGGTATCAGGTGCCGATAAGTCGGTGTTAAAGCAAAGCTGATTGAAAAAATGCCTTAGAATGTGTTTAAAACTGCTGCTCAAGTATAGAAATATCGATTTTTAGCAGCTCGTTACTAGCGTTCTCAAGATTTAATGTTGCAAAAAGCTGTAAAATCTCGAACTAATCACTTGACAGTGCGACACTGAGCATTCATTATCTACTTTATGTAGCCTACTCTGGAGGCGTTTTTTCAACTGCTTTTGTGGCTTAATGCGTAACGAAGGAAGCTGCTATCCCAGAGGTCACGAGTTCAATTCCTGTCATAATTTTATTTTCTTGATTTTTTTCATTCCAGACGAAGTGCAGCGATACGTGGCGTACTGGCACTTCAGAAACTTATAACCGTTACTGCTAAACCGTAAGAGATGGACAAAAAACTTACCACACCAAAAGTGTAGAGTACTTTAAAAGACACAATTCGCGTTATTTACATTTTTCTCGTGGAGTTGATCGTTTTTGAATTATTCCTTGTTTTTGATTTCACCTTTAAAAAACGTATACTTTTCTCATACAGGAATGTGTCAACTCCTATCCATACAAACAAAGGAACATCAGTCACATAGCAACCAGCTTTTGACTATCACTTTAACTTATGGAACTCCCTTATTTTGCTTCTATTTACAAGAAAGTAAGTAATAAGACCATTTCTGCTAATTTTATACTTTCTCTATACGTAGTATGTACATAGTGTATAGAAAAGGTATTGCACTCCACCAAAAAATTCGATACCGAGATTTCACCGGAAATATATGTTTTAGGGTCCCCTGTATCCAAAAAATGTGTTTTCAGTAAAAGGTCCGTGTGTCCGTGTGTCAGTGTGTCCGTGTGCCTGTGAACACGATAGATCAAAAACGAAAAGACGGTAAAATACCAAACTTGGTATTTTAGTTTGGTATCTTCCAGGGATGCGACACGAAGATTTTGAGAAAAATCCCCCCACCCTAAACTACCTTTTACATGGAATTTTTTTCGAAATTTTTTATTTTCTCAAAAATGGGTCTAACAATTTTGATTAACAGTTCGTATATTAAAGATATTTACCTGACAAATAAGATGCATATTTTGAATTTTCTGGGAATGGCCTCTGAAGACTAGTTTATTCTGGGTAAATTTTACGGAATTTTGCATAACTGTTAAACCGTAAGAGACGGACAAAAACTTACCTCACAACAAATTCAGGGCAATTTAAGACACACAATTTATGTTATATACATTTTTTCGAGTAGTTGATTGTTTTAGAGATATTCCTTGTTTTTTGTTTCAGCTATGAAAAACCTATACTTTTCTCATACAGAAATTAGTCATCTCCTGTCCATACAAACAAAGGATCTTCAGTCACATTAGCAACCAGCTTTTCACTATCACTTTAACCTATGGTAGTCTCTTATTTCGCTTCTACTTACAAGGAAGCAAGAAATAAGACTATTTCTGCTAGTTTTTCTTCTCGATTAGCATGAAGAAAATAGAAACATAAACTTTATAACAATAATTTTTTACAGAGATGTAGAGAAAGTCATGTGATTGGAACACATGAGAGTTTTTTGTTCGTAATTTTTCTATGAAGCACATATTGGAAGGAATGAAATAATTTCCCTTCCAGCCGGTATAAAGCCTCTGATAAGACGATCTCTGGGAAACCAATGTCAGCTTTTTGTTGAATGTCTCGCGTTTTAATCCCTCATCGCCGATGTTCTAGTACATTCTCGAACAGTTCGACTTCCAATCGATTGCTCCGCTTTAGATACCTTGTTCCAACGCGCCACCTCCCCTCGTTACAGATATTGGACTCGATTTGCACTTCAATAGCTGACATAAAAGCACAAGAGATGCTGCCGCTACATTTGAATTCTCTGGTAGTGGGAGACAAGAAGAGAAGCACGCACAAACATACATTCCACGAAAATGGAGAAGATTATTCCAGAGGAATGAATAGAAAAAGAGGGAGCAGGAGGAAACCCTGATAATCACATGGCACACTAAGAGTCTACCCAAAATGGTGCTTTAGTTCTGCTACTGGTGCTGCATTTCTGTGTTTCTTTGAGGCTTTTCAAATACTAATTTCTTTAACTTCTTGCTATACAAATAAGCTTCTCATGCTGTAACCATTACGTCGTTTTTATTTTCTCTACCACTCATCCAAAAAAAAATCAGATGTGTACCATTCATATGACTTTCTCTACATCTCTGCAACAAATTACTCTTAAAATGCTTATACTTCTATTTACTTCATGTAAATCAGAAAAAAAAATAGCAGAAATAGTCTTATTACTTGGTTCCTTTTAAGCAGAAGCGAAAGAAGAGAGTGCCATAAGTCAAAAGCTGGTTGCTATGTCACTGAAGTTCCTTTGTTTGTATGGATAGCAGTTGGCAACTTCCTTTATGAGAAAAGTATGTTTTCATAGCAGAAACCAAAAACAAGGAACGTCTCAAAAAGAATCAACTCCACAACAAAAATGTATATAACATAAATTGTGTGTTTTAAAGTGCTCTACATTTGTTGTGTGGTAAGTTTTTGTCCCTCTCTTACGGTTTAGCAGTTATACAAAATTCCATAAAATTTAGCCAGAATAAAGTAGTTTTCAGAGGCTATTTCCAGAAAATTCAAGATATACATTTTATTTGTCGCTAATCAAAATCGCTAGAGTCACTTTTAAGAAAATCAACAAATTCGAAAAAAGTTTCATGTAAGGGGTAGTTTGGGCGGGGGTATTTTTCTCAAAATCTTCATGTCGCATCCTTGGAAGATACTAAACTTAAATACCAAGTTAGGTATGTTACCGACTTTTCGTTTTTGAGTTATCGTGTTCAAAGATACACTGACACATTGACACACGGACGTTTTTCTGAATATACTTTTTTTGGATACAGGGAACCCTAAAACATTTATTTCCAGTGAAATTTTGGTATCGAATCTTTAGGTGGAGTGCAATACCTTCTCTATACACTATGTACATAGCACGTATAGAGAAATTGAAAATTCAAAATACACATTTTATACACATATATATTTTATTCCTTCATAGAAGACGTCAGATTGCAGATACTCTTGCCCAACACCTACGATAGAACAAGACAGATATTCAGTAGAAAACAACGCCATCTGGAATGATTTCTACTCTACAGACGCCATGATGACAAAACAATGGAAGCACGATCTTCGGCACGTAGTTACAGTACATGAATTCTGCCACCACAAGAAAGTCCACCAACCAAACGGAGGAACCATGCAACAAACCATGTGAAAGTTACCACACACAAAACTGCAATAAAAGCCAAATGACACTAACGATGTTAGCCCTAGAATAATACTAATCAATTTCATTCCTTGCATATTGTGCGCACTCACATTAATAGGCAATTTTTTTATTTTCTCAAAATACTTAGTGAATGTAGCAATGCTTCCTCTACTTCATGCTTTGCAAAAATTGTTTCATTACAAGTCCAGGGAAATTGCCTACCAGTCCTTAGTGCGGCCAATTATGAAATATGGAGTAGCATGCTGGGACCATACAGGGTTAACCAAACCGACTCCCTGGAAAAGATACAGAGACAGGCTGTAAAATTCATAAAGAGAGGTAAATATTTTGGATTTACGAAAGGCGAAGAGAATAAATGGGAGCCGCAAAAAGTTAGACATAGGTTAGTCGCACTACTTAAAGCGTATACTGGTTTGAATGCATGTGTGGACGTTAGAAAGAGGTTAGAAAACCCAGCACACTACGGACGAAACGATCATTTCTATAGAATTTAGGGTAGCAGGTACAGAACCGACGTAGGAACATTTTCTTTTGTTAATAGGACACTTGAAAAATGGAATAAATTGCCTGTAGGAGGCTTTCAGAGCTGCCCTCTGATTTTAAAGAAGTTTGCATAATTTAAAGAGAATAAATGTTATTTAATTTGACTAAATATTGTGAAGTAATTAAGGATCTGAAAAACTGTATTAGTGTGTATTATTATTAATGTATATATTGGTAATGTATCGTATTAATGTTGAGGCTTCATAATAACTGTTTATAAACATGCTGGTAATTGACATAAGTATTGTTATACTGGATAATAAGTAGTTAGGAATTTAAGAAAACATGTATTTGTAATATGTTAGTTGTATTACTATTATTCTTAATTTAAATTAAGATTGTTATTGTAAGTGAATTTTGTACATTTAACTCTGCCACCGGACAGCACCCAATTGCAGAGAATAAATACATACAAAGTTTGTTATACGTAAAACGGTAGATAAGCGGATGTTTAAAGGAGTGGGTATATGCTGCTTAGATATTGCACATTATTTTCATTGTATCGCGAGGAACAACTGAATAGCGACAGCACTTTATTCTCTAGTTGAACGGGAACGACCATAGTAACCGGATAAGCATGTAGACATGCTAACCAAGTGTATTTGCAGCTCGAATTTGATAGGTGCCCAGGGCTCACGTCACAAAGACAGCAGCTAATTCTATTATTCCTAAAACAAGGTCTATTTCAATGGTTTGTACAGCTACTATTGATCTGCAGTTGATTGACCAGAACAAGGTTCTGTCGTGACAGGCTCCCGAGGGGTCGCCCCAGTTCCCAAACCGTAGTATGTTGACATCTGCGGTAGTCCCGCCCTAATTGCCCTGATTACAACTGCGCGGAGTTGACCTTCAATTGTTTCCTAACGACGTCTCTATACTACTTAACAATTCCTCAATTGAATTAGCGTTGCAATGCTCTCAAAGTTTCAAATTATCTTGGTCCAAAACTTTCCAACTTCAAATTAGATCATGACATTTCGGCAGTTTTTGGACGTTCTTGGAAGAATTTGTTTTTACTTTCTCTATACGTACTATGTACATAGTGTATAGAAAAGGTATTGTATTGCACCCAAAAATTCGATACCGATATTTCACTGGAAATATATGTTTTGGGTCCCCCTGAATAAAAAAAACAAACATTTTTACTAAAAGGTCCGTGTGTGTGTATGTGCGCGTACATGTGTGTGTCTGCGTGTGTCTATGGACAGCATAGCCCAGAAACGAAAAGACGGTTAAATACCACACTTGGTATTTAAGTTTGGTATTTTTCAAGGATGCGACACGAAGATTTTCAAGAAAATGCCCCACGCCTAATTACCCTTTACATGGAAAAATTTTCGAAAAATTTGTTTTTCTTAAAAATGACTGTAACGATTTTGATTAAAATACCATATTAAAGTCATTTCTAACACAAATAAAATGCATATCTTGAATTCTCTGGGAATGACTTCTAAAGACCTGTTTATTCTGGATGAATTTTGCTTCATTTGGCATAGCTTGTAAACTGTAGGAAATGGACAAAAGCTTACTATACAAAAAATGTAGATCTTTTTAAAATACACAAGTTGTGCCATATACATTTTTTTCGTGGAGCTTACCGTTTTCGAGGTATTCCTTGTTACTGGTTTCAATTGTGAAGTACCTATACTTTTCTCAGACAGGAAGTATCCGTTTTTCTTTTGTTCTACAGCTGGCCAAGCAAAGAAGCGATTTATAATGATAATTGCATAACGTTAGCTTTAAAAACATCTGACCATCACTTTAGCCTACGCCATTCCCTTAGTTTTCTCCTACTTATAAGGAGCTAAGTAATGAGAACATTCTGCTAATATTTATCTCGATTAGTATTGTGTAGAAAGAAGAAGACTCTTTTGTAAGCAGTTTGTAGAACAGCTAGAAAACGTCAGTGAGTGTAAACACATCACATTTTGTTTTGCTTTCTCTACACGTACTATGTACATAGTGTACAGAGATGGTATTGTAATGCACCCAAAAATTCGATACCGAGATTTAACCGCAAATACAAGTTTTGGGTCCACCTGAATACAAAAAAAAAAAGCATTTTTACAAAAAGGTCCGTGTGTGTCTATACGTCTGTGGACAGCATAACTCAGAAACGAATAGACAGTTGAATTCCAAAATTGGTATTTGAGTTTGGTTTCTCTAAATGATGCGACACGAAGATTTTCCAGAAAATACCCCCACCCTCAGCTACTCTTTACATGGAACATTTTTCTAGAATTTTTAATTTCTCAAAAATACCTCTAACAATTTTGATTAAACTATCGTATATTAAAGATTTTTACCTGGCAAATAATATGTATATCTTGAATTTTCTGGGAATAACCTCTGAAGACCGCTTGATTCTGGATGAACGTTACGGAATTTTGCATAACTTCTAAACCGTATAACATACACAAAAACTTCCACATAAAAATGTAGAGCACATTGGAACGCACAATTTATGTTGTATACATTTTTTTCGTGCAGTTGATCGTTTTTGAGATATTACTTGTTCTTGGTTTCAGCTTTATAGAAAACTTATACTTTTCTCATACAGGAATTTGTCAACTCCTGTCCATTCAAACAAAGGAACTTCAGTCACCTAGCAACCAGCTTTTGACTATCAATTTAACCTATAGTACTGGCTTATTTTGATTCTACTTACATGGAAACAAGTGATAAGATAATTTCTGTTAACTTCTTCTCGATTAGCATGAAGAAAATAGAAGCATAAACTTTTTTTTAACAATAATTTGTTGCAGATATGTAGTCAGTCATGTGAATGGAGCACATGATATTTTTTTAAATGTATTTGAGTGTACATGAGCTTCAGCAAATATGATCAGTAGTTAATGATACACAGAAAAGCTTGAAATACGAAACTGCTGTCGTAGTGGACTATATATAACAAGTATCTAATGGATAAAACATACCTTGTAGCTTAACGACTCACTTTATATTAAAATGAGCTTTAATTCATAAATTGATATAATCACATACGAGTAATATCAAGAGTTTTACTGCATTCGCTCGTTTGCGGATGAAATTACAGACATGCTTCCGTTATTGCTCTCTATAATGATAAAACATCAAATTGCTAAAGCAATATATTTACGTATATCATAACAAAATAAAAAAATCTGATGTGTTACACTCACATGACTTTCTCTAGGTGCTCTACAAACTTCCTATAAAACATTATTATTCTTTCTACACAATGCTAATCGAGATAATCATTAGCAGAATGTTCTTATTACTTAGTTCCTTATAAGTAGAAGTGAATAAGTGATTGTCAAATGTTTTAAAAGCTATCGTTATGCGATTGTCATTGCAAATCACTTCTTTGTTTGACCAGGAGTAGAACAAAAGAAAAACTGACACTTCCTGTCTGAGAAAAGTACTTCACAATTGAAACCAATAACAAGGAATATCTCGGAAACGGCTACCTCCACAACAAAAAGGTAAAGGGCCTAAATTGTGTGTTTTGTCGTGACACACAT
The DNA here is from genome assembly GCA_030762935.1 of Hymenopus coronatus. Classification (NCBI taxonomy): domain Eukaryota; kingdom Metazoa; phylum Arthropoda; class Insecta; order Mantodea; family Hymenopodidae; genus Hymenopus; species Hymenopus coronatus. The sequence continues at coordinate 80,794,319 of CM060885.1, forward strand.
CTTTTGTGTGCTAAGTCTTTGTCCATCTCTTACGGTTTAGCAGTTATTCCGAATTCCATAAAATGCATTCAGAATAAAGTAATCTTCAGAGGCTATTTACAGAAAATTCAAGCTATACACCTTATTTGTCAGGTAAATATATTTAATATACGATATTTTAATCAAAATTATTAGTGCAATTTTTTTAGTAAATCTAAATATTCGAAAAAATCCATGTAAAGGATAATTCGGGATGGGGGGGATTTTCTTGAAAATCTTCGTGTTGCATCCTTGGAAGATACCATACCTAGAATACCAAGTTTGGTATTTAACAGACGTTTCGTTTTTGGGTTATGGTGCCCGCAGACATACACATACACACAGATAGACAAGACAGACAGACACACACACACACAGACCTGTTTCTGAACTCAGGGGCTCAGGGGCTCCTAAACATATATTTCCTGTCAAATCTCGATAAAAAATTTGGGTGGAATACAATACTTCTCTATCCCTATATATCTTGTACATATCGGGCTAGAGAAAGTAAAAAGTCTGATTACACAGATGGCTTTGTTTACAACTCTATTAGAAATTATTGTTAAAAAGCTTATTCTTTCTTTTCTTTCATGCTAATTTTATTATTCCTTTGTTTGTATGGAGAGGAGTTGAAAACTTCCCGTATGACAAAAGTATAAGGTTTTTGAAGCTGAAACCAAATTCAAGGTATATCTCAAAAACAATCAACTCCACGAAAAAAGGTATATAGAATAAAGTGTGTGTATTAAGATGCTCTACATTTTTTGTCAGGTAAGTATTTGTCCATCTCTTACGGTTCAGCAGTTATGCAAAATTCGGTAAAATTAATCCAAAATAAAGTACCTTTCAAAGCCTATTCCCAAAAAATTCATGATATACACTTTTTTTAGGTAAATGTATTTAATATATGATATTCTAATCAAAATTGTTACAGCCATTTTTAAGAAAATAAAAAATTTCGAAAAAAGTTCCGTGGAAATGGTAGTTCGGTGTGGGAGAATTTTTCTCAAAACCTTCGTGTCGCATCCCTGGAAGATACTAAACTTAAATACCAAGTTTGATATTTCAACAACTCTTCTTTTTGAGCAATCGTGTTCACAGACACCCGGGCACACGAACACAAACACACACGGACCTTTTTCTGAAAATATGTTTTTTGAATACAGGGGACCCTAATACATATATTTCCGGTGAAATCTCTGTGTTGTATTTTGGGTGGAGTGCAATACCTTCTCTATACACTATGTGCATAGTGCATATAGAGAAAGTAAAAATTAGTAGAAATGGTCTTCTTACCTGCTTCTTTGTAAGCAGAAGGGAAATAAGGGAATACATTACGCCAACGCGATGGCCAAATCTTTTAAAAGCTGGTTGGTATGTGAGTAAGTTACTTTGTTTGTACGCCCAGGAATTAACAAATTCCAATATGAGGAAAGTTAAAAGTATTTTAAAACTAAATCATCAACAAGGAATATCTCGAAAATATCAAACGCCACGAAAAAAGTGTATATGACATAAATTATATGGTTTAACAAGATCTATTTAGTGCAATAAGTCTATCTCTTACAATTTACGCAACATTCAGAAAAATTCATTCAAAATATACTGGAATAATATATATGTCATCCGAGTCCTCGTCAAACGTTCACTTTTCAGTAAAATCACAGCCCAGGTGTATTTTTAATGTCTTTGAGTGTACTTTAGACGCAAGGAGCTTGTGCAACATTTTGTCTTATAAGATACCCATCTGTACATTCACGAAGTTTCTTGCCGATATTAAAATAAACTAAATTATGATGAAAATTCCGGAACAATTAATCCTTAAATGCATCAATTTTAGCTACCCACAACCGGATCTTTACCTTTTGTTAAACCTTATACATAGTGGGTCGTCTCCTTAGCGCGGTGGTAGCGTTGCTACTTACCAAGCGGGAGACCTGGGTTCGATCCCCAGTACCGGCGTGGCCCGGGGTGCACTCAGCCTCGTAAGGTCCCTGGGGGGCCAATTGAGGAGCTACTTGATGGAGAAGTAGCGGCTCCAGGTCATGAGGACCGCATTAACCGGCCGGGGGGATTCGAGGCGCTGACCACGTCTCACCCTCCAATACTGCACCCCATCCATGACGTCTGTAGTGGACCGAGATGGGGGACGCCGGGCGGTAGGCCAAGGTTCCCCGTGAGCTGTCGTGCCATGGTGTTATACATAGTGGTGTAACGGTGAATAATATGAGAAACACGAGTATAAATGATTGAGTATTCTATTTCATTTAACTGAAAATAGCTCCCCTTAGCATACAGTATATAGGTAAATAAGGTATTGCATTCCGTCCTAAAATTCGGTACAAAGATTTTGGTTTACAGAAGAAGGTCTGTGTATGCAAAAACAAAAAGTCAGCTAAATTCGTAGTCGTTTTTTACCATTCCCATATTTAGAACTGACACACCCCTTCAACTTACAAGCCAATGTCTAGGGGTCAGAAACCAACGGCACGAAAACGCAGAATGGAGAACCTGGAATGGGTGGTCGGCCCAAATTCAGCAATAAGCGTGAGGAACTGACGATATAAAATGCAAGCAAAATGGATGATAGGAAAGGCGATGATTGGTGGAATGAATGGTGGGGGAAACCGGAGGACCCGAGTAAAAGACATCCAGACGCCGCTTCGTCCTTCGCGCTTGGAATTGAACCCGGGCCGCCTAAGTGGGAGGCGAGCGGTCTAGCCACTCGGCCACGGCATCGCCTAAAGTCAGCTAAACTGAACATGTAAGTTCAACATCTTCCAAGGATGTAATACGAAGATATTCAAGAAAATTGTCACCCAAACTAGACAGGAAAAGTGTTGTAACGGTTGTGACAAATAAAATGTATATCACCAATAGCCTCTAAAGTCTCATTCTGAATTGGTAAGCCGTAAGAGATAGGCAAAAGGCAATGTAGAGTCCGTAGAGACACACATTTATGTCGTATACAATTTTTGTGTAGATTTAACTATTTCTAGATATTCTTTGTTATTGGTTTCAACTTAAAAATACTTAAACTGTTCTTATAAGAGAAAGTGTCAACTTCTGACCATGCAAAGGGAACGAATTTCAATCACATAGCAACCAGCTTTTAGAATATTTGACTATTACTTTACCCTAGTGTACTCCATTTTTATTACTTCTCTATACTCACTATGTACATAGTGAATAGAGAATGTATTGCACTCCACCAAAGAATTCGACACCGAGATTTCACCGGAAATATATGTTTTAGGGTCCCTTGTATCCAAAAAAAGTATTTTCGGAAAAAGGTCCGTGTGTGTGTGTGTCCGTGTGTGTGTGTCCGTGTGTCTGTGAACACGATAAATCAAAAACAAAAAGTCGGTAAAATACCAAAGTTGGTATTTAAGTTTAGTATCTTCCAGGGATGCGACACGAAGGTTTTGAGAAAAATCCCTCCCCAAACTACCCTTTACATGGAACTTTTTTCGAAAATTTTTATTTTCTAAAAAATGGCTCTAACGGTTTGATTAAAATATCGTATATTAAAGTTATTTACCTGACAAATAAAATGTATATTTTGAATTTTCTGGAAATAGCCTCTGAACACTACTTTATTCTGGATGAATTTTTGATAACTACTAAACCGTAAGAGATGGACAAAAACTTAACCCACAAACAATGTAGAGCACGTTAAAGCACACAATTTATGTTATATACAATTTTTTCCCGGAGTTAATCGTTTTTGAGATATTCCTTTTTCTTGGTTTCAGCTTTGAAAAACTTATACTTTTCTCATACAGGAATTTGTCAACTCCTGTCCATACAAAGGAACATCAGTCACATAGCAAACAGCTTTTGACTATCACTTTAACCTATGGCACACCTTTATTTCGCTTCTACTTACAAGGAAGTAAGTAATGAGACTATTTATGTTAATTTTTCTCAATTAGCTTGAAGTAAATATGCATAAGTACTTCAAAAATAATTTGTTACAGAGATGTAGAGAAAGTGATGTGAATGGAACACATAAGATTTTTTCTCCGTTAAAACTCCCCGCTTCAGCTCTGGTGCTATACAATCACGCGCACGCACACACAAACACACACGCTCTCTTTCTATTTTTGAAGAGCATTTTGTTAATTGATCACTGGTACCAACTGGTTTCTCATTGACCTAAATAGTAGATATGGAAAAAGGTGTGTAAGAAATTTAACGTAGAACACCAAATCGGAAATTCCCATGTTCTCTTGTTTGCAACATCTTAATAGTTCTTTAAATTGGCGTGTGCTTTGATGTTTCTTATCTACCTCTCAAAGATTAAAACAAATGCGTAGCTGTCTGCCTCTAACTGGATAACGTCGGCTTGAAGGTGTAGTTCGCTTCTGGTTTTACCACAGATAAGCTTACACTTTGTTTTATACTATCTGGGGGTCTATGCTTTGCGGTCCAAAAATCAGTACCTCAAAATGAAATGGTTACCTTCTATCACAGACAATTTACATGGGTACGAAATCTACTGAACACTACCAAAAAATAGAAGTTTCACAGAAAGATTATGTTTTAAAGACCTATAAATCTATAAAAAATTTATTTTTAGAAAACAATCTGAAAGACTCCATTCACATGACTTTTTCTACATCTCTACAACAAATTATTGTTAAAAAGTTTATGCTTCCATTTGCTTCATGCTGATCGAGAAAAAATTAGCAGAAATATTCTTATTACTTGCTTCCTTGTAAGTAGAACTGAAATAAGGGAGCACCATTGATTAAACTGATACACAAAAGCTGGGTGATATGTGATTGAAGTTCCTTTGTTTTTAAGGACAGCAATTGACAAATGCCTGTATGAGGAAAGTAAGTTTTTCAAAGCTGAAACCAAATACAAGGAATATCTCAAAACGATCATCTCCATGAGAAAAGTGTATTTAACATAAATTGTGTGTTTTAAAGTGCTCTACAGTTTTTTGTGTGGTAAGTTTTTGTCCATTTTTTACGGTTTAGCAGTGATTTAAAATACCGCAAAACTCATCAGGAATAAAGTAGTCTTCAGAGGCTGTTCCCAGAAAATTCAAGACATACATTTTATTTGTCAGGTAAATAGCTTTAATGTACGATATTTTAATAAAAATCGTTAGCCATTTATTAAAAAATCAAAATTTTAGAAACATGTTCCATGGAAAGGGTAGTTTGTGGTTGGAGAATTTTTCTCAAAACCTTTGTGTTGAATCCCTGGAAGGTACTAAATCTAAATACCAAGTTTGGTATTTTACAGACTTCTTTTTCTAGTAATCGTGTTCACAGACTCACGGACAAACACACACACACACACACACACACACACACACGCACACAGGGACCTTTTCTGAAAATGCTTTTTTTTTTTGGATACAGGGGACCCTAAAACATATCATTCCGGTGAAATCTCGGTATCGAATTTTTGGGTGGAGTGCAGTACCTTCTGTATATACTATGTACATGGTACGTATAGAGAAAGTACAATCGATATTTAAGAGGAAGTTTATGTTTTAAAGACCTATAAATCTATAAAAACTTTATTTTTAAAAAGCAATCTGAATGGCTCCATTCATGTCACTTTTTCTACATCTCTACAGCAAATTATTGTTAAAAATCTTAATTTTGTATTTGCCTCATGCTAATCGGGAAAATAATAGTAGAAATAGTCTTATGTAAGTAGAAGGGAAATTAGTGAGAGTCAAGAGTTGCTTGCTAGGAGATTGAATTTCTGTGTTTGTATGGAAAGGAGTTGAGAAAGTCCCGTGTGAGAAAAGTATAAGTATTTCATAGTTGAAATTAATAACAAGGAGTATCTAAAAATACGATCAACTCCACGAAACAATGTCTACAGCATAAATTATGTGTTTTAACGTGCTCTATATTTTCTATCCAGTACCTTTTGTCTATTTCTTACAGTTTACAAATTACGCAAAATTGCGCAAAATTGCAAGGAACTTCGGTCACATGGCAACCAGATTCTAAAAGATTTTAAGTTTTGGTCTAGGCACTCCCTTGATTTCCGTCTACTTACAAGGAAGTACGTAATAAGACGCATTCTGCTGTTTTTTGTTCAATTAGCATTAAGTAAATAGAAGAATAAGCTTTTTAACAATAAGTTATTGCGGGGATCTGGAGAAAGTCATGTGAATAGAACATCAGAATTTTAGAAAAAGGTCCGAGTGTGTATGTGTGTCTGTCTGTGGAGAACATAACTCAAAAACGAAAAGACCGTTGAATACCAAACTTAGTATTTAGGTTTGGTATCTTCCAAGGATGCGACAGGAAGATTTTCAAGAAAATCCCCTACCCCAACTACCTTTTACATGAAACTTTACTCGAAAATGTTGATTTTCTCAAAAATGCCTCTAACGATTTTGTTTAAAATATTATATATTAATGATATTTACCTTACAAATAAAACATATATCTTGAGATTTCTGGGAATAGCTACTGAAGATTTCGGTATTCTAGATGAATTTAGCAAAATTTTGCCTAACTGAAACTTTAAGAGATAGACAAAAACTTACTATACTAAACCTGTGGTCTCTTTAAAACACTCAGTTTATATTATAATCACTTTTTTCTTGGAGTTGACCGTTTTTGAGATATTCCTTATTAATGGTTTCAACTATAAGACACTTTTATACTTTTCTCAACTCCTGACCATACACACAAAGGCACTTCAGTCATATAGCAACCAACTTTTAAAAGATTTTACTATCACTTTAGCCTAGTGAATTCCCTTATTTCCTTTCTTATTACAAGGAAGCAAGTAAAAAGACAATTTCTGCTAATTTTTCCTCGATTAACATGAAGGAAATGGAAGAATAAGGTTTTTAACAATAATTTGTTACAGAGATGTAGAGAAAGTCATAGGACTGGAACACATCAAATTTCGAACTACTTTTTCTTTCTTTATATATATATATATATATATTTATTTATTTATTTATTTATTACTCCTAGCCATATAAACAGAACTGAATTTCTATCCCATAGCAACCAGCAAAGTTTTGACTATCCCTTTAGTCCCGATTTCCTTCTTCTTGTTTTCCCTTTAACGTACTTTTCTCTTCTACTTATAAGAAGCTGAATAATAAGACCATTTTTGCTACTATCTTCTTAATAATGAAATACATAAATGCATATGCTTTTTCAAGAATCGTTTCCATCAGGATATGTATAGAAATTCATGTGCATGGAACACATGAACATTTTAAAAACGAGAATTTATCTAAATAAACATTTTCAGCGAAAACCATATATCAAATTCTTGGAAGGAGCACATATGGAATTACTTAAGAAATAAATAATTAACTGGGAAATTAAAATTCATATGCTTTATCCTACTTTCTATAAGCTTTCTACCACAAAATATTCCAACATACACCTGTCTTGTTATTCGCGATACGTGGTTCCTAAAATGGTTAACACCACACCAGACATTTTAAATAAATGTTGTACTTTAACAAAATCAATGCTTCTACAGCACTTTTTCTATTCCTTCTGATCATCCAGAATGAAAGACATTCCAAAAGTTAGTGCCATTAAATTAAAGATATTCTATTCACTACTCATAAAAAGATCTTAAATATATGGCAAGTTAATAAACCTCTCTAGAGTCTTTTTTTGAGAAAATTTAATTTTTACTTTCTCTAAACATACTATACACAAAGTGTATAGAGAAGATATTGCACTCCACACAAAAATTCAATGCCGAGATTTCACCGGAAATATATGTTTTAGGCTCCCCTGTAACAAAAAAAAAACATTTTCAGAAAAACGTCCGTGTGTGTCCGTGTGTCTGTGAACACGATAACTCAAAAACGAAAAGTGGCTAAAATACCAAACTTGGTATTTAAGTTTGGTATATTCCAGGGATGCGACACGAAGATTTTGAGAAAAATCCCCCCGTTCCAAACATGGAATTTTTTTCTCGAAAATTTTGATTTTATCAAAAATGGCCCTAAAGATTTTGATTAAAATATCCTATATTAAAGTTATTTACCTGACAAAATGTATATCTTGACTTTTCTGAGAATAACCTCTGGTTACTACTTTATTCTGGAATAATTTTACGGAATTTTGCATAACTACTAAACCGTAAGAGATGAACAAAAACTTACCACACAAAAATGTAGAGCACCTTAAAACACACAGTTTATGCTATATATATTTATTTATTTTTGTGGAGTTGATCGTTTTTTAGATATTCCTTGTTTTTGGTTTCACCTTTAAAAAACTTATACTTTTCTCACACAGGAATTTGCCAACTCCTGTCCATACAAACAAAGGAACTTCAGTCAAATAGCAACCAGCTTTTGACTATCACTTTAACGTATTGTACTCCCTTATTTCGCTTCTACTTAAAAGCAAGCAAGCAATAAGACTATTTCTGCTAATTTTTCTCGATTAGGAAGAAGTAAATAGAAGCATAAGCTTTTCAACAATAATTTGTTGCAGGATTGTAGAGAAAGTTTTGTGGATTGAACACATAAGACTTGTTTAAAACTGTTCTCTTTTGGGGTAATTTAAGGTTAGGGAATTTTCTTCAAAATTTTCAGGCGTCATCTTTGGAAAATGCTTATCTTAAAAGTAGTTGGTACTTTGAAAAAAAAAATGTAAATGGCGTGTTATTTGAGGACGCTCTTTAACTCCTGTGGTTCTCAACGTCCCATTCTATATTGGGCGTGAAAGACCGCTTAATTTTGCTCAGAGGCCTATCAGGCTTGAGGTTCTTTTACGTGCCGTAAATCTACGACACGGGACCAACGGCTTTACTTCCCTTCCGAAGGAAGCCATGCTAAGGATTTTTACGTCCAAAAAGATCCATCGTCCTCCGCCGGGTTTGAACCCGCGACCTTGGGTATATGAAGTCATCATGGTAACCATTACACTACGGAGGGCGACTGGTATTTTGAGTTTTACTATTTAACTGAGTGTTTTACAGTGAAGCTTCTAAATTTTGTTTTGGGGGGGGAGGGGGTTTTCTAGACTTCTAGACTTCAAACCATACATTTTCGTTACATTTTCCAGGACAGAGCCTACACTGCGGCGGTGTCGCTGGACGTGGAGAAGGCCTTCTCTACGACCTGGCACGCGGGTCTGCTCCTCAAACTCATCCGACTGGAGCTCCCGACACACATCATACACCTACTACACTCATACCTCAAACACAGATATTTTGTAGTTTCAGTTGCGGGACACAAATCAACACCTAGGCCAATAAGAGGCGGAGTCCCCGAAGGCTCTGTACTTTCCCCTACGCTCTTTAGCGTCTACATGGCCGACCTACCAACAGTGCAGAAGTCAACATAGCCCAGTATGCTGATGACGTGCATACAAACACCCACGCAGAGCCTTCAACCCCATTCAGAGACACCTCTGCCTCATCCAAGAGTGGTGCAAACGTTGGCGACTGTCCATCAACCCGGAGAAAAGCCACGCTATTCTTTTCACCAAGCGCCGCTTTCCCGCAAACTTCCCCACATTCACGTACCTCAGACGAAGGATACAATGGACCAACACCATCACCTACTTGGGGGTGAAGCTTGACAAGGGCGTCACTTTTAGGGAGCACATCAGGGGGCTGTGGTGCCAGGGCAATGGGGCTGCGGCCTCACTGTACCCGATGCTGAAGTCCTCGATGACGGTTCCCCTTAAGTTGCGCCTCTTGAGGGCTCTCATAGTCCTCTTGTTAATCTACACCTGTGAGATCTGGGGCATGGCGGCAGACTCCAGTCTGCTGTTGCTTCAGTGGGTACAGAATAGGTGTCTTCGGGCTATCTATTCTGTGCCTCGAGGCTTTCCAACGACTCTCCTGCACGAAGCCTCTGGTCTACCATACCTGGAGGACGAGATTAGGCGTCGGGCAACAAAATTCAACGAAGGGTTACCATTCCATCGGAGCGCCCTCATTAGGTCTCTTGAGGATTACGATCCCACAAACCGCCACTTCAGGCGATACCGGCTTCCCCGCATGGCTTGCGGGCATCCCTGGTAACGAAGGAGCACCTCCAACAGCTGCTACGGCTAAAGCTCCTTATGATCCTTCAAGAGTTGCTTGGATTCAAAATTAAAACCTCAAAACAAAAATTTTGATAAACACACATCAGCGGTGCACAAGGGCCGTTGCACCATCATAAGCAACCGTCGAGGGGCAACACTTGCCTCCTCCCGTCACTCCACAACCCCAACACTCACCCGCCATCCTGCAAAACCCCACAATCCCGTCAGAACGTGGTTAAGTTCTCTCCGAGAGCAGGGACACGTCTATCACACCTCGGGCTGCCCTCAGCCTGCCAACTGCTCTGGTCTGGTCTGATGAATGGCTGACTCTTAGCCTCAGATTTATTTCATATTTCGCTGTTTTTCCTTTAATATTAGAAAATCCTTATAGAAAAACATTATATGATACGCGAGCGTAAACTTTCTTTTTGTTTCTCGAATATTCCCGCTCGAATCAAAAACCTTAACTTTAAGCTCTTACACCATAGCTATTTTCATTTAAAAAACTATTTAATGAAAATTAGTCTACAGTACTACATTGCAATACTATTTCGTTATAAATAACAACAAAAGATTAGATTAATAATAGTTCATGATGATCTGTGTTAGGAACACTATAATTTCGATTCAGTTCATAAAATGTCCCCAATAATGAACGCAAATGTAATAACAATTGAGGTTAAGGGCGCCTTACTTCCTCTTCGCTTCGGCATACTCACTTCCTAATTAACCTCAATTTCCTTGTTAGAGCGTTTATAGGAGGCCTGCATTTTTGTATTCCTTTAAGCCAGGTAGTGGCGACCGTGGGCCATATTCTGGCGGAGGGCAATGTGAGGTACCGCAGATATCGATCGATACATCGGAGCCGTAGTGTAATCGATTCTTAGTTTTGCAAACTGGAATTACTGGTTATTAAACTACAAGATAGAGAAAGAGCATAGTTGTGAAAATACCCAAGATTGGCGTGGTATTAATTTACTACCCAGTATAAGCATTAGTAGAATATTGCTGAATCGAATTAAAAGTGAAGTAGATAAGACACTTGGAAAGAGACAATATGGCTTTGAGCTAAAAATCCTATTCAAACCTTATAAATAGAGTGAATAATTATGAAACAACCCTTAGAATAGAATAGTCCATTGTATCTATTGTTTATAAACTTTACTGAAGTTTTGATTCAGTTAACAGAATTACTATATGGGGAAAGCTAAAAGAAATAGGAATTCCAAACAAAATTATACAAAAAATCTGGTGTGTTCCATTCACATGCCTTTCTCTACACCTCTGCAACAAATTATTGTTAAAATTCTTGTACTTCTAGTTACTTCATGCTAATTGAGAAAACTTAGCAAAAATGGTCTTATTACTTGCTTCCTTGTAAGTAGAATCGAAATAAGGGAGTATCATAGGTTAAAGTGAAGGTCAAAAGCTGGTTACTATGTGACTGAAGTTCCTTTGCTTGTGTTGACAAGAGTTGGCAAATACCTGTATGAGAAAAGTAAGTGTTTTAAAGCTGAAACCAATAACAAGAAATATCTAAAAAACGATAAACTGCATGAAAAAAATGTATATAACATAAATTGTGTGTTTTATTGTGAGAAGTGAGAGGACTTTACTACTACTACCACCACTACTGCTGCTGCTGCTGCTAGTACTAAATTACAAGATAGGTATTACATTACGAAACAAAATGGTTTATTCATTACTCTTCATACAATACTTTTTGGGGAATCTGGGTGTAAAATCTCAATATTGAACTTTTGGGTGGAATACAATTCTTTATCTACTATGTATATTGTACATATGTGGTAGAGAAAGCAGTAGTATGTACTTGAGGCCAATATGTTTAGCCACTTGTTTAAATACACACATGTTGAAATCAGTAAACAAAGGCTTCAAGTAATAGGCCAGAAAAAACCAGATAAGGATTGGCCCTTCTTCATCTGAAGTGTTCCAAGTGTGTTATCAAAGGCAGGTCATTCTTGGCACTATAAATTGTCCTCTAGCACATCTGAGAAATCAGTGAAGCCAACAGACAACATGAAGACTTTTGGAATAATCTTTGCCATCACAATCTTTGCCGTTAGCGCATTTGGTAAGGTTTTTTTGTGTTATAACAGAAATATATGTATAGTTAAGCTTATTTGTTGTTGTTTCCTTTATATAGCCTCCTTTAACATCTAAGACCATAACAACCTTGAAACAGCTCGTTGTCTGTAGGTTCTTTACGTTTGGTTTAAATCATTTTATTTTCCTCATTCACTCTCACATACGTACTTTCAGACTCTGTGGGGGATAGATTATTATTCTGGCTAAAGAATAGTTCTCCGCCCCAGCCGTGAATCGAACCCCGGACCTCCAGATGAGAAGTCAGTTCGCTGACCACTCGACCACGAAGGCAGTTGCTTAAGCTTTGTTTAACTTTAGCTAAGAAAATATTTCATATTTGGATCGCAATAGTGACCTCAACTTCAGTCGACTAAAGTAAAAATCTAATGTGTTCCATTCACATGGATTTCTCTATCTCTCTATTGTTAAAAATCTTACGCTTCTATTTACTTCATGCTAATTGAGAAAAATTAGCAGAAATAGACTTATTTCTTGCTTTCTTGTAAGCAGAAGCGAAATAAGAGAGTACCATAGGTTAAAGTGTAGTCAAAAGCTGGTTGATATGTGACTGAAGTTCCTTTGTTTGTATGGACAGGAGTTGACAAATTCCTGTATAAGAAAGATATATCTACGTTTTTTAAGGCTGAAACCAATAACAAGAAATATCTAAAAAGCGATCAACTCCACGAAAAAATGTATATAACATAAATTGTGTGTTTTAACGTGCTCTACATTTTTTGTGAAATATTAATTTGTCCAGCTCTTACGGTTTAGCAGTTATGCAAAATTCCGTAAAGTTCATCCAGAATAAAGTAGTCTTCAAAGTCTATTACCAAAAAATTCAAGATATACATTTTATTCGTCAGATATATATCTTTAATATACGATATTTTAATCAAAATCGTTAGAGCCATCTTTGAGAAAATAAAATTTTCGAACATTTTTCCATATAAACGATATTTTAAACAAAATCGTTAGAGCCATCTTTGAGAAAATAAAATTTTCGAACATTTTTCCATATAAAGGGTAGTTAGGTGTGGGGGATTTAATCAAAATCGTTAGAGCCATCTTTGAGAAAATAAAATTTTCGAACATTTTTCCATATAAAGGGTAGTTAGGTGTTGGGGATTTTCTTGAAAATATTCTTGTGCATCCTTGGAAGATATAAAACTTAAATACCAATTTTGGTATTTAATGCTCTTTTAATTTTAGAACTATGCTTTCCACAGACACAAACACACACACACACAAACACACACACACACAAACACACACAAACACTCTCTCTCTGTGACCTTTTTCCAAAAATACTTTCTTTTGGATTCAAGGGCACCCAAAACATGTATTTCCGGTGCAATCTCGGTATCGAATTTTTGAGTGCTTTGCAATATCTTCTGTATACACTAGGTACATAGTTCGTGTAGAAAAAGCACAAATATAATGTGTTCAATTCGCATGATGTCCTTTAGCTTTACGGTTATCAAACCTTTTATTCAAAACATTAATCTCATATCTATGTCTTGCGAATCAAGATACACATGAGCAGAATTACTCTTATTACTTGTTTGCTTGTAAGTAGAAGAGAAATACGAGAAGAGGCTAAATAATAGTTTCGTCCTTTAAAAGCCGGTCGCTGTATGAAATAATTCAAATTCCAATTTTTTACGTTCTCTATACGCACTATCTACATAGTGTATAGAGAAGATATTGCACTCCACCAAAAAATTCGATACCGAGATTTCACCGGAAATATACGTTTTAGGGTCCTCTGTATAAAAAAAAGTATTTTCAGAAAAAGGTCCGTGGTGTCCGTGTGTCCGTGTGTCTTTGAATATGATAACTCAAAAACGAAAATTCGGTAAAATACCAAACTTGGTATTTAAGTTTAGTATCTTTCAGGGCTGCGACACGAAGATTTTGAGAAAAATCCCTCCACCCCAAACTACCCTTTACATGGATGTGACTAACGATTTTGATTAAAATTTTGTCCTACAGATATTTACCTGAAATGTATATTTTGAATTTTCTGGGAATAGCCTCTGAAGACTACTTTAGTCTGGATGAATTTTATGGTATTTTGTACAACTGGTAAACCGTAAGAGATGGGCAAAATGTGGCTACATAAAAGATGTAGAACGCGTTAAAACACACAGTATATGCTATACACATTTTTTCGTGGAGTTGATCGTGTTTGAGTCATTCCTTGTTTTTGGTTTCAGCTTCGAGAAAAATATATTTTGTATACAGGAATTTGTCAACTCTTGTCCTTACAAACAAAGGAACTTCAGTTACATAGCTACCAGCTTTTGACTATCACTTTAGCTTAAGGTACTCCCTTATTTCACTTCCACTTACCAGGAAGCAAGTAATAAGACTAGTTCTGCTATTTTTTTGTCGATCGGCTTGAAGTAAATAGAAGGCTAAGCACTTTAACAACAGAAATAGAGAAAGTCATGTGAAAGGAACATATCAGATTTTTGAGTTATCGTGTGCAGACACAAAGATATACTGACCCACGGACATACATACCGGCTTTATGAATGTTTTTTATTTGACACAAGGGATCCTAAAACGTGTATTTTCGGTGAAATCTTGTATCGAAATTTTGGGTTAACTACATTACCTTCCCTGCCATGTACTATGTAGAGAAAGTGATTTACTGCAGATGTATTTGCAGACTGAGTTTCTGTAGCACTTGCAAGCTAGATTGAGATACATGGCAGTAATATCATTCTTTCCTTCTTTTTTTTTTTATTTATTTATTTTTTTTTGGTTTAACGTTTTTTAACCTAGTTGGTCCTATCGGCGGACAATGAATGAAATTGGTGAAATGATGTTCAAATGATCTCAAGGTCCATGGAGCTTAAAGTTACTGACGTTCGTCTTCTTAGGATAAGGGAAAAGCCCGAAAAAAACCTTATCGGGGTAACTCACCCTAAGCGAATTTCGAACTCATGACCTGCTGAATGTGAAGCAGACACGCTACTACCACACTACCCAGGCGAAAAATATCATTATTATTGTATATAATACTGATTATAAATTTGCACAGAATATTTCAGGTTAATCTTACACATAAACAGACACTTTCCTCACTGTATCGGTTTCTGTCCCTTGAGAATTGGGATTTCACAGGCTCTTATAAAACCACCTGTTCACCTTAAGTATACCTCATGCTTTTACCAAAAACGGAAATTACTGTTTTGAAAATTTACCAAGTCTGTTTCACGACTTCAGTGGGCTTCCTTTCATTAACGTTCACGCTACAAAACACACATTTTAGCGTTTTACTTTCTCTAGCCATATCTACAGTGTACATAGGGATAAAGAAGGTATTGTAATGCTCCCAAAAATGCGATACCGAGATTTCACCGGAAATATTTGTTTTGGGGTCCCCTGAGTCCGAAAAGAGCATTTTTAAAAAAAGGTCCGTGTGTGTGTCTGTCTGTCTGTCTGTGTGTGTCTGTGGACAGCATAGCCCCAAAACGAAAAGACTGTCAAATACCAAATTTGGTATTAGGTTTAGGATCTTCCAAGGATGCGACGCGAAGATTTTAAGAAAAATCCCCCCACCCCAAACTACCCTTTACATGGAACTTTTTTCGAACATTTTGATTTTCTCAAAAATGGCTCTAACGATTTTGATTAAAATATCGTATATTAAAAATATTTACCTGACAAATAAAATGTATATCTTGAATTTTCTGGGAATAGCCTCTGAAGACTACCTTATTCTGGGTGAATGTTACGGAAATTTGCATAGCTGCTAAACCGTAAGAGATGAACAAAAACTTACCACACAAAAAATGTAGAGCACATTAAAACACACAATTTGTGCTGTATATTTTTTTTTCATGGAGTTGATAGTTTTTGAGATATTCCTTGTTTCTGGTGTCAGCTTTGAAAAACATAATTTTGTCATACAGGAATTTGGCAGCTCCTGTCCATACAAACAAAGGAGCTTCAGTCACATAGCAACCAGCTTTTGGCTATCACTTTAACCTATGGTACCCCTTATTTCGCTTCTACTCACAAGGAAGCAAGTATAAGACTATTTCTGCTAACTCTCTGTAGATTAGCATGAAATATATAGAATCATAAGCTTTTTAAGAATAATTTGTTACAGAGATGTAAGGAAAGTCATGTGAATGGAACACGTCAGATTTTTCTGTTAGGAACCTCTATTTTCTATTCCTGGTTAGTGTGGTACATCCTTTAATAGCGAGGGAGCGCTGTTGTCAAGTGTGATACTGCATGTATATAACTGAATTATCACCTGATAATCATTGCGACCGAAAGCAAAAGGCATGACATCGCTGTCAAGTACGGTCGTCAGTTTGAATTTGTTGCCGGATGAGCAAGGGGATTAGTGCTGTCCATAAGTATAGCTCAGTGATGCATTACAAGGAGGTCTGCAACACCGAACCCAAGGTCACGGGTTCAAACCCGGCGGAGGACATGGATTTTTTCAGCTGTAGAAATCCTTCGGAAGGGAAGTAAAACCGTTGGTCCTGATAGAGAGGCCTCTGAGCAAAATTAAGCGGTCTTTAACGCCCAATTTAGAATGGGACGCTGAGAACCAGAGCAGTTAAAGAGCGTCCATAAATAACACGCCATTTTCATTTACATTACACCAAATTTTCAATTTCATTTCCTCTGCCGCCGTATATTATTACTTTCTCTATATGTACATAGTGTATAGAGAAGGTATTGCACTCCACTTAAAAATTCGATACGGAGATTTCACAGAAAATGCATGTTTTAGGACCCCCTGGATCTAAAACAAAGCATTTTTAGAAAAGTGTGTGTGTGTGTGTTTGTGTGTGTCTGTGGACAGCAAAGCTCAAAAACGAAAAGACCGTTAAATAAAAAACTTAGTGTTTACGTTTGGTATCTTCTAAGGATGCTACACGAAGATGTTCAAGAAAATCTCCCGAACCCAAAGTACCCTTTACATGCAAAAAAAAAAAAAAAAAAAAAATCGAAACTTTTGATTTTCTTAAAAATTTGATTAAATTCTCGTATACTTAAAATATTTACTTGACAAATAAAATGTAAATCTTGAATTTTGTGGGTATAAGCCTCTGCAGACTACTTTATTCTGTTTGAATCTTACGGATATTTGCCTAACTGCTAATCCGTAAGAGATGGACAACAACTTACCCCACAGAAAATGTAGAGCACATTAAAACACCAATTAATGTTATATACATTTATTTCGTTGAGTTGATCGTTTTTAAAATATTCCTTGTTTTTTGATTTCAGCTTTGAAAAACATACTTTTCTCATGCAGGAATTTGTCAGCTGGAACATTCAGTCATATAGCGACCAGCTTTTGACTATCACTTTAACCTATGGTACTCCCTTATTTCGCTTCAACATAAGGAAGTAAGTAATAAGACTATGTCTGCTAATTTTCCTCAATTAGCATGAACTACATAGTCACAAGCTTTTTAACAATAATTTGTTGCAGAGGTGTAGGGAAAGTCATGTGAATGGAATACATAAGGTTTTTAGAAAAGTGTCCGTATGTATATCTGTGTGTGTGTGTAGTGTTTAACGCCCGCTTTAACTACTTATGGCACCGCAGTCGGTAACACTGATGCTACATGAATGATGATGGAGCACAGGGGGAATGCGATGGCGGTGGAAACCGGAGAAAACCCGCCCCAGCGCCGCTTTGTCCACCACAGATCTCACATGCGTTCGCTTGGGATCGAACCCGGGCCATCTAGGTGAGAGGCGAGTGGTCTAACGCGGTCGTGTGTGTGTATGTGTGTGTGAGTGTGTGGACAGCATAGCTCAAAATACCGTTAAATGCCAAACTTGGTATTTAGATTTGGTATCTTCCAAGGATGCTACACGAAGTTTTCCAATAAACCTCCCCCCCACCCCAAACTACCCTTTACATGAAAAAAAAAATTGAAAATGTTATTTTTCTCAAAAATGGCTCCTAACGATTTTGATTAAAATCTCTTATATTTAGGATACTTATATGTCAAATAAAATCTATATCTTGAATTTTCTGGGAATAGCCTCTAAAGACCTCTTTTAGTTTGTATGATATTTATTGAATTTTACATAACTGGTAAACCATAAGAGATGGACAAAAACTTAGGAAATTAAAAATGTAGATCAGGACAAAACGCACAATTTATGTGATTTGCATTTTTTTCGAGGAGTTGATCCTTTTTGAAATATTCCTTCTTATTGGTTTTAGCTTTGAAAAACTTATTTTTTTCTCATATAGGAATTTGTCAAGTCATCACATAGTAACCAGCTTTCGCCTATCACTTTAACCTATGGTACTCTACTTACAAGGAAGTAAGTAATAAGATTATTTCTACTATTTGCTCTCGATTAAAATGAAGTAAATAGAAGCATAAGATTTTTAACAATAATAACATGTGAATCGAACACATCAGATTTTTCTACGAGTATTAATGTTTGTGTCTTTATTAAGATTTATTTTTGTACATATAGTGTTATGAATACTATAATGTGTTGATTAATTATATTTAGAGATACTAAATATGTTACACTTACGTCTACCAAAATAATAACATTTATAAAATTCAATATCAATAAAATTGTTTTAAATACCAGGTGGATTTTCTGTAGATAATAGATTTTAATTCCATTTATTGTCTCCACTTGTATCAGTTGGGTTGTGTATAAGAATGTTTCTATAACAAAAACACCGCTATTGTTCGATTACTGCCTGTATGAATCATTATGAATACATACCCAAAGTCACCTTGTAATAATGAAACATTTCGCAGGATTGTTCTGCTATGTTTTGCCTCATGGTAAATTTTTACGTAAACCACTTTCTGACTAATTATTAAAGCTTAGCGGCACTACACATCCAGCACCACTAACTGCCTAATTATTTACTGCGGCGAAAATAAATTGGAAAATGTATACATTCAAGAATATAATAATACATTACATTTTGCTAATTAGTTTACCAGTACATGTTGTGCAAAGTGCATAATTACACAGCTTAAATATTTATTTTCTGTTGGTACAAGCTTTCCAGAATTTAGTTTGCGGTGCACTGCTTTTGTATTTCCACTGCTGATTTACAGAAATTACTATTCTAGAGGCATTATAAGTTTCAAGGATTATTTTGTTGTGCAAAAATGTTTTTCTTACTGTTAGATGAAGTAAGTAGCTTTATTAAGGCATTATTTAAATAAGGCTGTATGCAACAATACAAAGCAGTATTAAACATAGCAATTTTGTTATTTATAAACCTAAAGGAGATTAGCAGATTGCCTATGCGATTAGATTCTCGGCGCTCACCCACTCTGGCGCATGGGCTTTAACCAAAATACGAGAGCCTTAGAAAAAAAAATTGATGTGCTCCATTCACATGATTTTCTCTACATCTCTGCAACAGATTATTGCTAAAATGCTTAGGCTTCTATTTACTTCATGCTAATCAGAAAAAAAATTAGCAGAAATAGTCCTATTACTTGCTTCCTTGTAGGTAGAAGCGAAATAAGGAAGTACTACAGGTTAAAGTGTCAAAAGCTGGTTGCTATGTGACTGATGTTCCTTTGTTTGAATGGGTAGAAGTTGACAAATTCCTGGTTGAGAAAAGTTTTTTAAAGCTGAAACCAGAAACAAGGAATATCTCAAAACCGATCAACTCCACGAAAACAAAGTATATAACTTAAATTGTGTGTTTAAATGTGCTTTACATTTTGTGTGATATGTTTTTGTCCATCTCTTACGGTTTAGCAGTTATGCAAAATTCCGTAAAATCCATCCAGAATAAAGTCCGCTATTCCCAGAAAATTCAAGATATACATGTTATTTGTCGTGTAAATATATTTGATATATGATAGTTTAATCAAAATCGTTAAGCATTTTTGAGAAAATCAAAATTTGCGAACAATGTTCCATGTATAGGGTAGTTGGAGGTGGGGGATTTTCTTGAAAATCTTCGTGTCACATTCTTGTAAGATAACAAACTTAATACCAAGCATGGTATTTAACAGTCTTTTCGTTTTGAGCTATGCTGCCCACAGACACACACACAGACACATACAGACACACAGACAGACACACACAAGGACATTTTTCCAAAAAATTTTTTTTTATTCAAGGGGACCCAAAATATGTATTCCCGGAGAAATCTCGGAATTCAATTTTGGGTGCATTAAAATACCTTCTCTATACATTCTGTACATAGTACGTGTAGAGAAAGTAAAAAAGGAAAAAAATATTTTGGCAATTTGTTTTAATATAATGTAAGTGTAGCTCGATATACGTTTCCCAACTGTTTTAATCTTTCCAAGAAGTAGGATTTAGGAAGGCATCTGTTTGGGAGATGACCTCTTCGATAGACGTGAATACTTTTTGACCGTGGCACTTTTTCAAGTATGGAAAAAGAAAAAGTCCCTGGGGGCCAAATCCTGGTGAATGTTGTAATAATTAAGACCTAAATTATACAACTTTCTCGATAAACACTGCACACCTTGCATTTTCTTAATGGAAGAGAATCCTTTTCTTTACCAGGCGAGTGTGTTTTTTCTTGATTTTTCCGTTCAACCCGTGCAATAACGATGCATAGTATCTTTCACTTAGAGTTCTTCCTTTCTGTAAGTAATCAATGTAGATGATTCCGTGTGCATCCCAAAAAACCGAAGACGTCACTTTGTCTACAGATTTCACCACCATTGCCTTCTTCGGAGGCTTTAAAAACCCACCACTGTTTCGACTGTAGTTTTGTCTTGGAAGTGTTTTATCCACAGTTATGTGTCGATGCTGAAACTCGCCATAATTGCGATGGAAAAGTGCCAAACCATCTTCCGAATTGACCTCACGATTGCGTTTATTCTCCATTGAGAGCAAACTCGACACCCAACTTGCCGAGACCTTTGTCAGGCCTAATTTTGTATGCAAAATTGGGAACACTGTAGTTTGTGATATGCCTGTACCCTCTCCTATTTCGCGAAATTTCATTCTTTGATCACTCAAAACCATATTCTGAATTTTTCCATAATTTTGGAGGAAGTCACTTCTATTGGATGTCATTATTTCATTGATGTCCTCATTTGTGGATGTACGGCCAGGTTTAAGTTCATTGATCCAGTTGTACATTGTTGGAAACACAGGAATTTCACTCAGCTCGCCTTTTATCTCTTTCGACCTTAAGACTTTTAAATAGAAGTGATTAATTACTACTTTTTTGCACCTTTCTAAATATTGTTGATTCAATCGCCTATTACAACGAAACCACGTGATGGATATAGCTGAAACTTTTACCATCTAGTAAGAGAGGATGGTTACTAAATACAAACTTTTTTGTACACGAGTGTAATTTTTAGAATTTCTAAGGTCTTATTGAACCCAATAGTGCATTCAAAAACATTAAAAATACGCCTGACGCTGTGATTTTGCTTAAAATGTGAAAGTTTGATAGAGCCTCGGGTCTTACGATGATTTTCATTGGCGCCATTCTGGTGCGGCACAACACGCGAGTGACAAAAGAGAAACCCACTGGGCAATTCACCGCTTCATCTTTCAAACCCACTCAGTTACCACCAAAAAGGTTGACTTATATAAGCAGTGTATTAATTTAGTCCACCAAGTGCATTAAAACTTCAGTATGTAGCGCAGGGAATAGATTAACGTAATTTTGTATCACCCGGTGAGAGAGGTGGATTATCATCCAGTTTAGAGATCATCAGTTTGCAACTCAGAACTTCTATATAAGTGTATACGTATAATAATTTATTGCAGAGTTATAGAGAAAGTGATGGGAATGCAGTACATATGCGCTTGAGAAAGTAAAACTGTGAAGTCCTTAGTGATGCAGCTGTGGCATGACTCCTGATCAGATCAGGAACCAGCTTCTTTTGTTTATGCATGTGTATAATATTAAAATTGTTATTTATTCCCATCAAGTTATATCAAGTTACTTTTAAGGTTCAAATGATTTATTACAAGTGACAAAAATTAAAATATTCGTTAAAATAAATATAACAATATATTCTGAAAATTTTCAGACAAAGTCAATAGCCATTACAAAATCGTGATATTGCATTCACAATAAAGAAACCAATATTTTTAGCATACAATAGTAAATATAGAAATCTTCTTTGTTCCATTCACATGACTTTGTCTCTGTAATACATTACTGTTAATTCATCTATCTACTTCATACTAATAGAGATAAACATTGGCAGAAACAGTCTTATTACTTAATTTCTTATTAGTAGAATACACTGCGCTAAACCGACAGTGAAATGTATTAAAATGCGGTTGCTATGGGATTGAAATCCGTTTCTTTGCGTGTTTGGAAGTTGACAAGTTCTCTTATAAGAAAAGTGTAAATTTTATAAAACTAAAAAAAATGACAAGGAATATCTAAAAAAAGGTCAACTCCTCGAAA
Source organism: Hymenopus coronatus (assembly GCA_030762935.1). Classification (NCBI taxonomy): domain Eukaryota; kingdom Metazoa; phylum Arthropoda; class Insecta; order Mantodea; family Hymenopodidae; genus Hymenopus; species Hymenopus coronatus. The sequence goes on from CM060885.1 coordinate 80,816,864, forward strand.
AAATGTATATAATATAAATTGTGTGTTTTAATTAGATCTATGTTTTTGTTAAGTAATTTTTTGTCTATCTTGCATGGTTTACCAGTTATACAAAATTCCTAAAAATTAATCCAGAATAAAGATGTGTTCATAGGCTAGTCCCAGAAACTTCAAGATATACATTTTATTTGTCATGTAAATATATTTGAAATGTGATATTTTAATTAAAATCGAGAGCTATTTTTGAGAACATCAACGTTTTCGAAATTTTTTCAATGTAAAGGGTAGTTGAAGGTGGGCGATTTTCTTGAAACTGTTCGTGTCCCTTCCTTTGAAGATACCAAACTTAAATACCTAGTTTGGTATGTAATGGTCTTTTCGTTTTTGAGCTATGCTGTCTACAGACACACAGGACTTTTTGTAAAAATTCTTTTTTAGGATTTGGATTTATGAGAATCCAAAATATGTATTTCCCCGGAAATCTCGGTATGGAATTTTTGGGTGGAGTACAATACTTTCTCTATACACTATTTACATAGTATGTGTAGAGAAAGCAAAAATGTTGATGGGAAAGGATGCAGCAGTATAGCTTTTACAGCACAGGGTTCTCAGTACTTGTAAAACTAACTGATTTCTATCAGGAACTAGGCAATATTAATATATAAATAAACATAACCAAAGGTTTCAAGAAATATGTTGCCGCAAAGTAACTTTTTGTTTATTTTAACAGCAGAATGGCCCAAAGTTTCCCGAGGTAATTATGGAGTTTAAAGCAGTAAAAGACACATTGTATGATGTTACGAAGGATTTCAGAATGTCAGTTATTGCAGAGCAGAAGCTATAGGTAACACACCAGAACCCTCAGGCATTTCATTACAACATATGTAAGGTGTGAGTATTGAACGTGCTTGTTTGCAAAGGGCCATTTGCCAGTTCTGTGACCCAATGTTGGATGGTTGTCATAGCAACCTTTCTTAAAAAGCTGATATGTTCCATTCACATGACTTTCTCTGCAACAAAATATGCTTCTATTTACTTCATGCTAATTGAAAAGTAGGAATAGTGTTATTACTTTCTTCCTTACAAGTAGAAGCGCGATAAGGGAGTATTATAGGTTAAAGTGGTAGTCAAAAGCTGGTTGTTATGTGCCTGAAGTTCCCTTGTTTGTATGGACAGCAGTTGACTAATTCCTGTATGAGAAAACTATGTTTTTTAAAGCTGAAACCAATAACAAGGAATATCTCAAAAACGATCCACTTCACGAAAACAAATGTATATGACATAAATTTTGTGTTTTAATCTACTCTACATTTTTTGTGGTAAGTTTTTGTCCATCTCTTACGGTTTAGCAGTTGTACAAAATTCCGTAAAATTCACCGAGAATAAAGTAGTCCTCAGAGGCTATTCACAGAAAATTCGAGATATACATTTTATTTGGCATGTAAATGTCTTAAATATAAGAGATTTTAATCAAAATCGTTAGCCATTTTTGAGAAAATAAAAATTTTCGAAAAACGTTCCATGTAAGGAGTAGTTTGGGGTGGGGGGACTTTTCTCAAAATCTTCGTGTCACTTCCCTGGAAGATAGTAAACTTAAATACCAAGTTTGGTATTTTACCGACTTTTCGTTTTTGAGTTATCGTGTTCACCGACACACGGACACACATGGACCTTTTTCTGAAAATATAATAAATTGGATATGTAATACATATATTTCCGGTGAAATCTCGGTATTTAATTTTTGAGTGGAGTGCAATACCTTCTCTATACACATAGTGCATGTAGAGAAAGTAAAAATGTACGCACAAGGCTGAAGAGGGAATAACCTAAAGCAGTCATGGGGACTTGCGCCACCTCAATCTGCCTTAGTTGTTGCGTTTTCATTCCTGCAAGACGCCAACCAGAACGCTCGTCTCAGCGCATCCGACGTCTTGGTGGTGTTTAACGCCCGCTTTTACTGCTCTGACACTGAAATGAAGATGGTGGAATGTGATGGCGCCGCTTTGTCCGCGACAAATCCCACATGCGGTCACCTGGGATCGAACCTGAGCTGCCTTGGTGAGAAGCTAACCACTCAGCTGCGGCCAGCTAAGATTTGTCCTCATGTTACACAGCTTCATCCCAACACATTTTGGGTTCCAACTTGTTTACTTGAAGTTGAAAACAGGAGCTTTTATTTCAAGCATGGATTTGCTACAGCAAATAGATAACAAAGAGAACACTTTTAGGTATTTGGATAAATTCCTTGTCAGATTGCCTTATGATACACGTCAGTTAGGTAGGGGAACGATTAAACCCATCTACCTAGAGTGTATTAGAGAGCTTCAAACGTATGGCCCTGATAACTTCTAAGTTTTTACTTTCTCCATACGTACTATGTACGTAGTGCATGGAGAAGATGTTGCACACTCCACTCAAAACTTCAATAACGCAATTTCACCGGAAATATATGTTTTTATACCCCCTGAATAAAAAAACATTTTACAAAAACGTCCGTGTGTGCGCGTACGTGGGTGTGTGTCTTGGTATTTAAGTTTGGTGTCTTCCAAGGATGCGACATGAGGATTTTTAAGAAAGCCCCCCCACCCCAACTTCCCTTTATAGGAACTTTTTTCGAAAATTTTGATTTTCATAAAATGGCTCTAAAGATTTTGATTAAAATATCTATATTAAAGATATTTGCCTGGCTAATCTTGAATTTTGTGGGAATACCTTCTGAACATTACTTTATTGTGGATGAATTTTACGGAATTTTACACAACTGCTAAACCGTAAGCGATGGACAAAAACTTACCACAATAAATGTAGAGCACATTAAAACACTCAATTTATATTATGGAAATGTTTTTCGTGAATTTCATGCTTTTTGAGACATTCCTTATTTTTGGATTCAGCTTTGAAAAACTTACACTTTTTCTCATACAGGAATTTGTCAACTATTCTCCATACAAACAAAGCAACTTCAGTCACCTAGCAACCAGCTTTTGACTATCACTTTAGCCTAAGTGAGACGGTAACTCTTCAATATGCGCGTGAAAATATCGAAATCATGTTACTAGCAATAACATGTAAAAATAAGATGTATTGCGCAATGAACCGATTTGTGAATATTTGTATTTTGTTAGTATTTTACACGCTAAGACGACAAGGTTGGAAACGTGGTTTTAACTGTAAATGCACAGATTTCCGTTAGCAAAACCTTGTATTATTGTTAGCGGAACTCCCAAAAGGAAACATTCTAAAAGGTTATTGCTCTGTCATTTGTCTTTTGTTGAGTGGCTTTAGGGAATAGAGGCATAAGTACATGCAACCAATAGAAAGAAGGGACGCTATTCATACAGAAGGATGTTTAACTTTAAAATTCACAACCGTTTTGGACAGTTCTACGCCAGACTCCAAGGGCGACACTATGTCGGTCGCTGGAGCAAAATCGCGCCACATTGCTCACCGCGGTTGAACCAAGAAGTCTTGGTTTTGCGTTCCCCAGATTTGTATCCATCACCCACATGTTTGCAGGTGTCACTTGGTTGTCAACGGTTAGGGTTTTTACAGTGTAATATTATACCTGCAATTTTCTTCAATAATATTTAGGAACCAGTGATTAATGTTATTCTTCTTCACTACCTCTTGTATTTCCTTCTGTACCACGCCCTGTACCGAGGAATTCATGTTCGCCGATGAAGAAGAACAACCTGAGCTAACACCGGAGCAACAAAGACATCAAAAGGTAGGGAAGTGGCACTAGGTTCCACCCTAGCCGGACCAACTGACCCGCACAATAACACCGACGCTACTTTGTCCTTTACCATTTAAATAATATTCAGGACAAAGTCGCACCCATATAACAGTTGCATAAGGTAGTCGCTTACTTCCCTTACATGTAAGCAAGTAATAAGAACAATTTATGCTAGTTTTTTTCTGGATTAGCATGAAGCAAATAGAAGAATAAGCTATTTAACAATAATTTGTTGCAGAGCTATAGAGGAAGTCGTGGAAATGGAACACAAAAGATTTTTCCACTCTATTCCTCACACCCTATGTATTTCTTTTTACAGCGGCATTGCCAGCTTGTCGCCGACCTCGTCTAGATGGCCGTATTGTTGGCGGCACCGAGGCAGATATTTGCAATTACCCTTATCAGGTAAGCAGCAAAACAAGTTATGGAAGGCCAAGCCAATAATGTTTAGTTTCTCTACAAGTAACATGTACATAGTGTATAGAGAAGCTTTTACATTGTACCCAAAAATTCGATACCAAAATTTCACCGGAAATGCACGTTTTAAGATCCCTGTACCCAGGAAAGCATTTCTGGAAAAAGGTCCTAGTGTGTGTGTGTGTGTGTGTGTCTGTGTGTCCGTAACATAACTGAAAAAGTCGGTAAAATACCAAACTTGGTATTTAAGTTTAGTATCTACACTTTAGATGGAAAAAAATTCGAAAATTTTAATTTTCTCAAAAACGATTCTAATGTTTTTGATTTAAGTACCATATACTAAAGATATTTATATGGCGAATAAAATATATGTGTTGAATTCTCAGAGAATGGCTTCTAAACACCTCATAATTCTGAATGAATTTTGCCTAAATGGTAAATTTTAAGAAATAGACAGAAACTTACTGCACAAAAAATGTAGATCTCGTTAAAACACACAATTTATGTCGTATATATAGATATATTTGAATTGACCATTTCTGATATATTCCTAGTTATTTGATATACATTTAAAATACTTAACAAATTTCCTTGAGAGTAAAGTTTAACTCCTGGCCTTACAAAGAAACAGATTTCAACCACATGGTAACCAGCTTTGAAAAGATTTGACATTTGTTTTAGCTTAGTGTACTCCATTATTTTCTCCTACTTACAAGTAAGCAGAAGGTAATAAAGAATATTTTTGCTAATGTTTAACTCGACTATCATAAACTAGCTTGAAGAACGTACTTTTTAATACTAATTTGTTACAGCGATGAAAGGAAAGTCATGTGAATGGAACATTAAAATTTTAATTTTTTCTAGCACGTATGTTTAATGTACATGGTAATTAGAGATGGTATTGTATTCCATCCAAAAATTTGATACAGAAATTCCACTGGAAATATATTTTTTGAAAACCCTGAATCCCAAAAAGGATTCATTTTTCGAAATAGTTCAGTATGTGTGTGTGTGTGTTTCTTTGAATAGTATAAATAAAAAACGAAAAGTCGTTAAATATCAAACTTAGTAATTACGTTTAGTATCTACAAAGTAAGATTTACAAGAAAATCCCTCCAAACTATACTACCTTTTACATGGAAGAATTTTAAAAAAGTTTATCCTCTTAACAATGGCATTAACGATTATGAGCAATATACCAGCTATCAAAGATATTTACGTAGGAAATAAAATGTTTTCTTGAATTTCATAGGAATAGCTTCTGAAGTCATTTTGAATTTGAATTACAATTACATAGCAAGTAAACCGTAGGTACACACTTACTAGAAAAAATCTGATGTGTTCCATTCACATGACTTTCTCTTCACCTCTGCAAAAAAATATTATTAAAAAACCATTGCTTCCATTTCCTTCATGCTGATCGAGAAAAACAATAGCAGATATAGTCTTATTCCTTGTTTCATTGAAAGTAGAAGCGCAATGAGGGATTATCATGGGATAAAGTGATAGTCAAAAGTAGTTACTATGTGACTGAAGTTCCTTTGTTTGTATGGACACGAGTTGACAAATTCCTGTTTAAGTTTTTCATAGCTGAAATAAAAAAACAAGGAATATCTCAAAAACATTTACTCCAGGAAAAAATGGAAATAACATAAATTCTGTGTTTTAAAGTGCTCTACATTTATTGTGTGGTAAGTTTTTGTCCATCTCTTACGGTTTAGCAGTTATGCAAAATTCCGAAAAATTCTCCCAGAATAAAGTAGTCTTCAGAGGCTATTCCCAGAAAATTCAAAATATACATTTTATTTGTCAGGTAAATATCTTTAATATACAATGTTTTAAACAAAATCGTTAGAGCCATTTTCTTTGGAAAATCAAAATTTTCAAAAAAAGTTTCTCAAAATCTCCGTGTCGCATCCCTGGAAGATACTAAACTTAAACACCAACTTTGGTATTTTACCGACTTTTCGTTTTTGAGTTATCGTGTTCACAGACACACGGACACACACAAAGACACACACACACGCGCGTGGGCCTTTTGCATAAAATACTTTTTTTGGATACAGGGGACCCTAAAACACATATTTCCGGTGAAATCTCGGCATCGAATTTTTTGTTGGAGTGCAATACCTTCTCTATACACTATGTACATGGTACGTGAAGAGAAGGTATAAATATAGTCTCGTCAGAACACAAAAATTAGGTAATTTTCATTTTTGTTGTGGGGCTAACCGTTTCCGAAATATTACTTACTATCAATGTTAAAAAACTTACACTTCTCTCAAGCAGAAAGCCGTTCGTGTTTCTTTTGTTTTACTCCTGGCCGTGCAACAAAGCGAATTTCAATGACAATTGCATAGCGACAGCTTTTAAAACATTTGAATATCACCTAAGTGTATTCCCTTATGTTGATTAATATGGAGTAGAAAAGAGAATAATTTTTTGTAAAGAATTTTGTAGAACAATTATAGTTAGTAGAAAATTTGTGACTGAAGTCGGTGAAATGATACTCAAACGATTCCGAGTTCTATGCGGCTTGAATTAACTCGATTTTTGTCTTCTCAGACTAAGGAAAAACACCGGAAAAAATTATCCGTGTAACTCGCCCAAAAATTAGAACTCAAGTCACCTTATACGCGAGCAGAGAGGCTACCTCCACACAACCGAGAAGGGCTAACACTTTGCTGAAGGGGCACAGTCAAAAACCAGAGGTTCTGTCGTGTTACTTTTGTTTTGTTTTCCCACTGACTTAATTATTTTGGGTGCCAGGGCACACAGAGTAGGGTTTAGGCATGTGTTGACAACAGCTGGACAATAGCTTTATGCATATTCATTAGAGTTGCTATATTTTCATAGGCTTCTCAAAAGAGAAGCGCACCAAGGACCGAACACCTGTTGACGGAAAACAAGAGTATTATTTAGCAACTACATTCTGCCCTGAATCTAATTAATAAAGACGCGAGGCTTGGTTATGCATGTTGGTTAAATCAGCATTCATATTTAAAGTGTTTTAATGGCGGTTTTAATTCCCCAACTGAGATGTTATACGAAGACCGTTTTTTTTTTTTTTTTTTTGAACCTCCGATAAGCTATAAATAAAAGATAAGCTCATAGAAAACAATTATTTTATTATTAAATGTTAAGTAAGCTTTTTAACATAATCACCGAAAAGATTGAGACTTTTATCCTATCTGTGCACAAACTTTGCAATACCCGTTTCAAAAAATGTTGCATTGACGTTGTTTTGAAGATCTTTGTACTTTACGACGTTTGCGGAGAGTCATTCAAAACAAACGAAGAAGAAACCTGACTTCAGGAATTGTGTTGATCCATGACAACGCTCATCCACACACTGCTGGCACAACACATTGGCTCCTTGAACAATTTCAATAGGACATTTTCGATCATCCGCCGTACAGTCCTGACCTGGCACGCAGCGCTTTCACCTTTTCCCCGGAACTGCAGACGTGGCTGGGAGGGCAGCACTTTCAAATCAACAAAGATATTGAAAAAAAACGTCAATGTTCATTTGAAATCATAGGCAGCTACATATTTTGAAGCGGGTATTTCAAAGCTTGTGCATAGGTACGATAAATGCCTCAATCTTTTCGGTGATTATGTTGAAAAGTAATCATAAGTGTACAAAACTTTTAGTAATAAAGTAATTGTTTTCTATGAACTGGTCTTTTATTTATAGCATATCGGAGGGTGAAAAAAGACGGTCCTCCTATATTTAATAATTTTTCTTTCACTGCCTTCTGCAGGATACGTTTGAATGATATGAGCATTAATATATCCCATACACATCACGAAGGCCATCCAGAAAGTAACAATAATTTGTTTCAGAGATGTAGAGAAAGTCATGTGAATGGAATACATCAGATTGTTTTACTAACATCAAAAGTTCCAGCAAAATATGTAGTCCACTCAGGGGCTACCCAAAAATTCCTTACAAAGATATCACGGGACATATATTTTAAGACTCCGAGAATTTTAGAAAAATATCCAGGTACTATTTCCATTCGCACGACTTTTACTATCTGGTCTTCAAAAAAAACTATTCTATAAAAATTAGCTTTACACATGGTCTGATTACTTAATTCCTTATAAATAATTGGGAACTAGGGTAATAATTAGGAATAGAAAGGGAGAACGAGACGAGAAATATGTAATAATATTACAATGGCGGCTACATAAAGAATATTTGTGTCCAGAATTCGTGTAGGTTTGTTATAAACATTTTCTAAGAACTCTGCCATCTAGAGAAATAAACCGCAACTATTTGTATTTGGCTCTACAGATGACAGCACTATGCTTTTCATCTCGTATGTTTATAAGAAAACGACATTTGAATTAAACGAAAGTAAATTATATGAAATATATAATTTTTAAGCTGGAAATTACTAAATTAAATTGATACATTTGTAGTATTTTATAAAGTTTCCATATAATGTTGATGAATAAAGAAAGCAGACAGCATATTTCCTTTAGATGTCGACGGATAATTTATGTGGTGAAAATAGTATCAATAAACATGGATGTCGCTTATACTTGTAACATTTTCCAGAGTTTTTGAAGCGGATGGGAATACTTGTGGAGTTCGATCCCCGTAAGTAACTACTAAAAGAATTTGGTGTCGACTTTGCACAAATTCAGACAGATTATAGATTTAAAATGTTCCAGTGGGTATTTATTCGTGAATTTTTGGATGACCGTAGTTTTTCCTTGTAAAAACTGGTTGAAAATAACTTTGCTATACAGAGGAGCGTAAAATGTGTGTTTCCGGTGAAATCTGCGTATCGAATTTTTGGGTGGAATGCAATATCTTTTCTACCCAAGTACTGTGTACTAAATAGTGAAAGTAAAAATCCCTTAGGGTACACCGAAGTGCTAGAAATCATTTTCTAAAATATTAGGGTCACGAATTTGAGTTTTTACAAAAGTTGCAACTAAATATGTATTCCCACTTAGGATATATTAATTAATTTATATCAATTTTATTAGAACATCAAAATCTATCTTACACCTCAGATATCTTTAAAGCTAGATTGCTTAATCTTTTGTAGGCCTCAGCGAGTAGTTAGACCATTCGCCTTTCACCTAAATGGCTCGGGTTCGATCCTAAGCGCCTGCATGTGAGGTTTGTGGTGGACAAAGCGGCGCAGGTGCGGGTTTTCACCGGTTTTCTCCGCCATTTCATTCCACCGGGGCTCCATCTTAATTCCACGTATCACCAGTGTTATCGCCATCGGTGCCATGGTATTAAAAGCGGCCGTCAAACACTATAAAAAATTAATTAATTATAACATTAATTTTGTAGCAAAATAGTTAATGAAATTTTCTCATATAAGATTAGTTTGTATAGCACGTATGTACATTGTACAAGCTCCACCAAAAAATTACGTTTTAAAGATTTTGCCGGAAATATATTTTGAGACCCCTATATATATGTCCCTTTATCTGTTCTGCAAACAAACTATTCTGTCGAGATAAGCATAACAAATGGGCTTATTTTTTAATTCCTTATAAGTAGACGGGAAACAAGAGGAATAAAAAGGGGCTCGAGAAGCCCCATAAAAATATTTGTGTAGGTATCTTGTAAATATTTTATCTGAAGTCTGCCATCTATACACATAGACCTGGACTATTTGCATTTTGCAGTACAAATGGCAGCACAGTGCTTTTTATCTCTTCTATTTCAGAAGAGTGGAAATTATAAATAAATTAAAAATAAAGTATCCGGAAGGTAACATTTTTATATTGAAAATCTTAAAACACTACAATTTTAATTGTTTAATTTACTAAAGTTTCCCTATAATATCGAAGGATAAAAGTAGAAAATATCATATTTCGTTTAGAAGTCTACAGAAAATGTATGTGGTGGAAATTGTAAAATTAACAGTGGACTAGTTTCGCAATGTAATTTTTGAAGCGGATTGGACTACTATGTGAGTTCGATCCTCGTAATGAACACCAGTAAAACTTCTGTGTTTGCCTAGCTCATTATTTAGATCATCTTATCGAAATAAGGTATAGCACTGTGTAGTTTTTTATTATTTTTATTTTATTTAGTGTTGCTTTAACAATAAGGTCAAATCGCGACTACAATAAATTTTACAATTCTTTACATAAATGTGTTTCATTTAGAAAGTTGAGTACATTCTTCGAGAAGGCTGGATCACTAAGAGTGGTTAACATAGTTGCTGGAATACTGCATCTAGTTCTGACAGCTGGTGAGAATGTGAGTGGAGAGTGACAATAGTTCCACTTGGGGGGAAGATCGCCGGACAGAAGATAAGAACGAGTGACAGCAGTGTGTCCGAGACGCAGGCGAGATAGAAGAATTTGACGATAATTACTCAGCGTATTAACATTACAAAAAAATGTTTACACTTAAAACTTTTTTTTTTCTCTCTCGAGTACTGGAGGAAATGTTACCAAATATGTTTGCAATAGATGGAGAAGATCCGACCGTTTTTTATATAAATTACTGTTTTTATGCTAAAAGAGCTACAGTGAGTATCATCCCGATGTACTGTATATGTCAAACACAGAGAGCGCATGGCGACGATTAATGAATCGTGAACGAATCTTATGAATGAATCGCTTGACCCAACTGTAGTATAGAGTGGGACGCCAATCCAGTTCATCCGAGAATTAACCAAACAAATAGTACACAACTACAGAAGTTGCAGTACGTCCTTGAAGCCACTGCTCTCTGCCACTGCATTGTAATGTGTGAGAGGATAAACAGAAGTGGAAAGAGGACAGGCTAGTTGAGTTGAACCACTATTGCTTCCATTGCCGGAGAAACGGTTGAAGTCTTGATGAGGAATCCTGAGGTCCAATAAGTTGGGAGGGTGTCGTGTTGCTTCCTTAGCTGCAGCATCGGCGTTCTCATTCCAGGGTGTGCCAGCGTGAGAAGGTACCCACACAAGTAGGACCTGCTTACCCGAGATAGATATCTATGATAGAGTAACTGAATGTGAAGCACCAGGTTATTGGTTGGTGAAGACTGAGAAGAGCACTCATCGAATCTGTGAAGATGGTGAAGCAGAGAGCAATGGCTTCAAGGACGTACTGCAACTTCTGTAGTTGTGTACTATTTGTTTGGTTAATTCTCGGATGAACTGGAATGGCGTCCCACTCTATACTACAGTTGGGTCAAGCGATTCATTCATAAGATTCGTTCACGATTCATTAATCGTCGCCATGCGCTCTCTGTGTTTGACATATACAGTACATCGGGATGTAGCTCTTTTAGCATAAAAACAGTAATTTATATAAAAAACGGTCGGATCGTCTCCATCTATTGCAAACATATTTGCTAACATTTCCTCCAGTACTCGAGAGAGAAAAAAAAAGTTTTAAGTCTAAACATTTTTTTGTAATGTTAATACGCTGAGTAATTATTATTCATCACTGTCGCGGCTGCGCACTACCAATTGATATAAATACATAATTATAAGGTAACGATACAACCCAGAAAAGTTATTATCTTCAGGAATATTAGAGTTAATTTTAATGCATTAGAATAGTATGTTTCTATACCTATTATGTTGGAGCATAAATGCTTTATCCATCGTAAAATTTTGCTTCTGAAATTATATATCTTGCTAATGTAGTAACTATTTAACTGTGCATATATTATATTTAACATACTGCAAAAAATAAATAAATATAAATAAAATAGTTGTAAATTGTAACGTTTGCTTTCACATTGCAATAACTCATCCCTAAACAATATGCTTCGGCAGTGTTAGTTCTCTTATTTATATGGTACACTATATAGTATATATATATAATTTATATATTTATATATTGTTATATTTAGCCTCATGGCCTCAGCAATTCTCGCAATAAAATAAATGGTTATAAATCCCTACACATCATCGTGCGCACTCGGCAGTTTTCGCCCAAGCTCGGCTTGGTGCTTCGAGGCAAAAGCAAAACCTAAAAGCCTATTCAACCTTAAGTTGATCCTCGCCAAAACAAAAGCCAGGCGACTAGTGCACCGTTATAATGTAACCTTCCGCCAGAAATGATGTCACGCTTTCACGACCACTCGGCGCGTACACGTGGCATATTGTAATGTAAACAAACTGAGCTCTTATTAAACAACGACTATAACATTCTGCTAGGTGATAACATTGATAGTCATAGGTACATACGTAATAACACGAGCTAAAAATAAATATCATGTATGCAATAACTGTGGAAGCGACTCTATTCCCTCCAGGTCAGAATCGTCTCAAAAGTTGTTGTCAGTAACGGTGTCACTTAAACTTTCCATCTCCCAAAACAACACTTAATTAACAGTTGGCGGCTCATTTTTAAAAAAGAAATTGCATTCTTCACAAAATCATCACATTCCTGCATCGTATATTTCGCACGCTTTCACTTTCTCCGTTTCAGATTTTCCTTTATGAGCACTGTTTATATTTGTAGCTTATCACCGGTGAGCTTAGAGGTTAATTTCATCACTTTTTTCACGGCAAGTGTTGGATATTTCTCACAAAACTTCCCATACATTTTCAACACTATAGTTTTTTCATCACTAGTCAACGGTGTTATGCTTTATGTAACTCGAAAGTTGCAAGAGAAAACTGACGGTAGCGAGCCTCCTCCATGATTCTAAACAGTAGCAACAATATTACGGAAATCAGGTGATTCATTCAAACAGCATGTTAATAGTACAAATTGGCCCCATTTAACTCTTTGGCATTTGTATAGAATATTGTACAATTTAAGAATAAATTCATTCTTTAATTTAGATTGTTAGCATAGAATTACATTGTTGCGCGCACTGCTAATTTGTATTACCGCGGTATACTCACCACGTGGATCTGTTTTGGAGCGGATCAACTTTAGAGTGAATGGAAAATAATCACGATTCTTCAAATCTGCTATTTTTTTTAACGATACATGCTATGATTGGCACGATTCGTGCATTCTTTCCTGTAGTCGTTCATATGAACAAATAGTTCATGAATCGGTCCACCTGTATTCTATACTGGGCATGAAAGACCCCTAAATTTTGTCAGGCCTCTCTATCAGGTTTGAGACTTTTACGCGCCGTAAATCTACGACACAGGACCGACGGCTTTACTTCCCTTACGATGGAAGCCATGCTAAGGATTTTTAAGTCCGAAAAAAATCTATCGTCCTCCGCCGGATTTGAACCCGCGACCTTGGATATATGAAGTCAATATGGTAACCATTACACGCTGACTAATGCTCGGATGACCGTAAAGGGTAATTAGGGCTGGAAGATTTTGTTGAGAATCTTTGTATCGCATCCATTTAGATGCTAAACTTAAATACAAAATGTTGTACGGAATAAGACCTTTTATAAAAGTACTCGACTTTTTATAAAAGTATGTTTTTTATACAGACGTATTGAATTTTTGGGTGTTTTCGAGAATCTTTGTGTTGAATCTATTAAAATGCTAAACATAAATGCCAAATTTTATACCATCTTACACACACAAACTTTTTCTAAACATATGTTTACTTTCTCTACACGTTTAATGTACATAGTGTGTGGAGAAGGTATTGTAATGCACCCACATTTTCGATACTGGGATTTCTCCGGAAATACATAAAAAAGAAAAAAAACACCTTTTTAGAGACAGGTCCCTGTGTTTGATGTCGCTGTGACCACCAGGCCGCATGTACAGTGTACATAGTGAATAGAGAAGGTATTGTAAACCACCCAACAATTAGATGTCGAGATTTTACCAGAAATATATGTTTTGAGGTCCCCTGAGGTCAAAGAAAACACTTTTATAAAACGGTCCGTGTGTGAGCCTGTGGACAGCATCACTCAAAAACAAAAAGATCGTTGAATACCAAACTTAGTATCTAGGTTTGATGTCCTCCAAGGATGCGAAACGAAGATTTTTCAAGGAAATACCCCCAACACAAACTACCTCTTACATGAAAATATTGTCTAATCTCTTTAGTTTCTCAAAAAGGGCTCTAACGATTTTGATCAAACTATCGTATCTAAAAATATTTACCTGACAAATAAAATGTATCACTTGAATTTTCTGGGAATAGCCTTTGAAGACTACTTTATTCTGAATGAATTTTACGGAATTTTGTACAACTGGCAAAACGTAAGAGATAAACAAAAGCTTACTACACAAAAAATTTAGATCACGATAAAACACACAACTTATTTCAATTACACACACACACACACACATATATATATATATATATATATATATATATATATATATATAATATATATATTTTTGTGGAGTTGATCATTTTTTGGGTATTCCTTGTTATAGGTTTCAGCTTTAAAAAACTTATACTTTTCTCATATCGGAAACTGTCAACTCCTGTCCATTCAAACAAAGGAACTTCAGTCACATAGCAACCAGCTTGTGACTACCACTTTAACCTATGGTGCTCCCTTATTTCGCTTCTGTTTAACAAGGAAGCAAGAAATATGATTATTTCTGTTATTATTTTTCAATTAGCATGAATTCAATAGAAGCATAATCTTTTTAAAATAATAATTTGTTGTAGAGGTGTAGAGAAAGTCATGTGAATGGCATACATTAGATTTTTTTTTTTGGATTCAGGGCAATTCAAAACATATATTTGCGGTGAAATCTCGGTATTGAATTTTTGGCTAAATTATCTATATACTATGTACATAAAAGTAAAAGAGATGTAGAGAAAGTCATAAGAATGGAACACATCAGAGTTTTCTCTTCTAAGACCAATTAGGTTTTTGAGGTAGTCAGAACAATAGTATTTTGTATATTGAACAGCTACAGAAAGTTATGTGATTGGGACACAGAAGACCTTTTCAATTTCCGTTATAAAGTAATTTATAAAAAAATACCTTCTCATATGTCGGAATATTTCAATCAAACATTTTATTACAAAGCTGCTAAGGGATTTATTTTAAAAATCTTCATGTCGCATCCTTGGAAGAAAGTAAACATAAATACCAAGTCCTTTCTTTTATGAGCTATGCTGTCCACAGTTACATACATGGATCTTTTTATAATCAGGTTGTTTTTTAACTTCAGCGGACCTCAAAAATATAATTTTCTCGGAGAAATCACGACTTAGAATTTTTAGTTGGAATACAATACCTTCTCTTTCCACTATGTACATTGTACGATGGCCTTTTTTTTTTCAACTTCCGATCGCTTAACATAGAAGCTACGTGATCGGCAGAAAGCGGACATGCGCTGTAGGCTACTGCGCAGCTCTCGTACTACAGTTCGGCAAACATGGCTGTCGTCATTGTTGCTGCCACCACCAAGTGTGAATTACGAAGTGTAATTCGGTTTCTGCAAGCAGAAGGGAATAGTGCAGTAGAAATTCATCGAAGAATGGACCGAGAAAAGCCGACTTCAGGAATTGTGTTGATCCATGACAACGCTCGTCCACACACTGCTGGCCCAACCCATCGGCTCCTTGAACAATTTCAATGGGACATTTTCGATTATCCGCCGTACAGTCCTGACCTGGCACGCAGCGACTTTCACCTTTTCCCGGAACTGAAGACGAGGCTAGAAGGATAGCGCTTTCAAACCAACAAAGATGTTCAAAACAACGTAAATGGCATTTGAAATCATTGGCGGCAACATTTTTTGAAGCGCGTATTGCTAAGCTTGTGTACAGGTACGATAAATGTCTCAATCTTTTCGGTGATTATGTTGAAAAGAAACGATAAGTGTAAGAAACTTTTAATAATAAAATAATTGTTTTCTATGAACTTGTCTTTTATTTATGGCGTATTGGAGGTTGAAAAAAAAATCCATTCTCATGACTTTCTCTACATCTCTGCCAACAATTATTCAATATACTTCATCTAATCGAGAAAAAATTAGCAGGAATAGTCGCATTACTTGCTTCGTTTTTAGTAGAAGCGAAATAAGGGAGTACTATACGTTAAAGTGATAGTCAAAAGCTGGTTGCTATGTGACTGAAGTTCCTTTGTTTGTATGGACAGGATTTGACAAATTTCTAAATAAGAAAAGTATGTTTTTCAAATCTGAAACCAAAAATAAGGAATATCTAAAAAAAAAAAAAAAGAAACACCAAAAAGACCCCATAAACTCCACAAAAAAATGCATATAACTTAAATTGTGTGGTAAGTAGTTATCCATTTCTTATGGTTTGGCAGTTATTCAAAATTCTGTAAAATTCATCCAGAATAAAGTAATTTTCAGAGACTATTCCCAGAAAATTCAAGATATACATTTTATTTGTCAGGTAAATATCTTTAATATACGATCTTTTAATCCAAATCGTTATTGTTATTTTTAAGAAAATCAAAATTTCCGGAAAAAAGGTTTATGTAAAGGGTAGTTTGGGGTGTGGGGATTTTTCTCAAAATCTTCGTGTCGTATCCCTGGAAGATACCAAGTTTGATTTTTTTACCGAGTTTTCGTTTTTAAGTTGTGTTCACAGACACACGGACACACACACACACGGATCTTTTTCTTAAAATGCTTTTTTTTTTTTTTAATTCAGGGGACCCTAGAACATATATTTCCGGCGAAATCTCGGTATTGAATTTTTGGGTGCATTACAATACCTTATCCATACACTATGTACATAGTACGTGTAGAGAAAGTAAAAAGCAAATGTGTCCGTTCAAAAGACTTACCTGTTATACAAACAAACTAGCACGTGTATCTTTTTATCTATTTCATGCTGATCAAGAGAAAAATTACCACAAATGTTCCTATTACTTAATTGCTTATACGTAGACAGGAAATCAGAGGAATAAATAGTAGGAATAATAAACAATGGCGTTTCAATAATCAGTCTACACTTATGAATTGAACACATTCTTAATAGGTCTGCCATCTACACAAATAAACTCGAACTATTTCAATTTAGTTGGTATAGATGGCAGGGTAGTGGTTTACATCTGTTTTATTTGAAAAGAGTACGGACTTTGAAAGAAACGAAAGTAAATCGTATAGAAGATATCACTTTTATGATGAAAATTATAAAATACTCCAAATTTAGCTATTTAATTTGCTATAGTTTGCATATAATTTTGAAGAAGAACAAAAAACAGATAACATGCATCATGTTAAAGCCTGGGGTTTGTTATTTATATAATGGAAGTAATAGTGATCATAGCTACTGGTTTTTCTACGATGTAATTGGCAGAATTTTGATGAGTTTAGGCTACTTCACCGCAATATTCTTTCAAGGAATATGGTGTTAGCTCTGCTGAAATGTAAATGAGTTTCAACCCTAAACAATATGAAGACGCTCGTGGTGCTTCGGCAATGATCGGCAGTCTTTATATAGTATATAGCATTAATGTTTTGGACAGACATCACTAGCAATGAAAGTATCAGCACAACATTCCTTAAAATCTTTGTAACAATATTTTTATTGGAATTTTCCCAAATTTTATAGTAGTTTTTTAGCGTCTCTAAACGTATATCCGAAAATTCCATACCACGATTTCACCGGACACATATATTCGAGACCCCTCGAATACAAAAAATCTGATGTGTTCCATTCACATGACTTTCTCTTCAGCTCTGCAATAAATTATTGTTCACAAACTTATGCTTCTATTTACTTTCTGCTAATCGAGAAAAAATAAGCAGAAATGGTCTTATTACTTGCTTCCTTGTAAGTAGAAGCGAAAGAAGGGAGTACCATAGGCTAAAGTGATAGTCAAAAGCTGGTTGCTATGTGACTGAAGCTCCTTTGTATGAACACGAGTTCACAAAGTCCTGTATGAGAAAAGTATGTTTTTTATAGCTGAAACCAAAAACGAGGAATATCTCAAAAACAATCAACTTCATGAAAAAAAAGTATATATATGTATAATATAAATTGTGTGTTTTAAGGTGCTCTACATTTGTTGTATGGTAAGTTTTTGTCCATCTCTTAAGGTTTAGCAGTTATGTAAAATTCCGTAAAATTGACCGAGGCTAAAGTAGTCTTCAGAGGCTATTCCCAGAAAATTCAAAATATACATTTAATTTGTCTTTAATATGCAATATTTTAATTAAAATCGTTAGAGCCATTTTTTAGAAAATCAAAATGTTCGAAAAAATTTCCATGTAAAGGGTAGTTTGAGGTGGAGGGATTTTTCACAAAAACTTCGTGTCACATCTCTGGAAGTTACTAAACTTAAATACCAAGTTTGGTATTCTACCGACTTTTCGTTTTTGAGTTATCTATTTTACAGACACACGAACACACGGAAACACGGATGTTTTTCTGAAAATACTTTTTTTGGATACAGGGGACCCTAAAAACCTATACTTCCGGTGAAATCTCGGTATCGAATTTTTTGGTGGAGTGCAATACCTTCTCTATACACTATGTCCATAGCACGTATAGAGAAAGTAAAAAGAAGCATTTATAGAAAAATGTGTGTGTGAATCTAGACACATAGCTCAAAAAAAAAAAAAAACGAGAAGTCGGCTAAGTACCAAACTTGCAACTGAAGTTCAGTATCTACCAAAAATGAGAAACGGAACTTTTAAAGAAATCCTCCCACCTCATCTAACTTATTTTTTTAAAAAAATGGCACTAATTTGATTAAAAAGCTACATGTTTAATATATTTTCACGCGGTATGAAATTTATATTCTGATTTTTCTGGGAATAAATTAAAAAGTTAGGACTTTTCATGCCTCGCCCACTTTTTCTGCTTGCTTGATTATCAGCTTTGACCCCTTGTTTCTCTACATTTCTAAACACAGATATACATATTTAGAAGGCATGTTTCTTTAGTTTCTGACCAGGAAGAACAAGCTGACTACAGCTATGGTGGATTTTAGGCAATATCTAAAGTATGAAGATCACTCCCTAAATAAAATAATAAAAAAAAAAAAAAAGTTCTTTTCTCGCTTCCTCAGTTTTATAATTTTTCACACTTGTGTACCTTGGAAACTATTTGAGATATTGCAATGAAGTTTTGTAGACACATATTTCAGTCCACAGTGAGTATTTTGTTGCAGCTAGTTTTCTTTTGATTTAGATTCTATAGGTATTGTTCCATGAAATGCAAAATAATTTGAAATAAAAAAAACTCACGTACCTTGAAAAATACTTCCTAAAATCATTGAAAGGAGATAGAGAAAAAACTTCTGGGCCAAAATATAGCATAATTCTAAAACTTTATGTACACTTGTTTTCAACAAACTTCAACAAAGGAATACCAAGAAAAGGTACATACTTTTTTTGACGTTTTGAAAAGTGTAATGTAGTGTTATTTCTTTATTTGTTGACAAACTTTATTTATAAAATAGCACAGTCACAGAAAATATTCATACAATTAACTGTTCAGAATTTCATTTATTTTGGACAAAAAGTATGGCCATGGTAGAATTTTTGTTGTGTCGAGGTATTTCTGTATTGAATTTTTGGATGCACTATGTACATAGTACGTGTAAAACTCTATAAACATATATAAAATTCCTTCTATGCCATTTTGTGTGCATTAAAGTTGTTACTTATAATTAGGGTTTAGAATGATCTTTCCGTGACTAATTCCCTCTTTCAATGTGATTATCTTGTCCTCTGATTCGCACTGATGGCGTTGGTATATTTCAGCTGTCTATGGAGACAAATGGCGCTCACCACTGTGGAGCTTCTATCATCAGTGATGTCTGGATTGTGACTGCTGCCCATTGCGTTGAAGGGTGAGTGACATTTGCTGCAGCGTTACATTGATTCCAATACGGCATCCTCCGTGTCATGTGCGATTGCCTCTCTAAGGGTTAACACGTCACAAGATTCACAATGGAGCTGTAAGTAGAATACTCGCATTGTGCAGCGCGCCACCTGGTGAAAATACATGGCAACATCATCAGCGGTAAATGTTGAGGCATTTATGTCTTTCTCTAGACGTACTATGTACACACTGTATAGAGAAGGTATTGCTCTCCACCAAAAAATTCGATACCGAGATTTCACCGCAAATACATGTTTTAGGGTCACCTGTATCGTGTATGTGAACACGAAAAGTCGGAAAATACCAAACATGGTATTTAGGTTCAGTATCTTCAACCCCCAGCTACCTTTTACATGGAATTTTTTTCGAAAATTTTTATTTTCTCAAAAATGGCTCTAACGATTTTGATTTAAATATCGTATATTAAATATATTTACCTGACAAATAATATGTATATCTTGAATTATCTGGGAATAGCCTCTGAAGACTACTTTATTCTGGATGAATTTTACGGAATTTTGTTTAACTACTAAACCATGAGAGATGGACAAAAACTTACAACAAAAAATTTAGAGCACGTTAAAGCACACAATTTATGTTATATACATTTTTTTCTGGAGTTGATCGTTTTTAAGATACTCCTTGTTTTTAGTTTCATCTTTGAAAAATATATTTTTCTCATAATGAGTTTGTCAATTCCTGGCCATTCAAACAAAGGAACTTGTCACATAGAAACCAGATTTTGACTATCACTTTAACCTAAGGTACTCTCTTATTTCACTTCTACTTACAAGGAAGCAAGCTATATCTGCAATTTTTTTCTCAATTAGCATGAAGTAAATAGAAACAGATTTTTAATTATTATTTGTTGCAGGGATTTAGAGAAAATAATGTGAGTGGAACACATCAGATTTTTAATAAATTTAATTGTAGACTGTTATCTTTAGTTCTCTAAATATGTTTAGTAAATACGAACAAATATGCTTCATAAAAATTCATCGCCTTGCAGAGTGGTTTCGCGCATGGTGAATACTTCATAACACAGTAAAAATCTCATGTGTTCCATTCACATGACTTTTTCTGCATCTCTGCAACAAATTATTGTTAAAAAGTCTATGCTTCTATTTACTTAATGCTAATCGAGAAACAATTAGCAGAAATATTCTTATTACTTGCTTCCATGTAAGTAGAAGCAAAATAAGGGAGTACCATAGGTTAAAGTGATAATAAAAAGCTGGTTGCTATGTGACTGAAGTTCCATTGTTTGTATGGACAAGAGTTGACAATTCCTGAATGAGAAAAGTTTAAGTTGTTCAAAGCTGAAACTAATAACAAGGAATATCTTAAAAACGACCAAATCCACGAAAACAAATATATAAAACGTAAATTGTGTTTTAATATGCTCTACATTTTCTGTGTGGTAAGTTTAGTGTAGTGCATTCCCTTATTCCCCGTTTACTTACAAAGAATTCAGTAATAAGACTATTTCTTCTAACGCATATCATGATCAGCATCAAGTAGCTGCCAAAATAACTTTTGTAACCGTTTTGTTTTATAAATAAGTACAGAAATTTGTGTTAATGGGTCACATCAGGTTTGTAATTATTATTTTTTGCTGTGGTTAGGCAACAGGCTGGAGATATCCAGTTCAGAGCTGGAAGCAGTCGCAGAGGCTGCGGTGGAACAGTTCATCGTGCAGCTGAGATTTTTGAGCATCCAAAATATGACCTTCCAACTATGGACTATGACATTGCCATAGTAAAGGTATGTAAAATGACTGTGAACGTTTATATCTGTACATTCCTTTAATTCTGACTTACGATGACTTTTCAGTCATCTGTTACGTACAGAAAGGACATTGTCGGGGGTATCGGCGTCTCGTTCCAGCTCCGGCGTTAATGAAGATTCCACTCCTAATCTCCTAATTAAATTTATCTCAGGGGTTTTTGGGTGACGCTAATATTAAAACACTGAATTCTCCCTTACGACTTGAGTTTATTGTATCATGGATTTGAGTGCGGCTAGCTTGTTTCCTTACAAAATGAGTTATAAACAAATACCGTCCCACCACTTAAATTATTAATCCGGAGTCTAATATAACATCTGTACATCACTCTCCCACCACTCCAGCATGTGGACGTGCGCACGACTCAATGTGACGTGAAAACAAGCACAACAGATCTGCCTTGTCTTAAATACTGATCCTGTGTGACGCCAACTTTTGCGCTATAAAATGTAACAGCATCTCTTATTGGTTCTTTGATAGCATCACCTCACAAGTATGAGAATAAATTGTGCCAAGTTCTGACGTCATAGCGTGCACATGACGCGATTGTAAAAAACCAATGTTTCCTCTCATTTTAACTTTATGCTTGCTTTGTCTGTTTCTACAATTTTCTGTTCCACTTGAAAGACAAGTCACTATTCCTGTCTCACTTCTTTGTATGTCTGTTCTTTTCTATCTTACATTCTGTGCTCATTAGCAGGCGGTGGTGAACTGTTACTCGGTATTCCGCTAGCTCGCCTTGCCTTAATTATAACAACCTGCATTTCTACATATTTCTACCCTTAAATATTAACTATATATTATATACATTGTCTCTTTTTATATGTTTTGTGAGCATGTGGTATGTGCTCCTACAGCTTCAAGAATTGTATTCCATCCACGAATTTCTTTAGCTGCTCTACAAACTACGTACAGAACATATTTATTCTTTCTAAAAAAATCTAATCGAGATAAGCCTTAGCAGAATGTATTTATTACTTAGTTCCTTATAAGTAGAAGGGAACTAAAGGAATGTGCTATGCTAAAGTGATAGTCAAATGTTTGAAGCTATGTTATGCGACTGTCAATGCAAATCGCACATTCTGTACTTTACAATTGAAACCAATAACAAGGAATGTCTCGCAAACGGCTACCTCCACAACAAGAAACGTAAAGGAGGACATAAATTGTGAGTTTTGTCAAGAGCTACTTTTTGGTGTAGTAAGTTTTGTCCATCCCGTGCGGTAAAGCTCGAGAAATCCATCCGGAATAAAGAGGTCTTCAGAGGCTGTAAATATCTTTAATAACAGGATTTTAATCAAAATCGTGACAACCATTTTTGAGAAAATTAAAATTTTCGAAAATTTGTCCAAGTGAAGGTTAGTTTGCGGCAGAGAGACCTTTTTTTGAAAATCTTCATGTCGAATCCTTGGAAGATGGTAGATAAACCTAAATACCAAGTTTGGTATTTAACGGTCTTTTCGTTTTTGAGCTATATTGTCCAAGGACACACACACAGATACATAC
The DNA here is from genome assembly GCA_030762935.1 of Hymenopus coronatus. Classification (NCBI taxonomy): domain Eukaryota; kingdom Metazoa; phylum Arthropoda; class Insecta; order Mantodea; family Hymenopodidae; genus Hymenopus; species Hymenopus coronatus. The sequence continues at coordinate 80,839,984 of CM060885.1, forward strand.
GGACCTTTTTCTAAAAATGTTTTTTGGACCCAGGGGAACCCAAAACATGTATTTCCATTGAAATCGTGATATAAAATGTTTGGGTGGATTACAATACCTTCTCTATACACTATGTAAAACATGCAAGCTAGAGAAAGTAAAAATGGATACAGTGATTTTATCTGGAATACACTGCTGAAATAAATATACAGGAATTAGGGATCTAGGTACAGATAATTTTATAACCGATACCTTAATAGCTAACCACTTTGGGTGTTGGTTATTTTTACTCTCACTTTTTCTCTCTAAAGCGTATGCACAATTTACATAGTAAGTAGAGAAAGCATTGTATTCCGATAAAAATCGATACGGAGATTTCACCAGAAATATATGTTTCTAAACGCTCTGAAAAAAATCAGTGTATGGTGTGTCTGTGGACAACGTTACTTAAAAATGGAAATTTCATCTAGTACCAAACTTGGTATTTAAGGTTAGTATCTCACAAGAATTAGTCACCAACATTTTCACGAAAATCCTCACCTCAAACTACCCTTTAGTTGAAAACAATTTAGAAAGTTTTGAATTCTAAAACTGGACCTAAATATTTTACGAGGGCCTTTTTTTTCAATCTCTGATAGGCTATAAATAAAATACAATTTCATAGAAAACAATTATTTTATTACTAAAAGTTTTGTACACTTATGGTTACTTTTCAACATAATCACCGAAAAAATTGAGACATTTATCGTACCTGTGCACAAACTTTGCAATACTCGTTTCAAAAAATGCTGCCGCCAATGATTTCAACTGAGCATTGGCGTTGTTTTGAAGACTTTCGTACTTTAAGCCGTTTGCGGAGAGCCGTTCAAAACAAACGAAGAGGAGTGCTGACTTCAGGAAATGTGTTGATCCATGACAACACACTGCTGGCACAACCTATCGGCTCCTTGAACAATTTCAATGAGACATGTTCGATAATCCGCCATACAGTCCTGACCTGCCACCCAACGACTTTCACATTTTGTTTGAATGAAGACATAGCTAGGAGAGCAAACCAATGAAGATCTTCCAAACAACGTGAATGCTTATTAAAATCATTGGCGGCAACATTTGTTGAAGCGGGAAGGACGAGAACAAGAGCAATGTCCGCGATATATAAAAGGTGGTAACGATTACAAATGTAAATCCCCACGGAATTACTGTACATAACACAATACTTTTCAAAAAATAAAATAAATCAGATCAGCGTGAGAATGCGCGCTGAATCTGTAGATGTTGCAACACCGATGACATGAGCTCTTGAAGGTTGTACAATCTTGCATTTTGATTGGTCAACAACCTGAGGAACTACTGCCAGCAGACGATACACCCCACAAGTGTCAATCATAAGGAAATTTCTCACCGACCATAGGTGTCCCCAGTGGTGCCCAACCTACAGCGGAAGGGCAGATATATCTACACCCATTTATTTGGTAGCCGCAGGCAAAAACCTCTCTATTTATGACATCGCTTTCTATCAGTGGTGGGGGCTATAGCAAAATTAATGTTATATAAGATGGTACAAATACTTAAAAAAACCTTCTTGAACGCCGTTCTTGTTAGTGACTGGGTTGCCACTGTTTAGTTGTAGCCAATTCATCAATGAGTGCCGATAAGGACGAACAACAGATACTAAAATGGCAGACCAAAGGACCTTGTCCTCCCTTCTCTAATACAATATTTGCTTTTTGTTTGATTCATTTTTGGGAACATCTGTTCACAAATATATGTAGAAAGAAATATTAGTACATGCCCTCCAATAAAATTTCGCAATTTGGGAAATTTATTATTGGGAATAAATCTAAATAAATCCCAATGTTTCTTTTCTGAGAATATTTAATGGCTGTTGAATTTCTCAAAGCAACAAATTCCATTTTAAGATCATAAGGAGCATAAAAATTTTTGCACAGTTGATTGCTTTGAAATCTTCTATGACTGTGCTATTTTATAAGTAGTGTTGTCAGCAAATAAAGAAATTACACCACATTGGAGTTTTCAAAACATCAAAAAACTTAAGTACCTTTTTCTTAGTATCCCTTTGGTGAAGTTTCTTGAAAACAAGGGTACATAAAGCATTAAAACTATGCTATGTTTTTGGCAGAAATGTTTTCTTTATCTTCCTTCAATGATTTTTAAAGTATTTTTCTACGTATGCGAGTTTTTTAATTCAGATTATTATGTATTTCATAGCACAATACCTACAGAATCTAAATAAAAAGAAAACTAACTACAATAAAATACTCATTGTAGACTGAAATATGTGTGTACAAAATTTCGTTGCAAAATCTCAAATAGTTTCCAAGAAAAGGGTACATAAGTGTGAAAAATTATAAAACTGACAAAACGAGAAAAGAATATGTTGTGTGATTGTTTTATTTAGGGAGTGATCAACATACTTTAAATACTACCTAAAATTCACCATAAATGTAGCCAGCTTCTTCTTCCTGGTCAGAAACTAAAGAAACATACATTCTAAATATTTATAAATATGTTTGCGTGTAAGGAATGTAGAGAAACAAGGGATCAAAGCTGATAATGAAGCGAGCAGAAAAAGTGGGCGTGGTGTGACAAGTCCTAAGTTTTTATTTATTTGGACCACAAAGAAATCGAATTAGATTATAAACATTTGGGAACATAAAGCTGAATGTATTAACAAATAATTAGTGAAATAAAAAACAAATATAAAAGTTCGCCATTATTAGCCTACGCCATTTTAATATTTTACCGGAACCCCTAGACATGTGATGCTTCCAAGTAAGACATTTTACATTTAACTAAAATATATTCTTTCTGGAATACGATATGATTGGTTCGCTTGAAACCTGTCATCGTGTTGAGAGCAGAACCCAAATAAACACCACTGAATGGTTGAAGGGGAAATGTTTCCTATCTGGGCATGCAGAAAACGAAGGAGGCGGGGTAACAAGACTAAGTAACGTCATTAGCCTATAAGAGCAGAGGCTGGGCACCCTAGGATGTCCTCTCCGTTGTTTACTGGTTACCTTCAGAGATTTTATTCGCTTTCAGGTGCTGGATCCGTTCATCTTTGGGTCATGTGTGCAACCAGTACCATTGGCAACCTCTGAACCAGAACCAGGGAAGTTTGCTATTGTAAGCGGCTGGGGAACCATGAGTTCCGGAAGTGGTAGCTTACCCTCCATGCTCCAGCAGGTGGCGGTTCCTGTGGTATCCAGACCGAAGTGCATGGAGGCGTACTCCCACTATGGTGGCATCACCCCACGTATGGTCTGTGCTGGACTTCCCGAGGGTGGCATCGATTCCTGTCAGGGTGACTCTGGTGGTCCTCTCGTCGATACAGATGGACATCTTATTGGAGTTGTCTCTTGGGGCATAGGCTGTGCGACACCAGGCTTTCCGGGCGTGTACTCCAATGTCGCCAACTTGAGAGAATTTATCACGGAAATTACTAAACGTAATTGAGAGTTCTTGAGTACACAGAAAACAATTACCAGCATAAATAATTTATTTTTTAAAAGCATTTTATGTCAAGCATCTAGTCGCTTATATATTGAAGCATATATATTTGCAACAGTGTCAAGTGGCACTGTGCAATATACAGTGGGTTAATGAACTACATTGAAATACTTTAAGAGATTATTGATGTGTCTATATAAGTAATTTCACACAGGATATGCATGTCCACGGTTAAACGTAACGCAGTTAGAAGATGTTAAACAATTTTGTTTTAAAATAAGAACTAAAGCTTTCCTGGCGACGTGTTAATTCAAAATCTTCTCGGGCTTCTAGCCAGGTTTGTTTTAAGTTTAGATACGTTGAGGTTAAATGCAATTCAAATGAAAACCTTTTGCAATATCTTTAAAATTAATACGAAAGTATAGAAATATCGATTTTCACCACCTCGTTATTCACGTTCTAGAGATTTACTGCCACTTCGAAAAGATCATTTGACAGTACGGCACTGTTCATGGATTAACTTCCTTCTTGGTTATGTAGCCTACTTTAGAGTTATTTTCACTTTCTCTACACGTACTATGTATTTAGTGTATAGAGAAGGTATTGCACTCCACCCAAAAATTCGATGCCGACATTTCACCGGCAATATAGGTTTTAGGGTCCCCTGTATTCAAAAAAAGTAATTTTCAGAAAAAGGTCCGTGTGTGTACCTGTGTATGTCTGTCCGTGAACACGATAACTCAAAAACGAAAAGTCAGTAAAATACCAAACTTGGTATGTAAGTTTAGTATCTTCTAGGGGTGAGACACGAAGATTTTGAGAAAAGTCTCCCACCCCAAATTTTTCGACAAATTTTGATTTTTTCCAAGATAGCTCTAACGATTTTGATTAAAATATCGTATATTAAAGATATTTATTGACACATAAAATGTATATCTTGAATTTTCTGGGAATAGCTTCTGAAGATTACTTTATTGTTAATGAATTTTACGGAATTTTCCATAGCTGCAAAACCGTAAGAGACAAAACTTGCCACACAAAAAATGTAAAGCGTGTTAAAAATACACAATTTATGTTACAAGAATTTTTTCGTGGAGTTGATCGTTTTTCAGATATTTGTTGTTTTTGGTTTCAGCTTTGAAAAACTTATACTTTTCTCAAACAGGAATTTGTCAATTCGTCTCCATACAAACAAAGGAACTCAGTCACATAGCAACCAGCTTTTCAGTATCACTTTAACCTCTGATACTCCCTTAATTTTTCTTCTACTTACAAGGAAGCAAGTAATAAGACTATTTCTGCCATTTTTTTTTCTCGATTAGCATGAAATAAATATAACCATAAGCTTTCTAACAATAATTTATTGCAGGGATGTAGAGAAAGTCACGTGAATGTAACACCAGATTTTTAATTGCTATTGTGGTTAAATGTGTAATGTTAAAAACTGATAGCGAAAGTCATAAGTTCGTTTCCTGCCAGGAGTTTTAACTTTTTTTTCTTTTATGTGCATACAAATTGGTGCTGCTTGGTGGAAATATTCGAAGTCGAAAAGAGATATTACCTTTGTGTTAAGTTAATATAACCATATAACCTTTGTTTTTGTGTTGTGTTCTCGAATGTAATCATCAACCATTCGTGGACTAATACTGTAAATACTTAAGTATATCCAGAACTTCGAAATTTGAACAGACAGACAGTACTTGTAAAGTCACCTCACACTCTACATATGTCGATTCAATTTCGCGTGTAGTACTTTAAAGACTAACTAATAGTTTTATTTATTACCTATCTTCTTGGTGGTACATACCTATTCACTTGTCTAAGGTAAAATGTCTAAGCACCTGTGCCCAAAATAAGTTTAAATAAATCCTATACACAGAAGGAAAAAAAAAGCAATATCCGCCTGGATATATTTACGTTAATGCTTCTCATAGGCAATGAAAACAAACAAAGTTGAATTAAACTATTCACAGATGTAAATTAAATAATAACTTAGGACACTTGATTCCATGAGGAAACTGAGGAATTATTCTTATAGACATATACATTTATTCAATGCAAAACTGAATCCATAAGATATGTAACTGCAATTAAAATAATGTATTTTATTCTCTTTGCTTACATCTTACTTAAGGATAAATTAATAAATACTAAATTTACCACACATATCTTTAATATCTGTGTACTGTTTCTATCCTATTTCTCAATGTCCCTTCCTATAACCCCCCTGGAACTGATTTACAACTTCAAACACAAACTTGTGCATATTGCAGTAATATGCATTGCAACTTCTGGCCACGACGACATGACGAGCATTTGGCAGGCTGAGGGCAGCCCGACGGTGTATTAGACGTGTTCCCAATTTTGCTAGAACTGAACCATGTACTGACGGGATTATATTATATTAGAAAGCATTCTGTGGCTTCTTTAGGCCAGGAATCCACTGAACATAGAACTTGTCAGGACATATACATGAATATGTGTGTTTATATACTATGGAAAAAACAATGTATAAAGCTCTAGTGGTAAAAACATGGGTTACAAAAACAGCAGAATAGACATATAATCACGCCATGTTGCTTTTGAGCGCTGTACGCCACTGCAGTATACTTAATTTTCTCTATAAAAGTATATGTACTTCCTTTTTTTTTAAATAAAAATTAGTGTTAAAATGTATAAATAAATATAATTTCATTATATGTAACACTGATGTAATGTCAGATGATAGTTTTCTAATTATCGACATAATAGTTACTACTAGTAATTATATAAAACTAAAATATGATTATTGTATTATATACTCTTCATAATTTCAACAAATTGCAATAAATATTTACAAATATGTAATAGAATTTACAATGCAAAATTTACAATTATGCACTAGAGTGTAAAATATCAAAGCATCAGGCTTTATAGACCTTATGTCATTGCTAAATACTAAAAAAACCATTTGACACATTCGTGCAAGTCAAAGTATACAGCAGTTTAATTTGAATATAAAACACTCACACTAATAGACCTAAAATACAATACATTATAATACTTATAAATACAATTATTATTACGGCATTGTTAGACAGATTTGTCACTTAAATATTCATCTACAGAGTAAAATGATTTATTGCAAAGGTACTTCTTAAGAGAGACCTTAAAAGCCCTGAAATTCCCAACATTTTCTTTGAGATTACTGGGGAGAGCAATAAATATCTTGGTTGTTCCACAATATACACGTTTCTGAAAGCAACGAAGACTGGAATGTGGGGTTTAGAGGATAGAGGATGGAAATGAGGTTGGGAAGTGGTCAGTTATGGTGTGCACCGCTGGTGTAATGATTTTACAAAATATTAATTTATTTTAGGGTTCAAATTTTGAAGTCCAAGCAGCTGTTGAAGGATTGTAAGAAGCTTAGCTGTAGCAGCTGTTGGAAGTGCTCCTTCGTTACCGGGAATGCCCGCATGCCTGAACATAGGAAAGTCGGAGTCACCGCTCACAAAAGCAACTAGTTTAATTGTAACTGGCTCATTGAAGTGGAAGAATTTATGAACTTTCTGAGGCACTTCACTCCTAAGAAATTCGTCACACTGAAGTTCTAGCTTTTTACGCTTCCTTGATTTTCCAAGTGTCGTTATCTTGCGTATTTTTAATATTCACTGCGCGCGGAGTTTGTATTTAAGCACCCATGACACCTGTAAACTCCACTGTTACGCTAACAACATCCTTGATAGTTAATAGAATATTTCTTACATCGTTTATTAAAAACTTCGACGTTCTCACCACTTGTTAAAGGCTTACCGTTGCGATGTTGTACAAACTGCATTTGTTTAGCCATAGTGGTTTATGTACTAATGGCCTCACCTTCCCGCTTCCAAAGCTCGCCAGCAGAAGTTCGTGTGCTCATTTTCTAATTAAGTCCAATTTTATTGCTTAATTTTGCTTCAACTCTACATAATAACACGTTAAACATTCCGTTGTTAAGTGATATAGAGAAGATAAATAGGTTTTGTTAGTACTCAGCGCAGTATTTGTAACCGAAGTACCTTGAGAAACATGACATCAGCCAATGAACGTACACTTCTGGTCTACATACGACTGTGAAATAAACAATTAATTGGCTTTTATAAGAAAGTTTTGTTACAGAATTGGTAGAGAAATTCATGTAAATGGAACACCTCAAATTATACAGGGTGACTTATATAAAGCTGACACATGTCTTTCATTAATTGTTTCAAAACGTGTTAAACTAGTGAAAACTTATTATACCTAAATTGTGGAGGAATTTTGGGAGATTATTTACCCCTATAGTAAATATTGAAAATGTCCTCCATCCTGCATAAGGCACAACTCAACACGCCGTACTGGCCACTCGTTGGAGGACTCTGTTGTCAATAGCTTGAATCTCCTTTGTGATGTTGTGCTTCAGATCGTCCAATGTCTGAGGACGTGTGGCGTAAACCCTGTCTTTTAAGTAACTCCATAGAAAGAAGTCCGTCGACGTCAAATCCGGAGATCTCGGTGGCCACAGGTTCCTGGAAATTATCCGGCCGTCAAATAACTTTGCAATTAGGTTCATGGATTTATTTGATGTATGACATGTAGCGCCATCTTGCTGAAAGTATTCTTGACTCAGCTTTACATCGTACTGCATTTTCGCGTTGACTAAAGAACAGAATATCGAAACATCTGCCAACAATGCAATTAGGAATATAACATAATCATCTGCGCATCTAGTGACAAGGAATTGAAACTCCAGAATATTCTGCGTAATTTGGTGCTGCAATTGTGTCATTAAATGAATTTCCTACGGAATAATTAAAGAAAGAAATGTGTCAGTTCTACATAAATCACTCAGTAGTTATAGGAACTAGAGCGATGTTTATCAACAACGATATACATGAAGTTGCGCGGAGAATTTGCGACGCATCCTTGAGTTTTCGATCGCATTATTGGCAGGAAATTCCATTTCCGTATTAGCTCTCGTCTCATACACAAGTGATGTTGGGTATTCCCAAAGGAAATAAAGTTCAGGTTGGATGGTCTTCCAATCAGGTAATGCAGCATCCAGGTACCAACTAAGATGTGCTGTGACGTAACCCAAGCATCTGTCTAAACTAACTTACCTGATCTCATTTCCAAGATTGTAACATTTCATTCACCTGATTGTTGAAAATATTATACCTTAAAGAGGCAGATCTATAGCTTATTATAATGCACTTTTGAGAATATTATTTTACTTGTATTTACTTAATGCTTATCGAGAAAAATAACAGAAATAGTCTTAATACTTGCTTCCGTGCAAGTAGAAGCAAAATAGGTTAAAGTGATAGTCAAAAGCTGGTTGCTATGTGACTGAAGTTCTTTTGTTTGTATGAACAGGAGTTGACAAATTCCTGCATGAGAAACCAAAAATATGGAATATCTCAAAAACGATCAGCTCCACGAAACATATGTATATGGCATAAATTGTGTGTTTTATCGTGATCTACTTTAATTGTGAAGTAAGTTTTTGTCTATCTCTTACGGTTTAGCAGTTATGCGAAATTCAATAAAAATGATCCAAAATAAAGAGGTATTTAGAGGCTATTCCCATAAAACTCAAGATATACATTTTATTTGTCAGGTAAATATATTTAATATATGATATTTTAATCAAAATCGTCAGAGCCATTTTTGAGAAAATGAAAATTTTCGAAAAAAGTTCCATGTAAAGGGTTATTTGGAGTGGGAGTAGTTTCTTGAAAATCTTCGTGTCGCATCCTTGGAAGATACCAAACTTAAATACCAAGTTTGGTATTTAACGGTCTCTTCGTTTTTGGGTCCTGCTGTCCACACACACACACACACACACACACACACACACACACACACACACACACACACACACACACGGACATTTTTTAAAAATGCATATTTTGGATTCAAGGGTCTTAAAAAATAAAATCTCGGTATCAAACTTTTGGGTGGAATGCAATACCTTCTCTATACATAGTACGTATAGAGAGCCTATTCCCAGAAAATTTGACATTTTGATTTGAATACCTTGGTTTAAGATATTTTTGTTACAAACGAAATATACGTATGTACATCTAAACTTTTCTGGGAATAGCCTCTTCATTCTGGATGACTTCTGTATAACTGGCAAACCATAAGAGATAGATCACATTAAACCACACAGTAGATATTATATACATTTTTCCTTTCTCTACACTACATAGTGTATAGAGAAGGTCCACCGTTAACTTTTTTCGAAAATTTCGATTTTCTCAAAAATGGCTCTAACGAGTTTGATTAAAAACTAAACTATAAGAGATGGACAGAAACTTACAACACAAAAAATGTAGAGCACTTTTAAAACACACAATTTATGTTTTATACATTTTTTCGTGGAGTTGATTGTTTTTTTTAGATATTTCTTGTTTTTGGTTTCAGCTGTGAAAAACTATACTTTTCTCCTACAGGAACTTACAAAGAAACTTCAGTCACATAGCAACCAGCTTTTGGGTTTCACTTTAACTTATGGTACTCCCTTATTTCGCTTCTACTTACAAGGAAGCAAGTAATGAGACTAATTCTGCTAATTTTTTTTTTCAATGAATGTGAAATATATAGAAGCATAAGCTTTTTAACAATAATTTGTTGCAGAGAGGTAGAGAAAGTCATGTGAATGGGACACATCAGAGTTAACCGTTTTTGATATATTCCGGATTATTGGTTTCAGTTTTAATCCACTTAGACTTTTCTCCGCGAGAAGACACCTTTTTCTCGTTTTCCGTTTGTTTACTTCTGGTAAGCAGAGAGATGTAATTTCAATGGTTTTACATAGAAACGGGCTTTTATAGGAGTTGACTATCGCTTTAGACTGTGCATTTTCTTATTTCCCTTCTACTTACAAGGAAGCTAGTAATAAGACTATTTCTGCTTATGTTTATGTTGATTGGCATAATGTAGTTAAAAGATTAATCTTTTGAATAAAAGAGTTGTTTGCGGAATAGAATTTGATTCTTCCTTAACTCAATTAATAAAGATAATTATGGATTTTACTGTCAAGTTGAAATTGATTACAATTAATTTGGTTCTTAATAATCAAGATTGATAATTCAATACTTTTCAAGTTCAAATGAAATATTAAGTTTAACTACAGCGCCTGAGAAATTGAAGTGAATGGAACACATACAGTTTTTCTGTTTTACGTTGCAATATATTTTAACAAATGTCTTTATTACCTCAACAATTATTACAAATACTGTGTCAGATTCACTGCTGCGAGTATTTCATTCGATGTTTCGACGCGTTGACAGTTTACGACTGCATGCCGTTCATGGCCTTCGCACACTCTGCGCGGATACGACTCAGTACAATTCACAACAGAACATACACTGTACTGCAATCCTTCCTCCTTTTATAGCTAGAAAATAACGCCATAAACCTTCTGGAAAGCCGAAGCATGGAGAAATATCCCGAATATCGAGATATGTCGCGAGAAGAGTTCTGAAGGATCCTATTATGTTGCACCAATCTTCCGTTTGCTTACATATCCAAATGCGATGTTTACTTTCCACTTCACTGTCGCATACCAGGGTGGACGCGAGAGTGGCACATACACGGACGACATTACCACAATATTAAGTAAGCAATATTCATACTGTTATATGCTTAGTTCAGAATTTCTAAGGGATACTGGGTGTGAATTTTCAAAACCCCACAGTTTTTAAGGGTTTTTCTGAAAATGCTACTATGACTGCATTACTGACTTAATATGTGTATTGCATTAATCAAAAGCCACCTCAAGATTTAAATATTTATAATATTTGAGATAGAAAAAATTAAATAATTCAAATCTGAGGTAACAATAGGATTTTTTAAATCATCAGCAAAATGTCTTTTGAGCTCTTTTTCAACGTACACTATTCTTTGTGCGCTTTTATGAACAACGTTTTGCAGATTATGTCGTAGAATATGAGCAATTACTTGCGAAAGAGCAGCTTTCACTTTTTGTCGTGTATTTAGATGTATTCTTTTTTTTTTTAGGTAACCCCATAAGCAAATTTCGGTCGGAATGAGATCCGGATATTGCGGCGACCACTTTTCTGAAATTTTACGAATGGTACATGGGTCTGCTCTTAAACTATTAAAGAGTACTAGATTTTCTCCGAGCTTGAGAAAAACGCCTCTTGCTTTCTAAATTGTAGTGAATTGGCTGTATTCTATCACATAATCATAGATTTAATAATGATAATTTTTTTAAAAAAAAAGAATTTCAAAAAAGGAAAAGGAAAAAAAATCCCATTGTGTACCCCGAATAATAATTCTTTAGTTTTTGTCCTATCTCAAACATTACACACACACACACACACACACACACACACACACATGTATATATATAATAAACCGCTACATATAGCGGTTTGAAATATCAAATTATTTTGAAAGACTCTATATTATCTAAACGTTTTAAATTCTATAAATACTTTGAGCGTTATAAATTATTTTAAAAAAGTGTATTATGTAAATCTGCCTCATGATGAAAATGCCCCACCCGTTACATAACTCAGAAAATTTGTTTTAAGTTTTATAATGGAACTTTGATCAACTTACAAAACTGCACGAAATATATATTGTCAAAAAAATATGATCAGCGACCTCTAAAAGGTTTGTAAGCATATAAGAAGATGTAGTCATTAAAACTAGTCACATTTTCATAGGAAAAGTATATTCTTAAAAGAATTGTTAATTAGCACGTAAGTTTTCCTGCAGAATGTTAATGTGGATACCTCTGCAGATTCTAAGGCGCGAGAAAAATTTTGAAAGTATGGTAATGACATTTTGAGAAAAAAAAGGGCTGCTTTATAAAATACTATGTTATGAAACAAGTATAATTTACGATCTTTCAATTATTGTAGTACCTGAAGTAATTGGAAGACATGTAAATGTTTTTGCTACATGGATTTTTAAAAGTTTTAAGAACCATGTATTGCGAAAGCTATTTTCGACTTCCTGACCCACTCTCTGACACTTAAAAGTTAAACACTATATTCTCTAACTTGTATTGCATTTAAAGAAATGTTTTATTTAAAAAAAAAAAAAAAAAACTGAGTGCTACCATATTATAGGATACCCAGTGTTGGGCAGCGGTTACCCTTGCCACTGTGCGTCACTAGGAGTTAGTAGGATCAGGAGATGATTCCGAAGGAATTAAGGTGCATATGGGTATACATTTGAGGGGAGGGAAAGTGAGCTATAACTACTCAAGGGTGCAGTGTTTTACTATTATAGTATAGAACAAAAGGGTAGAAAACCAAAGGGACTACACATTAACTCATGTGTACATTTTGATGTTCGTTTAGTTAACACGAAATAAACACTACATCTTTTCTGTTGTCGTTGATCCAGACTGCGCCCGATTTGATGTAAGGGTTTTGGGACCTAGTTAACGGAAACTTTATATTTAAGACCATGCTTATGCTAACACTGCTTTATGACACTGACAGCATTTACGACATCTTGCCACTAATATGGATTACTGAAATTGGAACATTACTTGATGGTAAATTAAATACAATTTATTCAAAATGAACACATGATAACATATATAGGTGTTAATGAACTACAAGGAAATAATTTGAGAGATTCTGCACGTGACTGATATAAGTAATTTGAGATCGGCGATGCATGGTCCGCAGATAAACATAACACAACTACATAGCGTTAAACGTGTGGGTATCAGGTGCTGATAAGTCGGTGTTAAAGCAAAACAGGTTGAAAAAAAGGCTTAGAATGTCCTTAAAACTGCTGCCCGAGTATAGAAATATTGATTTTTAGTACTTCGTTACTAGCGTCTGTAAAATCTCGGACTAATCACCTAACAGTGCGACACTGAGCATTCATTGACTACGTTCTTCTCTCCCAAGCGACTGGATGTGAGATTTGTGGTGGAAAAAGCGGCGCAGGGACGGGTTTACTCCGGGTTCTCCGGTTTCCCCCGTCATGACATTCCACCGGAGCTCCATCTTTATGTCATCGACTGCGGTGCCAGAGCAGTAATAGCGGACGTTAAACACTACCAAAAAAAAAAAAAAAAAAAAAAAGAATAAGTTCTTGAGCTATATAGCCTACTCTGGAGGCGTTTTTTCAGCTGCTCTGGTGGCTTAATGTATAACGTGGGAAGCTGCTATCTCAAAGTTTATGAGTTCGATTCCTGTAATACAGTATATGTTTGTTAGTATGTTTCTCATTATAGACCAGGTGCCGCGATACGTGAACGAGACCCGAACTCGGAAACTATCTTTCACTTGAAAGCCAGTTCCATAACCACTACGCTAGAGAAGTACGCTGTAATATGTCCCTACTTTTGGATGTAGAGAAGGTATTGGACTCCAACAAAAAATTCGATACCGAGATTTCACCGGAAATATATATTTTAGGTTCCCCTGTATCCAAAAGAAGTATTTTCAGAAAAAGGTCCGTGTGAGTGAGTGTGTGTGTGTGTGTCCGCGTGTCTGTGTGTCTGTAAACACGATAACTCAAAAACGAAAAGTCGGTAAAATACCAAACTTGGTATTTAAGTTTAGTATCTTCCAGGAATGCGACACGAAGATTTTGAGAAAAATCCTTCCACACACAACTACCCTTTACATGGAACTGTTTTAGAAAATTTTGATTTTTTCAAAAATGACTAACGATTTTGATTAAAATATGGTGGTATATTAAAGCTATTTACCTGACAAATAAAATGTATATTTTGAATTTTCTGGGAATAGCCTCTGAAGACTACTTTATTCTGGATGAATTTTTCATAACTACTAAACTGTAAGGGATGGACAAAAACTTATCGTACTACACAGAAAATGTAGAGCACGATAAAGCACACAATTTATATTATATACATTTTTTCATGGAGTTCATCGTTTTTGAGACATTCCTTGTTTTTGGTTTATGCTATGAAAAACTTATACTTTTCTCATACAGAAATTTGTCAACTGCTGTCCATACAAACAAAGGAACTTCAGTGACATAGCAACCAGCTTTTGACTTCACTTTATCCTATGGTACTCCCTTATTTCGGTTCTACTTACTAGGAAGCAAGTAATACGACTATTCCTGCTAATTTTTGTTTCTGATTAGCAGGAAGTAAATAGTAGTATAAGCTTTTAAAGAATAATTTGTTGCAGAGATATAGAGAAAGTCATGTGAAGGTACACATAAGATTTTTGTGTTATGCTCTCGAATGGTTGATAAATTAGCCAGTGGCGTACTGGCACTTCAGAAACTTATGGCCATTATTTCGAAATTTCAATAAACAGGCCATAAGTCCCGTATCTCAAATTACTTATTTAACTAATCTACATACACTGTTGAAAATATGTCGGTATAGTTCATCAACACCCATTATATATATTAAATCAGACTTCTAGGCGATTTTTCCGAGCCCAAACTCACAATTTCACATTTGAACACTCGAACTCTTTGTACACCCTTAAAGCAATCTAAGAAAATACCTTCAGATAATCAACGGCACTGTCAACATGACTGGCATTATGGGATTAATTCATTTAGTGAAAATGATTTTCAAACTAATGGTTAATTTAGTAATTGAAAATAATGCATATTCCTTTGTTTATCCTTCCGAGATCCAATTATGCAAATGGCCCATATCCGCTTGTGAAGAGTCATGTTATAGAGATTTTCAGTTTGAAATTAAAAATCTCGGGGCGATATGTAACAGTAACATGTTATGAAATGAAAATGATGCTTTACCATACATAAAGAGACCGTGTATTCCTACATCATTAAACAATAATAGATTCATTATTATTAAACACTCATTAGCAGTTACTCTGAAAGTCAACAACCTCAACATTTATCATACAAGAAGTTAAAACTGTAAGCTTTTGGCAGATATGTTAGTCTCAACAGAAGCCAGGGACTAAAAGTTAACAATAACTGGTTTTTAAATTTTGTTTACCAGAGAATAAGTACTCGTATACAGATTTTCAGAGCAGTTTTTTGCTTTCTCTGCACGTACTATGTACCTAGTGTACACAGGAGGTATTGCATTCCACCCATAAATTCCATACCGAGATTTCACCGGAAATACATGTTTGTGACCCCCTGAATCCCTCCCGAAAATAATTTTTAGAACAATATCCGCGTTTGTGTGTGTTTGTGGGCAGAGTAGCTCAAAAACGAAAAGTCCATTAAAAACCTAACTTGGCATTTAGGTTTGGTATCCTCCAAGGATGCGACACCGAAGATGTTTAAGAAAATCCCCCCCCCCAACTATCCTTTATGTGGAACTATTTTCGAACATTTTGATGCTTTCAAAAACGGCTCTAAGAATTTTGATTAAAATATCGTTAATTAAAGATATTGACCGGACAAATAATATGTATATCTTCAATATTTTGGGAATAGCCTCTGAATATTACTTTAATTCTGGATGAATTTTACGGAATTTTGTACAACTGCTAAACCGTATGAGATACACAAAAACTTACCTCACAAAAAATGTAGAGTACATTAAAACACACAATTTATAGTATATAATTGTTTTTCGTGCAGTTGGTCGTTTTTGAGATATTCCTTCTTTTTGGTTTCAGCTTTAAAAAACATATTTTTCTCTCAAATTGTCAACTCCTGTCCATACTAACAATGGAACTTCATTCACATAGTAAGCAGCTTTTGACTATCACTTTAACCTATGTTACTCCCTTATTTCCCTTCTACTTACAAGGAAGCAAGTAATAAGCCTGCTTTTGCTAATTTTTTTCTGGATTAGCATGAAGTAAACAGAAGCAATAACTTTTTAACAATAATTTGTTGCAGGGATATAGAAGAAGTGAAGCGAATACATCAGATTTTTTTTTTTTTTTTTACTTTCTCTGCACGACTATGTACATAGTAAGCAGAAAACGTATTGTGTTTCACCCCAAAAATCGATGCCAAGATTTCACAGAAAATACATGTTTTGGGGTGCTTTAAGTCCAAAATAATATTTTAAGAAAAAGCTCCAAGCGTGCGCGCGCGTGAGTGTGTGTGTGTATGTATGTGTGTGTGTGTGTCTGAGAATAAAATAACTCCAAAATAAAAATTAGTTAAATTCAAAACTTCAAAGTTAAGTATGTACAATATTATAGTCGCCCTCGTGGCGTAGTGGTTACTATGCTAGCCTCATATACCCAAGGTCGCGGGTTCAAACCCGGTGGAGGACGGTGGATTTTTTCGGCAGTAAAATTCCTTAGCATGGCTTCATTCGGAAGGGAAGTAAATCCGTTGGTCCCGTGCCAAGGATTTATGGCACGTAAAATAACCTCAGGCCGGATAATGAGGCCTCTGAGCATCTATTAAGCGGGTTATCAAGCCCAACATTGAATGAGAGGCTGAGAACCATAGTAGTTTACGAGTTTCCATAAATAAAACTCCATTTCGTTTCATTTTTTACAATATAGGAATATATTTCCTCTGCGTCTTTCATTTAATTTATATGTGATTATAAATTGAATATGTATATTTATTCAGCAAAATTAAAACAATCTGTTTAAAACTGTTCACCACAGGACTTTTGTGCGGATATAAACATAGGTCGAGAAATGCAGCTTTTTGGAATGCACCCAGTATTTTTGTGTTTAAACGGCAACTCAGAGATTTAAAAATGGTACAGGATACAACAATGATAAAACATTTAAGAAAAGAAATAAATGATGAAAATATTAATAATGCAAACAAGAAATCACAAATTTGATGGAAAACCTGGGATTCTGAGACGATTAATCTTAGGTTTTATTCACTATGCAGTTTTAACTTTTTGTACGGTATTCTTACATTATTCCTTGATTTTAGTATGTAAAATGTTGCATTGGAATTATTTCTCTACTCCCTATTATATATTTATATAATGGATACCAAATAAATGCGATCATAACTCTGGTATCAAGCGTGCAGATATTCATATTTTTATTTTTTCGCATATGTTTTAGAGGTATTGCATTTAATCGAAAATTTGGATACTGCGATTTCACTCGAAATACACCTTTCAGGGTTCGTGAGAGGGAAAGACAGAGAGAGAAAGTGAGATAGAGTGTGTATGTGTGTGTCTGTCTGTCTGTCTGTGAACACATAGCTCAAAAACCGAAAGTTGACTAGTTTCCAAAATTGATATCTAAGTTAGTGTTTCAAGAATACGATAAGAAGATTTTGAAGAAAATATGTTCCAAAATTTAGACTGTGTCAAAAATGGCTCTAAATATTTTGACTAAAAACCAATAAATTAAATATATTTTCATCACAAATATCAGCATATCTTAAATTTCCTGGGAATAGTCTCTGAAGTGATCTTCATTCTGAATGAGTTTTTCGTAACTGGTAAACCGTAAGAGATTGTAAAAATCTGACTGCACAAATAATATATTTTGTGTCAAATACATTTTTGTTGTGGAATTACACATTTTCTAGATATTTCATGTTTTATATTTTTTCTAATAGTTACACTTTTCTCAAATGGGAAGTCGTTATTCATAGACTTTTATTCTCGTCAAGTAACGAGAAAGGAATTTCAATATCATCACATAGCAACTGGATTTTAAAGGAGTTGTTAACTTATTGTTTTTCCTTATTCCCTTTATACAATAAAATAACTTAATAAAACAGTTTCCGCTAATATTTATCTCGATAACCGTAAAATAGGTAGATGATAAGCTTTTGGAAGAATAGGTGGAGAAAATTATACGAATAATCTGTGATGCTTTAGCAGACAGTCATGCAAAGAACTATTTAAAAAAGTGGGCATATTCACCTTACCTTGTGCTTATATATTATCCATTTTAAAATTATATGCAATTAATCGACATAGTTTTATAACAAACATAGATATTCATATCATTAATACTAGACAAAAGGTATATATTCATCGACCCAATGCCAATCTTCGTTGCTTTCAGAAAGGTGTATATTATGAAACAACCAAGATATTTAATGCTCTGCCCAGTAATCTCAAAGAAAATGTTGGGAATTTCAGGGCTTTTAAGGCCTCTCTTAAGGAGTTCCTTTGCAATAAATAATTTTACCCTGTAGATGAATATTTAATTGACAAATCTTTCTAAAATTACCGTTAACAATCATTGTATTTATAAGCATTATAATGTATTGCATTTTGTGTGTATTAGTATGTGAGTTTTATACTAAAATTAAATTGATGTATACTTTGACTTGCACGAATGTGTCAAATGGATTTTTTAGTATTTAGTAATGACACAAGGTCTGTAAAACATGATCCTATGATATCTTACACTGTAGTCTATAACATATTTGTAAAGGTGTATTGTAAGTTATTAACATTTATGCACTTAGGAGAGTACATAAAGCAATATTCATATTTAATTTTAAAAAATCTGATATGTGCCATTCACATGACTTTCTCAATATCCCTGCAACAAATAATACTTAAAAAGCTTATACTTCTATTTACTTTATGCTAATCAGAAAAAAAAATAGCAGAAATAGTCTAATTACTCGCTTCCTTGTCAGTAGTAGCGAAATAAGGGACAACTGTAGGTTAAAGTGATAGTCAAAAGCTGGTTGCTATGTCAATGAAGTTCCTTTGTTTATATGGATAGGAGTTGACAAGTTCCTGTATGAGAAAAGTATACGTTTTTCATAGCAGAAACCAAAAATAAGGAATGTCACAAAAACGACGAACTCCACGAAAAAAATGTATATAACATAAAGTGGGTGTTTTAATGTGCTCTACATTTTTTGTGAAGTAAGTTTTTGCCCATCTCTTACGGTTTAGCAGTCATTCAAAATTTAGTAAAATTCATCCAGAATAAACTACTCTTCAGAGGCTATTCCCAGAAAATTCAAGATATATTTTCATTTGTCAGGTAAATATGTTTAATATCCGAAATTTTAATCAAAATCGTTAGAGCCATTTTTGAGAAAATCAAAATTTTCGAAAAAAGTTCCATGTAAAGGGTAGTTGGGGGTGGGGGAATTTTTCTCAAAATCTTCGTGTCGCATCCCTGGAAGATACTAAACTTAAATACCAAGTTTGGTATTTTACCGACTTTTCGTTTTTGAGTTATCGTGTTCATAGACACACACACACACACACACACACGGACCTTTTTGTGAAAATGCTTGTTTTGGATATTGGGGACCCTAAAACATATATTTCCGGTGAAATCTCGGTATCGAATTTTTGGTGGAATGCAATACTTTCTCTATACACTATATACATAGTGCGTATGGATAAAGTAAAAATTACTGGTAGTAAATATTATGTCGATGATTAAAAAACTATCACCTTACATTACATCGGTGTTACATAATGGCATATTTATACATTTTAACAGTAATTTTTGATACTGTTTGTTTGTATGTGCATCCAAAAAGGAAGCACATACACTTTTATGGCGCACATTAAGCATAGTGTACTGGTGTACAGGCCCCTAAAATAAACGATGTGATTATCTTTATATAGTCGCCCTGCGTCATGTTAACTTCATTCACCGAAGTTCGCGGGTTCAAACCCGACGGAGGATGATGGATTTTTCAGGTGCAATAATCTTAGCATGGGAAGGTAAGTAAAACTGTGGTCAGAACGCTGCATAACTGTGAAATATTACATAAACGCACTGCCACATCTCTGTGGTATACTCTAAAACACAAGATTGCTGGTTTAAACCTGGAGAAGGGCGATGGAGTTTTTCGGACACAAAGCTCCTTAGCAAGGAAGATAAATATAGTCGGTGGTCCCTGTATTGGTTATTTAAACATCAAAGGGCCTAACAGCTTGAAAGAAGCTTCCTGGACAAAATGTTCCGCCATTTAGCGACCGCAATCTGTTATTTTGTCTGGCAGTGCCATCTATGCGCGACGTGCCGAACCCTCGTCGCCATGGCGCTTAGCGGGCGAACACACGAACTAGAAAACAAAGCCCTTTGCTCCACTCAGGAGATAAAGGAATACTAACTGTAGTACATTGATACTCAGCAGCGAGTTCTGTGGGTCTGCACGCCTTTTGATTCCAAGGTCGTGGGTTGAAATCCAGGATCACAAATTTGCAGGTTACGTGACAAATGTTATCAGACGTGGTTTTCCGTTAATGTCCCAAAAAGTGATACACCAGCCAACATTCCAAATCCTGAAAATGAAATGCTAGCTGCTAAGACGTTGGTCCTACTTGAAATGGAGCTGAAAATCGTCTTCTAACACTGAAACAATTTCGACCAAGATTGATGCTGCAGGCAAGTCCAAATTGAAGCATCAGCTGGGAAAGCGCAGTATCTCATTCCACTCATGTGGAGCATTGACGCATGCCGCTATAAGACCTAGTAGATAGGCCTTCATCTGCGTATAGTATTGTTACTTTGGTGATATGTTTTACTTTGGACAAGTCTGTTAATATATTCTGCTAAGGATAATGTACAGAGCTATAATAATTACCAAATGGTCGTCGCTTAGTCTACTGCAATGCTATCTTTTTAATGTCATTTATTTTAGAGAAACTTTGCTAGCAATGTTTGTGGAGCCAAATAGTGCTATTGAATTGGATGCAAATTATGACAATTCCGAAACTGAATCTTTTGTATAACTTTCAACCTCTTTCTTTTGAAAACGTATTAAGGGAAGTGCTGTTATGACGTCAAAACCTCGTAAGAGTTATCTTTGGACATGACTGATCTATACTGTAATCCTATTTATCCCCTTCATTGTACCAATAAAGATGAGATATTTTAAGGGACACATATCTTAAAGTACATATTTGCAACACTTGAGTCTCCTAGGCTGAAGGCAACACAGAGAAAACATTTTAAAGCGTTGCGCTGGTTAAATGACCAAGTCAAATTTTAAAG
Organism: Hymenopus coronatus; assembly: GCA_030762935.1. Taxonomy (NCBI): domain Eukaryota; kingdom Metazoa; phylum Arthropoda; class Insecta; order Mantodea; family Hymenopodidae; genus Hymenopus; species Hymenopus coronatus. The sequence continues at coordinate 80,861,283 of CM060885.1, forward strand.
CCATTGTTTTGTTATTTTCCAATGTACAAATTCTAACTTTACCCACAAAAACACAGCTAGATCTCTAAAAATATTCCAAAAACACTACAAAATGCCTGAAATAAAATGTCGGGTTATAATTTCAATATCGCTCATAGATTAGTTTTAAGAGCTTCATCAGTATAATTATGCGATGCGTTTTGCAGATAGATAAAATAAATAAAAAATGCATATTTGAATAAAACGTGATATTAACCATACCCATCTATGAAAATTGATCAAAAAGCGCAAAAAAAAAAAAAACTTGTTTGCCTAATTAAATATTGTAATGCTTGTAGTTCAATTTCCTGTAGTTTTTATTACCATGCCGCGCTTTAAACATATCACGTGACGATTTAAATGGATGACTGTAAGTGGGTGTTGTACTTTAACCTTTACACTATGGTGGAAAATTGCTAAAAATCCTGTTTTGACCAATAACATTTGGCATTAAATATGTGTATTTCAATTTGAAAATACAATAATATGAATTGAATAGTAACAAAATTGAGTATAGTATTATGTTTCAGGATTTACAAAACAGGTCTCACACCGGGTGCTTCTACCCGCCCCGTCATCATTCAAGCATACCGTACCACCGATTATTTAATCTGGGCCCTCCCCATCCTAAACCACAGGCGAGATAGAGCACCCAGCGAGCCTCCCCACACCCCACCAACAGCATATCTCCCGCCGTGTAATAGAGACTGTTTTGGTGGCAGAGTGCAGCTTGACTCGGACCAAATGACTTGCAGTTTTTCTTTGCTTTATATATTACTCGGAATTTGTGTAAACAATCCGTGAGAGTTGACAGAAATTCATGGTTTGAAAATTGATGCCGGAAAATATGAAAGTTTAAAATTTACAAAGAAACTGTGTTAAATTGTATGCTAAACTTTAAAACTTATTTTCTCGTGTTTTTATTTTTCAGAATTTTCAAAATTTCAAATTGTTCCACACGATGCAGTTTTTGAAACAGAAGCTTGAAGATGTTTATGCTTGGATAAAAATAGTGGAAAATAAAATTGATGAGATAATTTTTTCTAATATCACCAGTGCTTGTGTAATTAAATAATAAACTTCATATAAACTTCATATTTCCATAACAAAAATAAAAAATTAATTAAATGACAATTAAATAATGTTTTGCTCCTAAACCAATTGTCAGGTAAAAATGTCATCTCACCAATTTATTTTACTGTATTTATCAGTAACTGCAAACTATTATATTTCTGTAACTGAAATTGCATCGTGTGGAATGATTTAAGTAACTGACAATAAAATACTATATATATTCATATCACAGGAACTATTTTGAACAAAAGTCTGAAAATTAGCATCTGAACTATTATTTACACTGTAATTACTATGTTAAAGTTTCAAATCAATCCAATCAAAATTGTAGATTTTAGGTTTTTCAGAGGTGGGTATCCTTAATACTTCTTTTGTTACCAGTAATATATGAACAAAACTTAAAGCTCTAGCTCTACTTTAGAAAATCACTTTCAGCACTTAGGTGTCCCCTTAAGTGGTCCAGAGTCAGCTAGTACCAGTGGTATTTGTGACCCAGTCTCGCAGATAAGCGACGTCAGCATAAACTCCTGGATACCACCCATCGCCACAGCCACGACCCCAGGACACCACACCTACCAGCAGGTTTCCCTCGGCAACAAGCGGTCCAGAGTCAGCTAGTACCAGTGGTATTTGTGACCCAGTCCCGCAGATAAGCGACGTCAGCATAAACTCCTGGATAGCGCCCATCGCCACAGCCACGACCCCAGGACACCACACCTACCAGCAGGTTTCCCTCGGCAACAAGCGGTCCTCCAGAGTCGCCCCCACAAGCATCTTTACCACCGTCAGGTACCCCAGCACACAGCATGCGGGGTGTAACTCTTCCCAGTAGCTGGTAAGCTTCACTGCATTCCTCGTGATCTGTGACGTCAATAGCTACTTCCTGCAGTTGCTCAGCATCCGCTCCTCCAGCACTCAGACTGCCCCAACCAGAGACGACCACTGTCGTTCCTGTAGAGGGTGTACTTTGTGCCAAGGCAATGGGCTGCAGCACGTCACTGTACTGGAATGGTTTTGAAACCTGTCAAATAAATCAATTGTTATCCTTTTCACTGCTAACATATTTTTAGGCGAGAAACACCTCCTTGCTAGTTAAGTGGACATTAGGTGAAAAATTGCTAAAAGTTCGAAACTTGGTTTTGACCAATAACAGGACTTTGACCATTATTTTGTATACCTCAAGTTGAAAATGCCACATTATGCACTAATAACTAAAAAAAGTGAGTATAATAATATGTTTAAAACTTTACAAAACAGGTCTCACACCGGGTGCTTCTACGTGCCCCGTCATCATCCAGGTATGCCGTAACACCGAGTAGTTAACCTGGGCCCTCCCCATCCTAAACCACTGGCGAGATAGAGCCCAGGTGGGCCTCCCCACACCCCACCAACAACATATTTCCGGCCGTGAAATAGAAACTGTTTTGGCGGTATAGTGCAGCTTGACTCGGACCAAATGACTTGCAGTTTTCCCTTGGTTCATATATTACTCGAAATTAGTGTAAACAATCCGTGAGAGCTGCAGATATAATTGATTTAAAAATTATTGAAGGAGAATATGAAATTCTAAGACTTATAATCGTTCAAACCTACACGGCTGAGATGTTTTTTCGCGGTCAAGTTATCTCGACCGTAGCACTGAATAGGTTAAGCAACTGCAATGGGTTAAGTACGGAAGATATTAACACCTAATAATTTACACCACGTGAGGCTGAAATGAAATCTAGTTTCACTCATGGATGCTCTTTATCTACTATAGTACTCAGTGTCCCATTCTATACAGGATGTGAAAGACTGCTTAATTTTGCTCAGAGTCCTCTTTATCAGGCTAGGTATTTTACGTGCGTAGATCTACGACACGGAACCAACGGCTTTACTTCTCTTTCGAAGGAAGCCATGCTAAGGATTTTACGCCCGAAAAAATCCATCGTCCTCTGCCGGGTTTGACGACTTTGAGCGTTTGACGTTAGCATGGTAACCATTACAGAGTACAATTTTTACTGAAGTCTACCTTCAAAAAAAAATATATATATAAATAATAATAAAAAATATACCAATGAATATAAAGTTTCCTAAAAAGAAAGAAAGTTTTACGACACGTCCTGCTGAGACAATATAAAGGAACACTCAAAGTTACAATTCAAATTTATAGATTTCTGTATAGATTTCCGGAAAAGTTTACTGTGATTGCATTGTTATGTTAATATGAATACGAAACTTCATTTTAATTGGATAACACTGTATATAAACATACATTATTACATATATTGCGAAATCAAAATGTCACACACACTCATTGCATGGATTTTTTTCTCTTCTGTTTAGAATAAAACAACAGTGTTACTGCAAGATATTAACATTTTTACAATATAAGGCACCCTTATCCAGCTTAATTTTTTGTTGAAGGTTTGTGTAGTACAAAATTAGAAAAAAAATCCCACTAAATATACTAAAACCTTTGATTAATCACCTTTGTTGCAGACATTAACAAAGGGTTAATTGTTCATGTTTGCTCAACCCAATTCGGTTTATTAATTTCTCTATACCTAATCTATACATCGTGTATAGAAAAGGTATTGTATTGCACCCAAAAATTCGATGACAATATTTCACCGGAAATATATGTTTTAAGACCCCCCTGAATCCAAAAAAAAGCATTTTTAGAAACATGTCCGCGTGTGTGAGTGGGTGTGGACAGCATAGCTCAAAAACGAAATGACCGTTAAATACCAAACTTCGTATTTATGTTTGGTATCTTCCAAGGATGCGACACGAAGATTTTCAAGAAAATCCCCCCAACCCAGCTACCATTTACATGGAACTTTTTTCGAAAAGTTTAATTTTTCAAAATGGTTCTAATGATTTTCATTAAAATTTCCTGCATTAAAGATATTTACCTAAAAAGTAATATGTATATCTTGAATTTTCTGGGAATAGCTTCTGAAGACTACTTTATTCTTGATGAATTTTACTCAATTTTGCATAACTGTTGAACCGTAAGAAATGGACAAAAACTTTCCAAAAAATGTAGAGCACGTTTAAACATAACATTTATGTTATATACATTTTTTTCGTGGAGTTGATCGTTTTTTGGATATTCCTTGTTTGTGGTTTCAGCTATGAAAAACTTAGTTTTCTCATACAGGAATTTGTCAACTCGTGTCCATACAAACAAAGGAACTTCAGTCACATAACAACCAACTTTTGACTATCACTTTAACCTAAGGTACTCCCTTATTTTGCTTCTACGTAAAAGGAAGCAAGTAATAAAACCATTTCTGCTATTTTTTTCTCGATTAGCATAAAGTAAAGCTTTCTAACAACAATTTATTGCAGAGATGTAGAGAAAGTCATGTGAATAGTACACAGATTTTTTTTTTGGTATATGCCCTAAGAAATTAAAAATTATATTCGGGTTTAAGTTCCAAGATGTAGTTTAGTCTTCACTAAGTACCCAGGAGACGGCTATGATGAGTGTTGAGAAACAGTATTAGTAACGTTAATTAAAAACTATACCTTAATGAGAGCGGTCTCCTGCTCTGCGTTTCTGTGATTAAGGGCTTGAATAGCAGCGTTTGTTTGGTGCGATACGATTGGACTGGCCATCCATTCAAAGCAGAACGTCACAAGTTCTAGTCTCAGCTACTGCAGTCTAATGTGCCTGTGGTGAAGGACGGGGAGGTCCCAAGTAAAATAACTGGTGTGGTGGCATGCTTGCAAGCGGACGGAGTTATATTTGTCTTTAGTTGCATGGATTTTAACTTTCACCAGATATATATGATTGGAGACGCCCTGAATCCAAAGAAAACATATTCTTAGAAAAATGTCCCCGCGTGTGTCTGTCCTTATATATATAGTCTATGTGTGTGTAGTATAGTTGGAAAACGAAAAGTTCACTGTTCTCCAAAGATGCGACAAGAAGATAATCAAGAAAGTCTCCCCACCTCCCCTTTTTATGGAAATGTGTTCGAAAATTTTTATTTTCTCAAAAAAAAAAATTTAACAATTTTGATTGAAGTATCGCATATTTAAGATATTTAAAAGAAAAATAAAAGGTAAATCCTGAATTTTCTGGAAATAGGCTCTGAACTCATCTTAATCTGGATTAATTTTAAGGAATTTCACATGATTCGTAAAAGATAGAAAAAAACGTAGTTAATAAAACATGTAGATCTCGTTAAAACACAATATTTATATTATATACATTTTTTCGTGTAGTTGACTGTTTTTTGAGATATTCATTGTTATTGGTTTCAGTTTTGAAATATTTAAAACTTTGCTCACACAGGAACTTGCAACTCCTGGCCACGCAAAGAAAGGGATTTCAATTCTATAAAAACCACATTTTAAAACATTTGTTTGTCATTTTAGCCTAGTTAGTTCCTTCTATTTATATGGGACTAAGTAATAAGACCGTTTTTGCTTGTGTTTACCTCGATTAGCATGAAGTTGATTGAAGAATAAGCTTAATAACAGTAATTTGTTGAACAGATGTAGAGGAAGTCATGTGAATGGAGCATCAGATGTTTTATTTAAATAAACAACACTGGTTTTATTGCAAAAATATAAATATTTTTACAATATGAGTCCGGTTTAACTGTTTTGAAGGTTAGTGAAATTCGAAAGTAGAAAAAAAGTTTCCACTGTAAATAATAAAAGGTTAGATTAATCACCTTGCATATAAGCAGCACTATAAGAGCTAATCGTTCAAGCATGCTCAACCCAGTTCGGTTTATGTCTCAGATAAAACTCATGTTTGAACTTCTGTTATATTTGTAACAGAAAGCTATTTATTCTTAACTCCAGTCCCTAATCATCTTTTATTTTGTATATATCCTAAAAAATCAAAAGTTATATGCGGGTTTAAGGTCCAAGCTATGACTAAGTCCCCAGGAAGTGGCTATGGATAGGTTGAGAGCGGCTATTGCTAATGTTAAGGAAACGCCGAACTTAATGTCTGAAATATCGCAGTCTGAGATACTGTGATCAAAAGTAGCAAAACTGAAGCGACATGAATAGCCGTGATCGTTAGTGCGAAGAAGACTGGCCATCCATTCAAAGGTGAATGGAGTTCGAGTCCCAGCAACTACGGTCAATATGCCTGTGATAAGGAAGGGGAGGGCCCAAGTAAAATAACTGGTGGATGGCACGCTGGATGCAGACGGGGTTCCAATGACGGTACTTGCATGGAGTTTGCTCTTTTTTATTAAAGAATCTGATGTGTTCCATTCACATTACTTTCTCTTCATCTCTAACAAATTATTACTAAACAGCTTATGCTTCCATTTACTTCATGCTAATCGAGAAAAAGTTAGCAGAAATTGTCTTATTACTTCCTTTCTTGTAAGTAGAAGCGAAATAAAGGAGTACCATAAGTTAAAGTGATGGTCAAAAGCTGGTTGCTATATGACTGAAGTTCCTTTGTTTGTATGGACAGAGTTGACAAATTTCTGTATGAGAAAAGTATAAGTTTTTCAAAGCTGAAACCAAAAACAAGAAATATCTAAAAAAAAAAAACTCCATGAAGAAAATGTATATTACATAAATTATATATATTTTTTGTGTGAAAAGTTTTTGTCTATCTCTTACGGTTTAGCAGTTATTCAAAATTCCCTAAAATTGATGCAGAATAAAGTAGTGTTCAGAGGCTACTTCCAGAGAATTCTATATATATATATATATATATATATATATATATATTTTATTTTGTCAGGTAAATATCTTTAATATACGATATTTTAATCTCAATCGTTAGAACAATTTTTAAGAAAATCAAACTTTTAGAAAAAAAGTTCCATGTAAAGGGTAGTTGGGGTGGGGGAATTTTCTTGAAAATCTTCGTGTCGCATCCTTGGAAGATACGAAACTTAAATAACACATTTGGTATTCAACGGTCTTTTCGTTTTGGGCTATGCTGTCCACAGACACACACAAACGGACCTTTTTTCTGTAAATGCTTTTTTTGGATTCAGGGGGACTCAAAACACGTATTTCCGGTGAAATCTCGGTATCAAATTTTTGGGTGGAATGCAATGTAAAAAACACAACAATTCGATTTCAAAAATATTAAATTAGAAAAAAAAATTCACTGAACATACTAAAAGCTTTGATGTATCAGCTTTGTTATATGTGTGCAACACCATGCAATAAAGACCTAATTGTCCATGCTTGCTCAACCCAATTCGTTTTATATATCAGATGAAACTCATGTTAAAAATGATATTGTAGTTTTGTTGTAACAGTGATTTGTTTGTTCTTCACTTCAGACTCTAATCATCCTTTTTTACTTTCTCTATACGTACTATGTACATAGTGTATAGAGAAGATATTCCACTCCACCAAAAAAAATCGATACCGGTATTTCACCGCAAATATATGTTTTAGGGTCTCCTGTATCAAAAAAAAAAAAAGCATTTTCGGGAAACGGTCCATGTGTGTCTGTCTGTCTGTGTGTGAGTGTGTGTGTGTGTGTCCGTGAACACGATGAGTCATACCGAAAAGTGGGTAAATTATCAAAATTAGTATTAAAGTTTAGTATCTTCCAGGGATGCGACACGAAGATTTTGGCAAAAATCCCCCCACCATCAGCTACCCTTTACACGGAACTTTTTTCGAAAAGTTTGATTTTCTAAAAAATGGCTGTAACGATTTTGATTAAATTATCGTATATTAAAGATATTTATTTACCTGACAAATAAAATATATATCTTGAATTTTCTGGGAATAGCCTGTGATGACTACGTTATTCTAGATGAATTTTATGGAATTTTGCATAACTGCTAAACCGTACCAGACAGACAAAATCTTGCAACCCAAAAAATGTAGAGCACATTTAAACACACTATGTATGTCAAATACGTTTGTTTGTGGATTTCGTCGTTTTTGAGATATTCTTTGTTTTTTCTTTCTTTTTTTTTTTTTTTTTTTTGGTTTCAGCTTTAAAAACATACGTACGAGATAGACAAAATCTTGCAACCCAAAAATGTAAGGCACATTAAAACACACAATGTATTTCATATACGTTTTTTTCATGCATCTCATCGTTTTTGAGATATTCTTTGTTTTTGGTTTCAGCTTTAAAAAGCATATTTGTCTCATATAGGAATTTGTCAACTCGTGTCCATACAAACAAAGGAACTTCGGTCACATAGCAACCAGCTTTTGAGTATCACTTTAACCTATGCTACTCCCTTATTTCGCTTCTACTTACAAGGAAGCAAGTAATAAGACTATTTCTGCTGAATTGATCTTGATTAACATGAAGTACACATAAGCATTAGCTTTTGTTGTTGTAGAGCTGTAGAGAAAGCCATGGGAATGGAAGATATTAGATTTATTTTTTATATTTCCTAAGACATCAAAAGTGACATGCGAGTTTAAGGACCAAAGTGTATTCCAGTCTTAAGTTCCCAGATAGTCGCTTTGAGAGTAAGTTAGAGAAACTCTTTAACTAAAGTTAATGAAACGACATACCTTAATGACTGCAATATCGTAGTCTGCGTTTCTGTGATCGTAGTTGGGGTGAGGAATAATATCCGTTATCTCGTAGATTTCTCCTCCAGTATCTCTCAAGCTCGTGCCAGCTCTTAACTGAAAACTGTCGATCTGTAAACTTTGTAACCAAAACATGAATACTGTGTGAACCATCGCTTTTTACTGTGTGGATATAGTAATTCTTCACAAAGAAATGTTTTTATAACTTACGCATTGACGCAATGAGCAGCTGTCAGAGCCCAGTCTTCTGCTATTACAGATGCTCCACAGAAATGCTTGAAGCCATCGGAACCTCTGTGCTCCAGTGATAGCTACAATAATAAAATTATGTTGACAATTATAATCCTTTAATCGTTCTCTCAAAGGCTTTAGTTGCTCTAAATTAAAAGTCACACATTAACCATTACTTAATAAATAATGAAAAATATTCACGATACAAAAGTAATAAGGTCTGAATTAAATATCATCCTCTATTCGCAAAACAAAGGGATAGAATCAATACATTTTAAATATATATAACATTTGCAACAAACGAAATTCATCAAAATAATCCCTTTAATGACCTGGGAATATGAGAATTATTTGTAAGGCTGTAGTGTTCTGACAGTTCAGAGGTAGCAAAGTCATTAATCCTTTAATTGAAGGTTTATGTTGTATTTTGCTTGGCAGTGCTGAAGCTGATAGCAGCAGTAATGCTAGAGTTTGCGGTGGTGGTGGTGATTTTAGTGGTGATGACCGTAGTGATGGGGTGGTGATTGTGGTGGTGGTGATAGATGAAGATAATGATGGGGTGGTGATTGTGATAGTCATGCCAGTAAAGGCGATGGAGATGTTGGTGGTGGTAATTGTGGTGGTGATAGATGAAGATGATGATGGGGTGGTGATTGTGATAGTCATGACAGTAAAGGCGATGGTGGTAATTGTGGTGGTGATAGTGTTGGTGACTGAGCTGGTGATGATGTTGTTGGAGCTGGTGTGGTTGTGATGTTAGGTGAGATTGATTATGATATTTTGGTGATGGTGGTGGCAGAAGTCGTGCTTTTGCATAATTAAAGTATCACAATATAAACACACCAGAAATGTGGTCAAACATTCTCTATAGTTGCATTTTAATATATGCACAATATGTGTATGGGAATATCTTTTGGAATCATTTTTCACGATATTCTGCAGTACGGAAAAGTTTGTTTCCGATGTTCCACGAAATCTGTCCAACGAACGCAAATAGAAGCGCATGGGGGCAAGTCTGCAACGGTTCTTCACGGAAGGGAACAGTTTTCTTCATTAAATTATCACGGGTGACGTAACGTGGCAACACCGCAATACCCCCAGAAGTAAACGGTCATTAATGGAGCGGAAACACCACTCTTCTTAAAAGACAAAGACGTTTAAGGTCGCGCTAAGTGCCGGGAAGATGATGGTCACAGTGTTTTGGGACAGCATGCGTGTCATATTCGTGTAGCTTTTTGGAAAGACCGTTGACTGATTCTGCGAGATCATGACACGTAACGCGAAGCAGTCAGAAGGAAAGGCCAGAGCTCTTCCCCGAGACTGTCATGTTCCTTCACGATAACCCCGACTCCATACAGCAACGCTTTAAGCCGCAAGATGTAGTTCAATGTTGAGAGCCCTAAGCCGCAAAGCGCGACTGCAGGATGTTTCCAGCATTAGAAGACATGGCACATTCGAAAGAATTCGTGGGATTTGAGAAGGGAGTACCTCAATGGACCAGGGTGTAGTCGTGAGATGTATAGAGGGAATATCTCAATGAACCAGGGTGTAGTCGTGGGATTTGTGAAGGGAATAACTCAATGAAACGGGGTGTAGTCGTGAGATGTGTAGAGGCAATATCTGAATGAACTAGGGTGTAGTCGTGGGATTTGTGAAGGGAATACCTCAATAATCCAGGGTGTAATCGTGGGATCTGTGAAAGGAATGCCTCAATGGACCAGGGTGTAGTCGTGGGATCTGTGAAAGGAATGCCTCAATGGACCAGGGTGTAGTCGTGGGATCTGTAAAAGGAATGCCTCAATGGACCAGGGTGTAGTCGTGGGATCTGTGAAAGGAATGCCTCAATGGACCAGGGTGTAGTCGTGGGATCTGTGAAAGGAATGCCTCAATGGACCAGGGTGTAGTCGTGGGATCTGTGAAAGGAATGCCTCAATGGACCAGGGTGTAGTCGTGGGATCTGTGAAAGGAATACCTCAATGGACCAGGGTGTAGTCGTGGGATCTGTTAAGGGAATACCTCAATATCCAGGGTGTAGTCGTGAGATCTGTTAAGGGAATACCTCAATATCCAGGGTGTAGTCGTGGGATCTGTTAAGGGAATACCTCAATATCCAGGGTGTAGTCGTGGGATCTGTTAAGGGAATACCTCAATATCCAGGGTGTAGTCGTGAGATCTGTTAAGGGAATACCTCAATGATCCAGGGTGTAGTCGTGAGATCTGTTAAGGGAATACCTCAATATCCAGGGTGTAGTCGTGGGATCTGTGAAAGGAATACCTCAATGACCAGGGTGCAGTCGTGAGATCTGTGAAGGGAATACCTCAAATATCCAGGGTGTAGTCGTGGGATCTGTGAAAGGAATACCTCAATGGACCAGGGTGTATCAGGGATCCGTGAAGGGAAAATTACAATCAAACAGGGATTAGACAAGGAATGTGTGATTGGAACACCTCAATGGACCAGAGCGTAGTGGGTAAATTGCACTGAACCGGGGTGTGGCTGAGCAATTGCATAGTTGCAGTGTACAGCCTGACATTCTTGTGGATTTCCCATTTATTCCATTTATCTACTACAAAAGTAATCTACAACTACACTTGACGGCTTAGGGCAGCGTTACTGTCTGGGGTATTCTTCAGTTATACTTTGCACCTTTACATCAGCGGATGACTCAACCAGATGAGCTAGTGCTACCCACCCGTTGTTTGTGCGCATCAAAATCAAGATAATTTTTGGACTTGCGGTATAGAAATTAATATGGATAAAAAACCTCCACCCCCCAAAACCAGTTTTGGACATAACTTGCCTTATTATTTTAATAATTATTATTTTTGTGTAAATATACACATGTGCAAATATATAAAGTATAAGGGAATTCAGCTGTTTAGAGTTGTTTTTTTTTACTTTCTGATATAGTTTAAATTAATATACATATCCTGCCTGTCGGGTAGCTGGTCAACCTCTCAGATAATTCTAAGCTATTAATTTATTTTACATGCCCTTTGATTATTACATGTTAAGCTATATTCACAATGAAATGAGAGCGCACACGTACCGCAGCATATGCGCAATCATGAGGGAAGAGCATTCACAATGCTGTCAGAAGTTAACGCAAGAAGCTGGCAAGAGGTCCTAGATCTGTAAATTGCATATCTTCCAAGAGCTCTGCAAGTTTTAATTGAATAACATAACCATCAATACCATATAAGAAAATTCATTCAGGCTTTTACAAAAAAATATGTTATAAAAGTACATACTAACAACTGACTGCCGCGGCTGTGACGTCACAATAACTAAACATTATTGAAAATAATACAAACATAGAGACTGCAGAAAGTGATAAAGCTACACATTTAGTGAACTAAGAATCATCTCTCTGCGTCTTCGATTTATGAGAACCAAGAAATCTAGACACAGATGATAGAAGGATTCGCAAGGAGACTGTCATAACCTCTTGAAGGAGATTAGAGCTGGCACGGCAAATAGAACATGCATGTGCAGAAGGTGAGATTGCAAATTCTAGTCCAGTTTCAGACTAAGGCTCTTTCTTATTGGTTACAGGGACAATATGGCTATGTGACAGGTGAACGACACGTTTCGAGATTTCGTCGAGTTGAGGCGAGGCTAGGCTAGGCTAGGCTAGGCTAGGCTAGGCTAGGCTAGGCTAGGCTAGGCTAGGCTAGGCGAGGCGAGGCGAGGCGAGGCGAGGCGAGGCTGGGCTGGGCTGGGCTGGGCTGGGCTGGGCTAGGCTAGGCGTATGCAAATGAATTTGAAGGAATAAGGCATAAAATGGAATTTCTGAAAATCGGTTCTTCGTTCCAATACGAAATGCACAATCTGCAATGTAGCGTACACCAGACCTGTAAAATCTTGCAATGCGATTGTCTCATTTTGGATTCATGGACATTGCATAGAAAAAGTAGGCAAGAATCCTCCTCTTTGCACGCAACGCAAGCATAGAGTTTGGAGTATGCGCTTGCATTTGATTGTGAATGTAGCATTAGTGTATTATGATGTGCTACAACTTACCTGATACGGAAAGTTATGTATATCGGCCGGCTTACCCCCAACAACGCGTCCATCGTGCATTGGACGGAAACTTCTGGTTACAGCCCCTACAAATATTATAATTTTTTTCAGTTATTCATAAAATGATTTGTAAGTATTTGGTTCAAAGAGAAATATTGATTTAAGGTAAATACATCTGTGAAATTAGTAAATCCAAATACCAGTATCTTGTTGTTGAAATTTATGTCAGTTATTGCATAGAACAAAAGTGATATTTCAGTCAAACTCCAGCATTGTAGGTTAAATAATAATTTTCACTGTCTAAATACATTGTTATAAAGATCTGATGCACTCCATTCACATCACTTTCTCTACATCTTTGCAAAAAATTACTGTTAGAAAGCTTATGCCTCTATTTACTTCATCCTAATCGGGAAAAATTAGCTGACATAATCTTATTATTTGCTTCCTTGAAAGTAGAAGTTAAATAAGGGTGTACCATAACTTAAAGTGATAGTCAAAAGCTGGTTGCTATGTAATTGAAGTTCCTTTGTTTGTATGGACAGGAGTTGACAAATTCCAGGATGAGAAAAGTATGTTTATTAACGCTGAAACAAAAAACAAGGAATGTGTAAAAAACGATCAACTCTACGAAAAAATGTGTATAACATAAATTGTGTATCTTAAGGGGTTCTACATTTTTTATGTGATACGCTTTTGTCTTACTCTTACGGTTTAGCAGTTATGCAAAATTTCAGAGGCTATTCCCAGAAAATTCAAAATATGCATTTTATTTGTCAGGTAAATATCTTTAATATACGATATTTTAATCAAAATCGTTAGAGCCATTTTTCAGAAAATCAGAATTTTCCATGTAAAGGGTAGTTTGAGGTGGGGGAAATTTTCTCAAAATCTTCGTGTCACATCCCTGGAAGATACTAAACTTAGTAACAAGTTTGGTATTTTACCGACTTTTCGTTTTTGAGTTATCGTGTTCACGGACACACACACACGGACCATTTTCTGAAAATACTTTTTTTGGATACAGGGGACCCTAAAACTTATATTTCCGGTAAAATCTCGATATCGAATCTTTTGGTGGAGTGCAATACCTTCTCTATACACTATGTACATAGTACATGTAGAGAAAGTAAAATACACCATGTGACGACTTATTGAACATATCCACAACAAGAATTCAAGTTTTACAGCAAATGGGTTTACAAATATATTACACATTTTACTTTCTCTACACACACCTTCACAAAGAAAATATTTAGTAATTTTTCTTGTGTTTGAAACGTATCATTCCTAAGTTTTTAAATGTCATAAGAGTGTTACAATTTTCCTACTTAATTACTTATGGCAAACCACAAAATTTAACCCTTATCAGAATTACCTATTATCCTGAAAACTGTACGGTTTCACCAACCGTCATAAATACATTTAAGGATCATAACGGTTCATTAAAAGCCAAAGCTATGTTTCAAAAAAAATATATTCTGCTTTTGAATTCCGAACCTCCCGTCAACTGTTTTTTTTTGGGGGGGGGGGGGGAATTCGACAATTTTTCCATGTAAAGGGTAGTTTGGAGTGGGGGATTTTTTCTCAAAATCTTCGTGTCGTATCCCTGGAAGATACTAAACTTAAACACCAAATTTGGTATTTACTGACTTTTCGTTTTTGAGTTATTATGTTCACAGACATACGGACACACACACATACAAACACGGACCTTTTTCTGGAAATGCTTTTTTATTTCTGGTGAAATCTCGGCAACGAATTTTTGGTTGGACAGCAATACCTTCTCTATGCACTATGTACATAGTACGTGTAGAGAAATAAATAAAATTAATGTTAAAATAGCTGCAAGCAAGAATGTTGAAATATGGCAGATATTCACTAGGTGATATAAAAATGTGAGTAAGATAGCTTACATACCCTAGATGTTCCAAATATTGCACATTTATCAATTTAATGCTGGTTATGCAAAGAGAACCGAATTTCAATCACACAGCTACAGCTTTTGAAATAATATTTGACTTTCGGTTTAGTCTAGTAAATTCCCTTATCTCCCTTCTTCTGCAAGTGACTAAGCAATAACGTTTATCTCGATTAGCATGTCATAGCAGGATATGCTTTTGAGAAAAGTTTATTGCAGAATAGGTAGAGAAGATCATGTGAGTGCACCTTATTGGGTTTTTAATCAATTACAGACTATACTTCTGTTCACATTATTCACTCTTAAAATCACAGAATCTCAATTTAGCATTTGTATAATTTTATCAGATGCACCATTTTTCACTTGTATAAAAATCTGATGTTTTACACTCACATTACTTTTTCTAGCCTCTCTACAAACAAACTTCTTACAAAGGATATTTCTACACAATGCTAATCGAGATAAATATCCGCAGAATGTTCTTATTACTTATTTCCTTATTAGCAGGAGAGTACTAAAGGAAGCTAAAGTGCTAGTCAAATGTATAAAAAGCTATCGTTATCTGATTGTCATTGCAAATCGCTTCTTTGCTTGGCCAGGAATAGAACTAAAGAAACACGAACACACAACTGAAACGAATAACAAGGAATATCTTGGCAACGGTTACCTCCACAATAAAAACGCAAAGGACACAAATTGTGTGTTTTGACGAGATATACATTTTCTGTGGAGTAAGTTTTTGTCTATCTCTTACGGTTTAACAGTTAAGCAAAATTCGACAAAATTCATCCAGAATAAAGAAGTCTTTAGAGGCTATTCCTAGAGGATTCAAGATAGGCATTTTATTTAGGATATAAATATCTTTAATATACGGGATTTTAATCAAAATCATTAAAGCCATTTTTCAGAAAATAAAACTTTTCGAAAAAAGTTCCATGTAAAGGGTAGTAGGGGGTGGCGAGATTTTCTGGAACATCTTCGTGTCGTAACCTTGGAAGATACCAAACTTAATTACCAAGTTTGGTATTTAACGGTCTTTTTGTTTTTAAGCTACGCTGTCCATAGACACACACGGACATTTTTCTAAAAATGTCTTTTTTTGGATCAGGGGGTCCTAGAACATGTACTTCCGGTGAAATCTCAATATACAATACCTTCTCTCTACACTGAGTACACAGTTCGTGTAGAGAAAGTAATATAGATTATGTATTATAAGTCGAACTTACCGAACGACGATCCTAAAGCAATGCTAACGAACAGCAACGTAACACCGAACATAGCTGTGAGATGCACCTGCGCTGGTTAGCTTCAACAGAACTCTCCACTTAAAGTAAAAGAGTGGGCGCTTTTGTCAAGACAGTTGGTTGACCTTTATTTTCCCATTAACGTTTCCAGTCTTATCTTAGCTTCGAACGGGACCGTCACTACGTGTTTTGCTTACCTCTTATCTTCTTATAAATGATTAGAACAAACAAAGTGAAAAAGTATCACGAGAAAGAAGAGATAAACTGATATTGGCAATAAGGAGATAGCGTAAGGATTCCTTATCACATTTTCCTGCGAACAATACATAAAGTATCACCTACACAGACATTTAATATACTGTACAGAACTATTTTCACAGAATATGTAGATTACTTATACAAGTATTTTGAGATAGGAGACTTATGGCCTGTTTATTAAAATTTCGAGGTAACGGTTATAAGTTTCTGAAGTGCCAGTACGCCACGTATCCTGGCACTTCGTCTGGAATGAAAAAAAAAAATAATAAAAAACATATAATATATGCCAGGAATCGAACTCATGACCTTTGGAATAGCAGCTTCAGGCGTTACGCATTAAGCCACCAGAACAGTTGAAAATGTGCCTCCAGATTAGGCTAAATATCTCAAGGACGTAGTTAATGAATGCTCAGTGTCACACTGTCATTTTTACAGATTTTTGCGACATTGAATCTTGAGAACGCTAGTAACGAGCTGCTAAAAATCGATATTTCTATACTCGGGCAGCAGTTTAAAAGGCATTCTAAGCCATTTTTTCAACCTGTATTGCTTTAACACCGACTTATCGGCACCTGATACGCACACGTTTAACGTTATATTTATCCGGGGACCATGCATCGCTGATCTCAAATTACTTATATCAGTCACGTGCACAATCTCGCAGATTATTTCGGTGTAGTTCATTAACACTCTCTATACACACCTTATTTGAATTAATTTGAAGTACTGCAACACGCATATTATATATATATAATAAAATAAATAAATTTAATTAAATTATTATTAATTCTCAGTACATTTTTTACTTAAATGTACTTAATCTAATAATAAGTACGTAAAATTATTCCATCGAATAAAAATTCTCTTTAAAATAAAGAAAAAAAATAATGTAGCATTTAAATCAAGCATGTGGTGTTCTATTCACATGACTTCTCTACTTTACAACACACTGTTCTTACGAAAGTATATTCTTCTATCTACTTCATGCTAACAGAGATGAACTTAAGTAGAAATGGTTGTTTTTTTCGTATTTTCTTACAGTTACAAGGGCAATAAGGAAATATCTACCTACACTACGTAAAAACGATACTAAAATCCTTAAACAGCTGTGTGATGAAATTAAACAACGGAGCCACGGAGTTTTCCGTTCATTATCTGAATCTTGTTAAAATGCTGGAAAAATATGTAAAATTATTATGGTTTCTACTGACATTTTTACTTTCTCTACACATACTATGTACATAGAGTATAGAGAAAGTATTGCACTCCATCCAATACCGAGATTTCACCGGAAATATATCATGTAACCAAAAAGGGCATTTTCAGAAAAAGGTCCGTATTTGTGTATGTTTGCGTGTGTCTGTGGATACGATAACTCAAAAACGAAAATACGGTAAGATACCAAACTTGGTATTTAAGTTTAGTATATTCGAGAGATGTGATAACAAGATTTTGAGAAAAATCCCCCACCTCAAACTACCCTTTACATAGAAAAATTTAATTTTTTTTTTTTTTATTTTCTCAGAAAATGCCTCTAACGATTTTAATTAAGACACCGTATATTAAAGGTATTTACCTGACAAAATGTGTATCTTAAATTTTCTGGGTACAGGTTTTAAACACCTCATTATTCTGAATGAATTAAACTGAATTTTGCGTAACTGGTAAACCGTAAGAGATAGACAAAAACTTACTGCACAACAAATGTAGACAGTGTTAAAGCACAATTTATGTCATATGCGATTTTCGTTAAATTTACCATTCCTGAGATGGTCCTTGTTGTTTGTTTACGAATCAAAATACTAAACTATTCTCACACGGAAAATTGTAAACTCCAGGTCCTGCATAGAAACGGATTTCAACCATATGGCAATCAGCTTTTAAATGATTTGAGTGCCGCTTTAACCTAGTATATTCACTTATTTCCCTTCTTCATACAAGGAGGCAAGTAATTAAGAACAATGCCTGCTATTTGTTATCTCGATTATCATAAAATAGGCAGAAAAAAAGATTTCAATAATAATTACTTTCTCTATACGCACTATGAACATAGTGTATAGAAATGGTATTGTAATGCACCCAGAAATTCGATAGCGAGATTTCACCGAAAATACATGTTTTGGTTTTCCCTGAATGCAGAAAACAGCATTTTTAGAAAAATGTCCGTGTGTCTGTCTGTCCGTCCGTGTGTATGTGTATGTCTCTGTGAGCAGCATAGCTCCATAACGAAAAGACCGTTAAATACCTAACTTGGTGTTTAAGTTTGGTATTTTCCAAGGATACGACACGAAGATTTTCAAGAAAATCCCCCACCCCTAACTACCCTTTACATGGAACTTTTTTCGAAAATATTGATTTTCTAACAAATGGCTCTAACGTTTTTGATTAAAATATCGTACATTAAAGATATTTACCTGACAAATAAAATGTATATCTTGAAGTTTCTGCAAATAGCCTCTGAAGACACTTTATTCTGGATAAATTTTACGAAATATTGCATAGCTGCTAAACCGTAAGAGATGGACAAAAATATACCCCACAAAAATGTAGAGCACGTTAAAGCCCACAATTTATGTAATATACATTTTTTCGTGAAGTTGAAAGTTTTTTAGATATTCCTTTTTTTTTTTTTTTTTTGCTTCAGGTTTGAAAAACTTACACTTTTCTCACACAGGAATTATTTGTCAACTGCTGTCCATACAAACAAAGGAACTTCAGTCACAGCAACCAGCTTTTGACTATCACTTTAACCTATGGTACTCTCTTATTTCGCTTCTACTTCGAAGGAAACAAGTAATAAGACTATTTGTGCTAATATTTTCTGGATTAGCTAGAAGTAAATAGACGCATAAGCTTTTTAACAACAGTTTGTTACAGAGATGTAGATGAAGTTATGTGAGTGTAACAAATCCGAAATCTTTTATTAAGTTCACTGACAAAGAATTTTCGGTACGCACTTTTAAACTGAGAGTAATAAAGGTTAGCGTCGCATGGCAAATGTCACAGGTGGGCAACATCAATTATTATGGCGCGTTCCAAAGTTCAGTCCTCAATCTGTTACCTCATGAATGGGTTTGCTTTCCCATTAGTTTCAAACAAAGTAGTTTGTAGAGAAGCAGTTGTTTGTTGAAAGGTCTTTTTAGTGCTAGGAAAAGCGGTTTCAATGTGTCTAGTAGTGAAACAAACAAATTGCATTGCAAACAAAATAAGATCAAATATCATTATGTATGCACAGAGCTGTAATAATGCTCTTCTATCTTCTTTTGTTTTCTCTAGTTCATAGAATAAGTAAGGAAAGTTTTCTTCTAATAAATATCTGACGTGTTCCATTCACATGACTTTCTCTATGTCTCTGCAACAAATTATTGTTAAAAAGCTTCTACTTACTTCATGCTAATCGAGAAACAATTAGTGAAAATAGTCTTACTACTTGCTTCCTTGTAAGTAGAAGCGAAATAAGGGAGTACCATAAGTTAAAGTGAAGTCAAAAACTGGTTGCTATGTGACTGAAGTTCCTTTGTTTGTATGGACAGGGATTGTTAAATTCCTGTATGAGAAAAGTATGTCTTTGAAAGCTGAAGCCAAAAACAAGGTATATCTAAAAAACAATCAATTCCTTGAAAAAATGTATATAACATATATTGTGTGTTTTAAATCCTCTGCATTTGTTATGTGGTAAGTTTTTTTCCGTCTTACGGTTAAGTAGTTATGCAAAATTCCGTAAAATTGACCCAGAATAAAGCAGTCTTCAGAGGCCATTCCCAGAAAATTCAAAATATACATTTTATTTGTCATGTAAATATCTTTAATATACGAAATTTTAATCAAAATCGTTAGAGTCATTTTTGAGAAAATCAAAATTTTCGAAAAAAATTTCGATGTATAGGGTAACAAAATAACACAAAAACGAAAAATCGGTAAAACACCAAACTTGGTATTTAAGTTTAGTATCTTCCCGGGATGCGACACGAAGATTTTGAGAAATATCCCCCATGTTCATCGAGAAAAAAATGTCAGAAATAGTCTTATTACTTGCTTACTTTTTATTAGAAGCGAAATAAGGGAGTACTATAGGTTAAAGTGATAGTCAAAGACTGGTATCTATGTGTCGGAAGTTCCTTTGTTTGCATGAACAGGACTTGACAAATTCCTGTATGAGAAAATATAAGTTTTTGAAAGGTGAAATCAAAAACAATGAATAACTAAAAAACGACCAACTGCACGAAAAAAAAAATTGTATAACATAAATTGTGTGTTTTAACGTGCTCTACATTTTCTGTGCGGTAAGATTTTGTCTATGTCTTACCGCTTAGCAGTTATGCAAAATTCGGCAAAATTCATCCAGAATAAAGTAGTCTTCAGAGGCTATTCCCAGAAAATTCAAGATATACATTTTATTTGCTATGTAAATGTCAGTAATATACGGGATTTTAATCAAAATCCTTACAGCCATTTTTTAGAAAATCAAAATTTTCGAAATAAGGTCCATATAAGGGTAGTTTGGGGTGGGGGATTTTCTTGAAAATCTTCGTGGCGCATCCTTGGAAGATACCAAACTTAAATACCAAGTTTGGTTTTTAACGGTCTTTTCGTTTTTGAGCTATGCTGCCCACAGACACACATACACGGACCTCTTTCTGAAAATATTTTTTTGGACAGTGCAATAACCTTCTCTATACACTATTTACATAGTACGTATAGAGAAAGTAAAAATAAGGTAGCTTTAGATTTCCGCTAATAAACATAATAATAGTTGATATATTAGAATGAAAATATATATGTAAAATTAATAAAAATACATATTTGAATAAAACTTTATATTAATGCTTCTTTGTTATAATTAATGTTTGTACAAAACTTAAAGGTTTAATACATTATAACATTAATTTCAGCAGTTAGGTGACCCTTTAATTAGAAATAAAGTTAGAAATTTGATATCCAGAGTGTTCTGCAAGTCAGTCAACTCTAGTGGTCCTTGTGACCCAGTCCCGCAGATAGGCGACGTCAGCATAAACTCCTGGATAGCCGATGCCATCACAGCTACGACCCCACCAGCAGTTTTCCCTCGGCAACAAGCGGTCCTCCAGAGTCGCCCCCACAAGCATCCTTGCCACCCTAGCACACAGCAAGCGGGGTGTAACTTCTCCCAGATGCTGGAGAGCTCTGTCACGTTAATGGCTATTTCCTGGCGGGTCCTCCAGACCCGAGTCTGCCCCAACCAGAGACGACCACCGTCGTTCCTGTGGAGGGTGTAACTTCTCCCAGATGCTGGAGAGCTCTGTCACGTTAATGGCTATTTCCTGCAGTTGTTTAGCTGCGGGCCCTCCAGACCCGAGGTTGTCCCAACCAGAGACGACCACCGTCGTTCCTGTGGAGGGTGTAACTTCTCCCAGATGCTGGAGAGCTCTGTCACGTTAATGGCTATTTCCTGGCGGGTCCTCCAGACCCGAGTCTGCCCCAACCAGAGACGACCACCGTCGTTCCTGTGGAGGGTGTAACTTCTCCCAGATGCTGGAGAGCTCTGTCACGTTAATGGCTATTTCCTGCAGTTGTTTAGCTGCGGGCCCTCCAGACCCGAGGTTGTCCCAACCAGAGACGACCACCGTCGTTCCTGTGGAGGGTGTAACTTCTCCCAGATGCTGGAGAGCTCTGTCACGTTAATGGCTATTTCCTGCAGTTGTTTAGCTGCGGGCCCTCCAGACCCGAGGTTGTCCCAACCAGAGACGACCACCGTCGTTCCTGTGGAGGGTGTAACTTCTCCCAGATGCTGGAGAGCTCTGTCACGTTAATGGCTATTTCCTGCAGTTGTTTAGCTGCGGGCCCTCCAGACCCGAGGTTGTCCCAACCAGAGACGACCACCGTCGTTCCTGTGGAGGGTGTAACTTCTCCCAGATGCTGGAGAGCTCTGTCACGTTAATGGCTATTTCCTGGCGGGTCCTCCAGACCCGAGTCTGCCCCAACCAGAGACGACCACCGTCGTTCCTGTGGAGGGTGTAACTTCTCCCAGATGCTGGAGAGCTCTGTCACGTTAATGGCTATTTCCTGCAGTTGTTTAGCTGCGGGCCCTCCAGACCCGAGGTTGTCCCAACCAGAGACGACCACCGTCGTTCCTGTGGAGGGTGTAACTTCTCCCAGATGCTGGAGAGCTCTGTCACGTTAATGGCTATTTCCTGCAGTTGTTTAGCTGCGGGCCCTCCAGACCCGAGGTTGTCCCAACCAGAGACGACCACCGTCGTTCCTGTGGAGGGTGTAACTTCTCCCAGATGCTGGAGAGCTCTGTCACGTTAATGGCTATTTCCTGCAGTTGTTTAGCTGCGGGCCCTCCAGACCCGAGGTTGTCCCAACCAGAGACGACCACCGTCGTTCCTGTGGAGGGTGTAACTTCTCCCAGATGCTGGAGAGCTCTGTCACGTTAATGGCTATTTCCTGCAGTTGTTTAGCTGCGGGTCCTCCAGACCCGAGTATGCCCCAACCAGAGACGACCACCGTCGTTCCTGTAGAGAATGTAACTTCTCCCAGATGCTGGAGAGCTCTGTGACGTTAATGGCTGTTTCCTGCAGTTGTTTAGCTGCGGATCCTCCAGACCCGAGTATGCCCCAACCAGAGACGACCACTGTCGTTCCTATAGAGGGTGTAACTTCTCCCAGATGCTGGAGAGCTCTGTAACGTTAATGGCTGTTTCCTGCAGTTGTTTAGCTACGGATCCTCCAGACCCGAGTATGCCCCAACCAGAGACGACCACTGTCGTTCCTATACAGGGTGCACTTTGTGCCAAGGCAATGGGCTGCAACACGTCACTGAACTGGAATGGTTTTGAAACCTGTGAAATAAATCAACTGTTACACAACTGGATTGCACCGTGAGATACTGAAGAACAGTGAGTGAGCTGTTGCCGCCAATGATGCAGCCCGGAACCACTATCAATGCAGCTCCTTATTGTGAAGCTTTACGACGTTAGCGAAGAGCCATTCAAAATAAACGTAAAGGAATGCTGACTTTAGGAATTTGATGATCCATGACCACGCACATCCACACCCTGCTGGCACAACAAGTGTGCTCATTGATCAATTGGTCATTTTCGTTCATTCGGCGTACAGTCCTGATCTGGCACCCAGCGACTTTCACCTTTTCCCTGAAATGAAGACGTGGCTAGGAGGGCAGCACTTTCAAACCAACGAAGATCTTCAAAACAATGTCAATGCTCATTTGAAATCATTGGCGGCAACATTTTTTGAAGCGGGTATTGCAAAGCTTGTTGACAGGTACGATACATGTCTGAATCTTTTCGGTGATTAGGTGGAAAAGTAGCCATTAGTTTACAAAACTTTTAGTAATAAAATACTTATTTCCTATGAAGTTGTCTTTTATTTTATTACTTATCGGAAGTATAAGAAACCGGCCCTCGTAAAAGAAACATTTCTTGGTAGACTCAGATGATTTCAGTAGCAGTGGTAGACGATTGAGTTTGGGTGGATGGTAACCATAAATATCATTGATTTACGGGAACTAACAATTTTAATATTTACATATATTCATTTGCTGTTGTGCAACAAGTCATCAGCTCTATTATCCGTTTCATTTCCTCTCAAGATTCATAAATTACGGTGCACAACATACATTCGTAACGTCTCAAGTGTGAATCGTCTCCGATTGGCATGTAAAAATTCTTTATATTGTGAAAAATTTCGCTCCACATCACAAGATGTGGTTGGAGCAAGATAGAGTACAACATAAACTATTGGGTAAGATACTTTATCAGAAATTATTTCCGAATCAACACTTTGTAGTACATTTCGTATTTCACGCATTCATGAAAATCCGACATACTTTTCCAAAACTGTTTTCACTGTCTTTTTCACACGGTTTAAAACAGGTTTCACGGGTGTGACCAATTGCTTTTACTAGTTCATCGACAGCATTCAGGGCTCCAGATACTTTAAGGTTCGATGTTTTCAAATATATTACTGTCGTAGAATTATTTGCAAAGTTCTGCTGTATGAACTGCAACTATTCATGCAATCCATTTGTAGCAAGATATTTTACAAACTTGATTTAAAAGCATGCATTATCATCGAAAGCATTAATTACTCGTAAAATAGTACTGTATAGTATAATACTACGACGTTACTATAGGCGGTTTACATGGCTAAAGTCGGCAATACACGACCGCGTCGTGGCCGAGTGGTTAGACCTCTTGCCTCTCACTGTCCCATTTGCGAGGAGGAAGAGTCGTGGACTCTTATCTTGGCAATATATAAGGAGGAATGGACGGAAAAATATTTACCGCAATTTTTTATCACCGCGAATGTAGCGCTAGACGCATGTTGGACGCTACTGGCAGGCACGGAAGACGTGAATGGGATGAGTAGATACTTAAGGCAAGACAGCTGAAATCTGAGAAGTCTGCCAATAGAGAGGAGGGGGTATAAGCGCAGCCAACGGCCGCGCCGTGGCCGAGTGGTTAGACCACTCACCTCTCACATAGACGGCCGGGGTTCGATCCCAAGCGACCGCATGTGAGATTTGTGGTGGACAAAGCGGCGCTGGGGCGGATTTTCTTCGGGTACTCCGGTTTCCCCTGCCATCGCATTCCACCGGTGCTACATCATCATTCATGTATCATCAGTGTCACCGCCTGCGGTGCCATAAGTAGTTAAAGCGGGCGTTAAACACTACCAAAAGAAAAGAGCAGCCAAACAAAGGTGACTACAATGTTTTACATTTATATATTTTATGTCATACTTATGTCATTGTGTATATATTCCTTTTAAGTGTGTTTATCTGTTATTCATTCATGCTTTTGAATAAGGGGTACTGTGTGCTGTGAATTTAAGTTGCTGTATTTCATTTTTTTGTCTTTTTATTTTCGTGTTTACTCTTTTAATTGTTTGTTTGTTGTTGTTATCGCTTTAATATTACTTTTTATTTAGTGCATTACAAAAGCACGTACTGTCTGCTGATCCGTGCTATTGTTGCAATTCAAATAATGATATTGTTATGTCAATAAATACACTTATTCATTTATTCATAGACAGGTTCGATCCCAAGCGACCGCATGTGAGATTTGCGGTGGAAAAACGGCGCAGGGGTGATTTTACTCCGGGTTCTCCAGATTTCTCCGACATCACATTCCACCGGTGCTCCATCTTATTCCATGTATCACCAGTGTCATCCCCTGCGGTGCATTGGTAGTATAAGCGGGCGTTAAAGACTATAAAAACAACAAAAAACAAAACAAAAAGTCACCAATGCAAGTCGATCTCTGCTCGGTAGGTATGTACTGGTGTCCACATGTGTCCCGCTATCGGTCCCCAAGGTGCTACCACACCAATCGAGATAAACATTTCCAAAAATTATCTTATTTCTTATAAGCTTTAAAGTTTCCTCTGTGAAAAACACTATTTTTAGAAAAAGGTCTCCCTGTGTGCCTGTTTCTTTGAATAACATAACTAAAAACGGAAAGTCCATAAGATATAAAATGTTAAGTTCAGCGTTTAAGAATGCGACACGAAAATCTTCAAAAATATCCCCCTAGTTTACACTTAAATGGAATACTTTTCGAAAACTTTGATTTTCTCAAAAATGTATTCAACTTAATTAAAACATCTCACATTAAAATATTTACACATAACCCCTTAAGTTGATTTAATGGTTTTTTTCTTTTTCACACAAGCCGTATGTAGGACAGGAGTTGGTTAGGTAGAGAGACACTGAAAATCAATGCCATAACCGGGATTTGAACTACAGATCTGCAGATCTGTAGCCAGCTACTTTACCACAGAGCTACAATGGCATAGCGTTGAATTCCTTAACTGACTCAAATGTTTCTCGGTAAACCACAAGGTGATTTGAAATTATTTTCAGATGACAACCCTAATGGTGAGTTACAATATTGTAAGTGCTTAAGGTGAAATTTCATCAAAAGGTGCAAAAAATGAAAAAAATGTTTTTTTGCCTAATTAAATATTGTAATGCTTGTAGTTCAACGTCCTGTTGTTTTTATTACCATGCGGTGCTTTAAACCGTATCACGTGACGATTTAAGTGGATAACTGTAAGTGGGTGTGGTGTTTTAACCTTTTCACTATGGTGAAAAATTGGTAAAAATCCGAAATTTTGTTTTGGCCAATAGCATTTGGCCTTAAGTGTGTCCATTTAAAGTTGAAAATACAATAATTTGCACTAATAACTTAAAAAAGTGAGTATAGTAATATGTTTCAAAATTTACAAAAAAGGTCTCACACGGGGTGCTCCTCCTGCCCCGTCATCATCCAGGCATGTCGTACCACCGATTATTTAACCTGGGCCCTCCCCATCCTAAACCACAGGCGAGATAGAGCACCCGGCGGATCTTCCCACACTCCACCATAAGAATATATCCCGCCGTGAAATACAGACTGTTGGCGGCAGAGTGCAGCTTGACTTGCCAAATGACTTGCAGTTTTTCCTTGCTTTATATATTCCGGGGAATTTATGTAATCAGTCCGTGAGAGTTGACAGATATTCTTGGTTTAAAAATTTTTGTAGGAGATTATGACATTCTAATGCTTACAAAGACACAGTTTTATAAACTTTAAATTGTTCCACACTATGCAGTTTTCCAAACCGAAGCTTGAAATATTTATGCTTGACTAAAACTAGTACAAAAGGAAATGGTTGAGTTGATTTTTTATAATATCACCAGTGCTTGTGTTATTAAATAATAAAATTAACATTTCTGTACAAAAAATAAAAACCAATAAACTGACAGTTAAATAATTTTTTCCCCTAAACCAAAATTGAAGAAAACTGCTTCAGAGGAGAGAAGGAAGAGGCAGAAGGGTCCAACTTATCAGTCTGAAGGGTTTTACACTGTTTGAAGGTATGCAATTTAGAGGGAACATGTTTTGAACTTTAAAAATTGATTTACTCGTCTACAGTTTTTTAAACATTGTTGCCATTCAAAATGTTCCACATGATGTAGGTTTTAGTTAAGCTCTTTTAAATTTTTAGGATAGGTTCTTAATAAGAAAAAAACGTTTTCTATCATATTATTTTTAAAATTCCTAATATTGTGGTAGATATTGATTTTAAGGTCAGTTGTATTATAAAATTGTTTGTATTTTTGTCTGCTTCTTGCTTTAATATTTTTACCTCTTGAACTAAGTGTGGTACAATAAATTTGTATGATATTTCTGTTCCTGATAGTTAAATGCATATTTGGAAATACAAAAAAGATAAATTTTTCATAATTTTCATCGTGTGGAGGGATTTGAATTTGGCGCCAGATTTTTAATTTAAAAATTAATAACTCAAAAGCTACTTATGATGCGCAAACCAACTTTTAAAGCATATAACTACTGAACAACATAAATGCATGTTCAGATTTCTGGCTGATTATTTGAAAAGTGTTCGATTTAGGAACTTCACAGAGGCGTTACCTGAAGGAATCATAGTATACTGTTATGGTCAAGCTTTGTGTACATCAGGAGTTGGATAAGTAGAGTTAGACTGAAAAAACCGACTCTACCTCTCCAACCCCTTAAGTCTCTTTATTCTGAACTACTTTTACGTAACTGGTAATCCATAAGATATACAAAAAGTTACTGCACACACAATTGTAGATCTGTTAGAACAGACAATGTATAACAACAATACAATTTTTCTATCGAGCGAACATTTCAGACATGTTCCCTGTTACTGGTTTAAATTTCAAGTTACTTTTCTCAAATGGGAAGTTTTCGTCTGTATCATCCCTCTTTTGTTTTACTCCTATCCATGGAAAGGACGTGGGATTTGAATGACAAACGCATAACAATAGCCTGTAAAAGGTTTGATTATCGCTTTAACGTAGCTTATTTCCTTATTTCCCTTCTATTTACTGGGAATTAAGTAATAAGAATATCTATGGTAATGTTAAGCTTCGTTAGCACCATATATAAAGAAAAATAATATTTTGTAAGAATATTTAGTTTGCAGAACATAAGGGGCAGGTCATGTGAATTGAACCCTTTAGACTTTTTCTCTTTCTTTCCTTGAAAATATCGGAATAATAAAATTAATGTAATATAAGTAGCATTACAATTTTGTAGAGATAAATTGCTCTTCTTTCTTAATTGTTCATGCGTGCTCAACCCGATTTCGGTTTACCAGGGCTGTTCCAGAAGTACCCAACCTAACAGAGAAATCAATAACATTTTGGGGAAAAACATCTTTATTTCTATACATAAGTCTCCTTTCAGCTCGATACACTTTTCCCAATGATGCTCAATAACATGTTTATAGTGAGAACTATCGAGGTCTGCGCAATAACCATCAACTGCAGACTCCACCTCTTCACTGTTGGCACATCTTCTAGTACCAAGCCATTTCTTCAAGTTTGGAATCAGAAAATTATCAGAGGGGCTAAATATAGCGACTAATGTGCATGAAGAAGCAATTCGAACTCATTGATTTTGCCCATGATGATAATGGACGTGTGAACTGGTGCATTGTCTTGATGAAACAAACATTTGTTTTTTGCTGAATCCGATGTTTTTGCTACCAATAACAAGGAATAATTCGGAAATAGTGAAACCTACAACAGAAATATTTGACATTAACGAGATGTATATTTTTGTATAGTACGCTTATGTGTACTTCTTACGTTTTGCCTATAGAGAAATTAGAACTGTTTTAATTAGAAGAGCTTTTTCATGAACTAATTAACGAGTGTCAAGTGAATGTATACCAAGATATTTATTCTGCTAAACTGAGGTACTGTACATTACATTTAAGATAATATATAAGAGGAATTAACATAACTGAATGTGTTATAAGGCAGTAGATTAAACGAACACTGCTAACCTCGTTTACTCCCCTTTTTACTTTCTCTGCACGTACGTACTATACTCATAGTGTATTGAGAGTGTATTGTATTGCACCCAAAATTTTGATACCGAGATTTCACCGAAAATACAAGTTTTTGAGAATCCCCTGAATTAA
This sequence comes from Hymenopus coronatus, assembly GCA_030762935.1. NCBI lineage: Eukaryota > Metazoa > Arthropoda > Insecta > Mantodea > Hymenopodidae > Hymenopus > Hymenopus coronatus. Next base: position 80,890,509 of record CM060885.1, read on the forward strand.
ATATATTTTTTAGAAAACTGTGAGTGTGTGTGTGTGTGTGTGTGTGTGCGTGTGCGCGCGCTAGTAGGCAGCATAGTGAAGAACGAACATTTCGATTGATATTTAATTTAAGTATCTTCTGAAGGTGCGACAAGAAGATTTTCAATCTCTTCACGCCTAAATACCCTGTACATGAAAAAAAAAAAAAATAAAAATTTGTGATTTTCTTAAAATGGCTCTAACGATTTTTATAATAACTTCTTATGTTTAAGATACTTACATGAAAAGTAAAATGTGTATTTTGAATTTTATGGGAATAGCCATTGAAGACATTTTTACTGTGAATGAAGTTTTCTGAGTTTTCCACAGCTCTCAAAGCGTAAGCGATAGACACAACCTTACTACACAAATCATGTAGATTTTCGTAAAACACACTATTTACATTTTTTCATATAGTTGACGTTTCCTCTATATTTCTTGTTATGGATTTCAATTTTAAAACCCTTAAAACTTGTCTCATACGGGAATTTGTCAACTTCTGGCCACGCAAAGAAACGGATTTCAACCCCATAGCAACCACATTTTAAAACATTTGACTGTCGGCTTAGCCTAGTGTATTCACTTATTTTCCTTCTACTTATACGGAACTAACTAATAAGACTGTTTCTACTAACGTCGTTCTCGATTACCATGAAGTGAAACAAGAATATACTTTTTATTTATAATTTGTTACAGAGAGCAGAGTTAGCTCTCTGAATGGAGCCCATCAGATTCTTACTTTCTCTGCAGGTACTAGTACACAGTGTACAGAGAAGATATTGAATTGCGCACAAAATTCCATACCGAGATTTCACCGGAAATGTGTATTTCAGGTAAAACCTCTTTATTCTGGATGATTTTTATTGAATTTTGCATAACTAGTAAGCCGTAAGAGAGATACAAAAGCTTACTTCACAAAACATGTACATCACGATAAAACACACACTTTATGCCATATATAATTACTTTCTCTATACGTACTATGTACATAGTGTATAGAGAATGTATTGTAATACACCCACAAATTCGATACCGATATTTCACCGGAAATACATGTTTTGAGTCCCCCTGAATAAAAAAAAAGCATTTTTAGAAACATGTCCGTTTTTGGGTAGTGTTTAACGCCCGCTTTCATTACTTGTGGCACTGCAGGCAATGACTCTGATGATACAAGAATGCTGATGGAATGCAATGGCGGGGGAAACCGGAGAAAACCCGCCCCAGCGCCGCTTTATCCACCACTAATCTCACATGCGGTCGCTTGGGATCGAACCCCGGTCTTCTAGGTGAAACATGTCCGTGTTTATGTCTGGCTGTCTGTGTATGTGTCTGTTTCTGTGTCTGTGGGCAGCATAGCTCAAAACGAAAAGATCATTAAAATCCAAACTTGTTATCTAGACTTGGTATCTTCCAAAGATGTGACACGAAGATTTTCAAGAAAATTTCCCCACACCAAATCACTCTTTACATGGATTTTGTTCCGAAAATTTTTATTTTCTAAAAAATGGCTCTAACGATTTTGATTAAAATGTCGTATATTAAAGATGTTTATCTGACAAATAAAATGTTTATCTTCAATTTTTTGGGAATAGCCTCTGAGGACTACTTTATTCTGAGTTAATTTTACTGAATTTTGCACAACTGCTAAACCGTTAGAGATGGACGAGAACTTACCACACATAAATGTAGAGCACATAAAAACACATAATTAATGTTATATTCATTTTTTTCGTGGAGTTGATCGTTTTTTTAGATATTCCTAGTTGTTAGCTTCAGCTTTGAAAAACTTACACTTTTCTCACACAGGACTTTGTCAACTCCTGTCCACACAAAGAAAGCAACTTCAGTACATAGCAACCAGCTTTTGAGTATTACTTTAACCTATACTAGTCCCTATTTTCGTTTCCACTTACAAGGAAACAAGTAATAAGAATATTTGTGCTAATTTTTCCCGATCAGCATGAATTAAATAGAAGCATAAACTTTTTAACAATAATCTGTTGCATAGATGTAGAGAAAGTCATGTGAATGGAACACACCAGATTATTACTAAAAGCTATGTACACTCATGGTTCCTTTTAAACATAATCCCCGAAAAGATTGAAACATTTTTCGTACCTGTGCACAAGTTTTGCAATACCCGCTTCATAAAAGTTTGCCACCAATGATTTCAAATGAACATTGGCGTTGTTTTGAAGATCTTTGTACTTTACGACGTTTTAGGAAAGCCATTCAAAACAAACAAATAGGAATGTTGACTTCAGGAATTGTGTTGATCCATGACAACGCTCGTCCACACACTGCTGGCACAACCCATCGGCTCCTTGAACAATTTTAATGGGACATTTTCGATCATCCGCCGTACAGTCCTGATCTGTAACCCAGCCACTTTCACCTTTTTCTGACCTGAAGACGTGGCTAGGAGGCAGCACTTTCAAACAACGACTATCTTCAAAATAACGTCAATGATCATTTGAAATCAATGGCGGCAACATTTATGAAGCGGGTATTGCAAAGCTAGTGCGTAGGTACGATAAATGTCTCAATCTTTTCGGTGATTATGTTGAAAAGTAACCATAAGTGTACAAAACTTTTAGTAATATAATAATTGTTTTCTATGGACTTGTCTTTTATTTATAGCTTATCGGAGGTTAAAAAAAAAAAAGGGAGTCCTCTTATGTGACAATCACTTTAGCCTAGTGTACTACCTTATTTCCCTTCTACTTTCAAGTGAGCATGAAATAATATCATCTCTGCTAAAGTTCGTCTCGATTAGCATGGAGTAGATAGAAACAGCTTTTATGAATATTTGTGATACAGAAAGCCATGTGAATAGAACACATCAGCTTTTTAGAAGAAAAGGTTCATATCTGAGTGTGTTTATGTGTGAGAGTGTGAGTGTATATGTGTGTAAGTATGTGTGTGTGCAACTTTACTCTAAAGCGAAAAATCAGCAAAATATTACACTTTATAGTTATTGTCACGTCTTCCAAGGATTTTATTTGTTTGTCTTTCACACAAGTCGTGTGTAGGACAGGAGTTGGTTAGGTAGAGTCAGACTGAGAAATTCAATAGTCGGGATTTGGACCACTGATCTCCCGGTCTCTAGCCGGATGCTCCACCTCTGAGCTACCATGGCAATATGTCGGCATAGCATTGAACTTCTTAACTGACTCGTATGTGTTCCAGTAAACCACAGGGATCCTTAAGATACTGCAAAGATACAGAAGATACTAAAAATAAATGGTAAGTTTGGTATTTAATATTCTTTTTCGTTGTTTACCTATGCTGTTCACAAACACACACACACACAATATCACTTTTTCCGAAAATGCTTTTTTTTTTTGGTTTCAGAGGTTCTCAAAATATATATTTCTTAAGTCCGGGTATCGAATTTTTGGGTGCAATACTATAGCTTCTCCATACACTATGTACATAGTACGTGAAGAGAAAGTAAAAATATGATGGTTCCACATATATGACCAACACTACATGTCTGTAAGAAAATTTAAAAAACAAAAAGTTTATTCTTGTGTTTACTTCCTGCTAATCGAGACAAATACAAGCAGAAACAAGTCTTATTACTTAGTTCCTTTTAAGTGGAAGGAAAATAAGGGAATACACTAGGTTAAACTGACATTCAAATGTTATAAAATGTGATTGCTATGGAATTGTAATCTGTTACCTTGCGTTGCAGGAGTAAACAAGTACCCGTATGATAAAAGCTTTAAGGGTTTTAAAATTGAAATCTATAACAAGAGCTATCCCGGAAATATCAACTATACGCAAAAATGTATATGACATAAACTGTGTGTTTGGGATGATCTACAGGTTTTGTTTATCTCCTACGGTTTTGCATTTGTGCAAAATTCAGAAAACTTCATTCAAAGTAAAGGTGTCTTCAGAGGCTATTTCCATAAAGTTCAAAATATACATTTTATATTCCAGGTGAGTATCTTAAACAAATGAACTTTTGATCAAAATCGTTAGTACTTTTTTTGAGAAAAAAAAATTCGATTGCTTTTTTTTTCATGTACAGAGTACTAGGTGTGGAGGGATTGAAACTCTTCTTGTCACATCTTCTGAAGTTACTGAACTTAAATATCAAGTTTGTTATTAATCGAAATTTTCGTACTTGACCATGTTGCCCATAGACACACACACACACAAATACACACAAAGATATGAACCTTTCTATTTTAAAAGCTAATATGTTCTATTCACATGGCTTTCTCTGTCACAAAATATTCATAAGAAGCGGCTTCTATCTACTTCATGCTAATCGAGACGAACATTAGCAGAGATAAGTATCCTAGGTCAAAGTGATAGTCAAATATTTTAAAAGATGGTTGCTATATGGTTGAAATCCGAATTTTTGCATGACCAGAACACAACAAACTCCCGCATGAGAAAAGCTTATGTATGGAATACATTTTGTAGTTTTAACGAGATCTACAATTTTGTGTATTTACTTTTATTCTAGCTCTTAACGGTTTACCAGTTTTACAAATATCATTCAGAATGAAGAGGAAATCGAGTGCTATCTCCAGAAATATCAGTGTGTACCTTTAATTTGTAGTATAAATATCTTTAATTTATGATATTTTAGTCAAGACCATTAGACACTTTTTCCATATAAAGGATAGTTTGGAGTGAGAGATCATACTGAAAATCTTCGTGTTGTGTCCTTAAATGATTCTGGACTTAAATATCAAGTTTGTTTTTAAACGACAGTCCTTTATACTTTCTCTACACGTCCTATATACATAATGCATAGGAAAAGTATTGTATTTCACACAAAAATTCAATAGCGAAATTTCACAGGAAATATGGGTTTTCGGACCCACAGAATCCAAAAAAAAAAGATCAGAAAAAGTTGCACGCGCGCACCTGTGTGTGTGTGTGTGTGTGTGTGTGTGTGTGTGTGTGTGTGTGTGTGTGTGTGTGTGTGTACGGAGAGCATAGCTCAAAAACGAAAAGACCGTTAAAGACCAAACTTGATATTTAGGTTTAGTATCTTCCAAGGATACGACACAACGATTTTAATGGAAATCCCCCACTCCAAACTACCCTTTTCATGGAAAAAATTGTGAAAATTTTTATTTCCTCAAAAATTAATCTAAACATTTTGATTAAAATCTCTTATTTTTTAAGATATTTACATGAAAAAAATTAGCAGAAATAGTTTTATTATTTGCTTCCTTGTTAATAGGAGCGAAATAAGGGGGTAGCACAGGTTAAATTATTAGTCAAAGGACGGTTAATATGTGACTGAAGTTCCTTTGTTTGTATGGGCATGAGTTGATAAATTCCTGAATGAGACAAATATAAGTTTTTCAAAGCTGAAAAGAATAAACAGGAATATTTAAAAAACGACCAGTTCCACTAAAAATGTATATAACATAAATTGTGTGTTTTAACGTGCTCTACATTCTTTGTGGGATAGGTTTTTGTTCATCTCTTACGGCTTAGCAGTTATACAAAATTCCATATATTTCTGCAGAACAAAGAGTCTTCAGATGCTATTCCCAGAAAATTCAAGACATAAATTTTATTTGGCAAGTAAATATCTTAAATATAAAGGATTTTAATAAAAATCGTTAAAGCCATTGTTAAGGAAATCAACATTTTCAAAAATTGTTCCATATAAAGGGTAGTTGAGGGTGGGGAGATTTTGTTGAAAAACTTCATGTCGTATCCATGGAAGATACCAAACTTAAATACCAAGTTTGGTGTTTTACCAACTTTTTGTTTTTGAGTTATCGTGTTCACAGGCACACAGACACACGGGCACAGAAACACACACGGGCCTTTTTATGAAAATGTGTTTTTTGGTACAGGGGATCCTAAAACATATATTTCCGGTGTAATCTCGGTATCGAATTTTTGGGTGGAGTGCAATACTTTCTCTATACACTATGAACATAGTACGTGTAGAGAAAGTAAAAGCTTGTATTTTTGCCAGTCCCAGGGTAATTTGAAACAGCTATTGTCATGGGTTCTGATTGTGATTTAGCATGAAACAATTCATTTGTCTTCAAGTTTATTTATGGAACTTTGAGGTGATTTAGAGTTGCTGATTATCGTAATACTGGCTGATAACTGTAGGAATGGAAACTGCTGGTTATGCTGTGGAAATAGCGCAGTATGTTCTGCAGTCGGCTCCTTCCTCTTGTGCACCTGTTTAGGTGAGTACGGGTCTGCTTAACCCTACATTTCCAACTGCAAAATAAAGAAAATGGGCTTTCCAAAAATGTAATGCTGTATATCAGGAGCTGCTTCCTCCGATTAGCTACAAATAGCGCAGTATGTTCTGCAGTCGGCTCCTTCCTCTTGTGCACCTGTTTAGGTGAGTACGGGTCTGCTTAACCATTTACAATGACATCTAATCAAAGGCTCTAGTATTTTGAGTGGGTTTCTTTTCTAATTTTTAGAAACATGTCCGTGTGCAGCATAGCTCAAAAACGAAAAGACTGTTAAAAACCAAACTTGGTATTTAGGTTTGGTATCTTCTAAGGATGCGACACGAAGATTTTCAAGAAAATACCCCCACCCTCAACTACCCTTTGCATTAAACTTTTTAGGAAAATTTTGATTTTCTTACAAATCGCTCTAACGATTTTGGTTAAAATGTCATATATTAAAGATATTTACACGGCAAATAACAGGTATATCTTGAAATTTCTGGGAATAGCGTCTGAAGACTTAGCTCACAGAAAATGTACAACACATTAAAACACACAACATATGTTATATACATTTTTTTTGTCGAATTGATTGTTTCTAAGATATTCCTTGTTTTCAGTTTTAGCCCTGAAAAATTTATACTTTTCTCATACAGGAATTTGTTAGCTCGTGTCCATACAAACAAAGAAACTTCTGTCACATAGTAACCAGTTTTGATTATCACTTTAACCTATGGCACTCCCTAAGTTTGCTCCTACTTACAAGGAAGCAAGATATTTCTTCTAATTTTTTCTCAATTATCATGAAGTAAATAGAAGCTTAAGCTGTTTAACAACAATTTGTTACAGAGATGTAGAGAAAGTCATGTGAATGGAATACATAAATTTTAATTTTCTTTAGTCCACATGTACAATGTATATAGTGGATAGAAAAGGTATTGTATTCCACCCAAATATTCAATGTCGAGATTTCACCGAAAAAAAAAATTGGGGGTTTCCCTGAGTCTAACAAAAACATTTTTGGAAAAAGGTCCATGTGTGTGCCTGTGAACAGCAAAGTTGAAAAACGAATAGAGCATTAAATTCCAAGCTTGGTATTTAGGTTTGGTATGTTCTAAGGATATAATACGAAGATTTTCAAGAAAATGCCCGCATTACAAGCTACCCTTTACGTGGAAAAAATTTCAAAATTTTTGATTTTGCAATAAATAGCTCTAATGATATTTATTAAAATCCCGTATATTAAATATATTTACATCCCAAATAAAATGTATGTCTTAAACGTTCTGGGAATAGCTTCTAAAGGACTCTTTATTCTGAATGCATTTTTCCGAATTTTGCTTAACTGTTACACCGTAAGAGATAGACATGAAGTTACTGCAGAAATGTAGATCTCGTCAAAACACCCAATTTATATCGTTTACGTTTCTGTTGTGGATTTGCCTGTTTCTGAAGCATTCGTTGTTGTTGGCTTCAATTGTAAAGTACTTAAACCTTTCTCAGGCTGGAAGTGCCGTTCTGTTTCTGTTTTACTCATGGCCAAGTAAAGAAGCAATTTGCAGTAATGTTTCACTATTGCTTTAGCCTGGTGCCTACCCTCATTCCCTTCTACTTATAAGGAACTAAGTAATAAGAACATTTGCTAATGTTTATCTCAATTATCATTGTGTGGAAAAAAGAGTTATCTTTTGTAAGAAGTTTGTTTTTAGAGTAGCTAGAGAAAGACATATGAATGGAACACATTAGAATTCTTATATTAAGTTCACTAACAAAGAATTTTCGGTATGCACTTTTAGACTGAGAGTATTAAAGGTTAGCGTCGCAAGGCAAATGTCAGAGGTTGGCAACATCAATTATTATGGCGCGTTCCAAAGTTCAGTCCTCAATCTGTTACCTCATGAATGGTTTGCTTTTCCAATAGTTTCAAACAAGGAAGTTGTTTGTTGAAAGGTCCCTTTAGTGCAAGGAAAAGCGGTTTCAACGTATCTAGTACTGAAACAAACAAATTTGCATTGCAAACAAAATAAGACCAAATACCATTATGTATTCACAGAGCTGTAATAATGCTCTTCTATCTTCCTTTGTTTTTTCTAGTTCATAGAATAAGTAAGGATAAGAATTCGATATCGAGAGTTATCGGAATCAAAAAATAAATAAGGAAACTCTTATGTATCCATTCTCATGACTTTTTCTACAACGCTATAACAAGTTATTGTTAAATATCTTATTCTATTACCTACTTCATGGTAATCGAGCTAAACGTTAGCACAAATGGTCTTTTATACTTACTTTCTTGTAAGAAGCGGGTAAATAAGGGAATACACCAGACTGATACGATCTTTTAAAGGTTACAACTTTCCGAATGAGAAACAGTATTTTAAATTTGCAACAAATAGCAGGGAATATCTCTGAAATGGTAAACTAAACAAACAAAAAAGTATATGGAATAAATTGTGTGTTTTAACGAGATCTACATATAAACTGAGAACTATTAAACATACTGTCGGGTCTTTTAACACCTAAGTTTTCCTCCTATAAGTTACTTTGACGATAGAGTACGGAAATTGTTTACAATGTTATCACTTGCTAGTGAAAACAAGTACTTGTTCTCATCCTATATTTAGCCATACTTGCGCGTATTGAAGCGGTGATGGCAAACTCTCTCTTCTATCTCCGGGAATCTTTCCTATCATCCCCAAACGTAGACCGACTAAAGTGGAAAGAGAGAAAGCAGTTGAAGGAGTGAGCTGCGCGGATTGAATTACCTTGACAAGCTATATTACCTGCAGCCAATTTAAAAGTATTTGGCGCATCATCACGCAGCAGTTTTGCTAATCATTACCGAAGTTGATAAATAGCGAGAGGCTTTGTATCGCGACGCTCAAGAAGAGAATCCCAAAGCGTAAGGATTATCTGTTGCACAATAATATTATGCAAGGTTTAATAAGTTGATGACATTGCCTTACTTTAGTGGTGCTACAATTAGTGTTTGATAATTTGTGTGCACACTGTAGCACTAAACACGTGACGAATTGAGTCTGCTCCTCTTTGTGGTCTATTTGAGACAGAGTTTAATTTCTAAACAAATATTTTATTCGATGTACATATTCCATTTATCTTATTGAAGGCCAATTCTGATTTACATATTCCATTAATAGTTTCCTATTTACTTATTCCTTAACAGGTTATTCTTATATCCTGGTATTGGTATTCTCAGATTCAGCTAAATATCTTTCCGCTTAATTTGATTTGTGATTTATTTTTTCATTTTTCGTACAGTTTAAGTTTTTGTTCATGATTTATTTATATGTAAGCGATAATCAGTTTTTAGTTTTTTTTTCAAATTTATTAATAAAGGAATTTAAATCTCTTTTATTTTCCATTAAAGTTGTAATGTAGTCAGCAAATCGTATCTTGTAATATTTATTTATGTAATATTTATTTATTAAATAAATTCACTTAACACACATTGTAAACTGAAAGCATTAGTGATAATTCCCATCCTTGTTTACATATTTCCTTAAATGAGCTGTTTATTGACCATTTATAATAGGCAATTTCATCCTTATGTACTCTGCGAATAGTTCTGTCTCTATATTTAATTCTTAATTCTTTAAGTATTAGATATGTTTTCCGAATTAGAGTATGAAGCGATTTTTCTATTTCTACAAATGCTGTGTATGTACTTTTACTTTTCTTTTAATATTTTCTCTGTTTTACTTATATAACTTCTCTTGGGCTTGCATTATTTCTGAAACCTATTGTTAAGTTAGGTATTCTTCAACTGTTCTACTATTTAATACAGGCTTTATGGTTTTGGATTTTTCTTATTTGTTTTTATTCGTTTCATTTTGCAGTTTTTTAAATTAATTGCTATTTAATCTGATATTTTGAACATCAATTTAGTCTTGCTCTTGCTTGCTTACTTATATACCTATTTCATTTATAGTTGCAGGTGCATCAAACATGCTAAACCTCTTGCAACTTGATGGTCGAATTGTAGGAGGAAAAACTGCTAACATCTTCAACTTTCCCTATCAGGTAAGTAAACCAAATCCAAGAGTCAATTTTTTTTATTATATTTTGGTAACACTTGTCAAAGCTTTACCACGGAATGCTTAGAGCCATTGCTATATCTCGATGACGTTTCCAACTTGGGCAGCTTTCGTCGTGGGGGCAGTTGAAACAGTTTCACTCATTCCTACAGTTTAAGAAGTGTCTTCGTGATTAACGAATATTAATATTCACAATCACACCAAATAATTAGCAACTGGTTGAAGAACGCCCGTCAACTGCTATACGTCGTTTAATCAGGTCTAGTGCTGCCTAGCTGTAGGGGAGATTGCATTTACTCTTCCTGAGTGGCTCTCTTTGTGGAGGAATCAGTAAGCATAACAACCAGCGAACGAGACATACGGGCATATTGTGCAGTAAGGCAAGGAGGTCGACCAGGGCAAGGCAACTATTGGGTATGTTTGGCGGGGCGAAATTTGGGGAGTAATTTCGTTATGTCAAAATTATGTTTACTAAATAGTTATTTCAAAATTACAGGAGAAAAATGCACACAGTTTTCTAAATGTTATGTGTGTACTTAAAGCGTGAAGTACCATACTGTTGTTAAAGTACTATTTAGGCGAAAGAGCTGTAAACTTCAATACAAATGTGCTTATTGTTTAGCTAATTAGACATTACTGTCACAAACGTCACTATACTTAATTGCAATATATATACTATGTACAAAGTGTAAAGATAAGGTATTGTATTTAACCTTAAAAATTGGTAATGATATTTCACCGGAAATACATGGTTTGAGGCCCCTGGATAATAAAAAGCATTTTTAGATAAAGGTCCTTCAGTCTGGTGTGTGTATGTGTATGTGTGTGTGTCTTGTGAACACCATAACTAAAAAAAACGAATAGTCTGTTAATTACCAAACTTGGTATTTTAAGTTTAGTATCTCTCAAAGATGCGACATAAAGATTTTCAAGAAAAACCCCCTCCCACCAAACTACCTTTTTTATGGAAAAAATTGATAATATTTATTAAAATACTGTATGGTAAAGGTATTTATATGACCAATAAGTTTTATGTCTCAAATGTGCTAGAAGTAGCCTCTGAAGACCTCTTTATCCTGAATTTTATATAACTTGTAAACTGAAGGAAATGGACTAAAGCTTACTACACAAGAATATAGACCGCGTTAAAGTACACGATTTATATTTTAAACATTTTTTTCGTTGGGTTGAGCATTTTTAAATATTTCTTGTTATTGGCTTCAGTTTTAAAATACTTATAATACTCTGGAATTTGTCAACTCTCGGCAATGCAAAAAAATGGATTTCAACCACATGGCAACCAGTTTTTAAAGCTTGTAACTATCCCTTTAGCCTAATGTACTCCTCTACTTACAAGAAAACAGGTAATAAGGCCATGTCTGTTAATGTTTATCTCTATTTACATGAAGTAGATAGAAGAACAAGCCTTTTAACAGTAATTTGTTACAGAGATGTAGAGAATGTCATGTGAATGGAATTCCCCAGTTATCACCATGTATTGCTAATCTCTTATACGCCTGTAAGCCTTGCAGTAAAAATAAAGTATCTCCTCTGGGAAAGGTAGATAGCATATCTAAGACTTATCGCTCTACTTGTAGTACTATTAATATTTGTGTGGTTCCTTTCACAAAATAGTTTTGTGATATTCCAGCATTTTATGCAAAAATAGCATATTAAATAATTTAGCATAATTTTCTTTCAAATATATGAATTCATCGATTTGAGTTATGCAACTCTTTTTGTGTACGAAGGGATATCTAATACGTGAAATACGTGGCTGATGAGCCACCTAGTATTGAGTAGAAGATAATACCATCTGATACATTACGCCTAGCATATACAATTCTGCAGGGTTATGATTATAATTGAGTACCCTCTAACCATATGTTGTATGTTTCAGCTGTCGATGGAATACAAACCTAGTGGTGTCTTCACTCACTGGTGCGGAGCGTCTGGGTACTCACTGCTGCTAATTGCGCCAACAGGTGACTCAACTTCTTACAAATCAATTATAGTGTGCATTTGTTGTGTACTTTGCAGAAGCATGTCCATTCAATTGCACAGAAGATAACTAAATGGAAATGGCGTGTTATTTATGGACGCTCTTTAACCACTGTGGTTCTCAGCGTCCCATTCTCTATCAGTCTTAAGGTTCTTTTTACGTGCCGTAAATCTACGACACGGACCAACGGCTTTACTTCCCTTCCAAAGGAAGCCATGTTAAGGATGTTTACACCCGACAGAAGATAACTACCCTATCTAACTAACCTACTAACACATATTGGGCCCTTTGAGCTTATTCCGCGGTGTTGCGCAAGACTCATATTTGGGAGCTACTGGGCTTGTTTTCTGTTGGTCTGACCATGTAGCTGAACGTTGTGGTGGTTCCTATCATACCACAAATCATCGCCAAATACTTTTCCAAGATCTGTGTTCAAGGTTGGAGCAACAGGCGAAAGGGTTCGGTGTGTTGCGGTTAGTCGAGGATATGCGCCTTGGAAAGATTTTACTCTGGCATTTGTTGGATTTCTAATGTACATGTTTTCTGGGGGAACCTGTGTCCCTGCTCCCATCTCCACTCCTGGGATGCTCAAATTTTGGGAAGGGTTGGCCGGCGTTCGAATGCGTAATATCTGCTAGAGACTCTTATTTGTACTTGCGTAGTTTGTGGCAGGTATCTAGTCGCCGTTGGATCGGGTGCGGGACTGAAGCCTTTCGCAGTCAGAAAAATAGCCCCGAAGCTTCCCGGACCCTTAAAGGCCCTAATTACATAGCCCCCAAGCCTCTCCGGCCGAAACAGGTAACAGCTGCAGTTCGGTGTTTATAATATTTGATGAAGTATTACATACTTCTAGTGGAAGATATTAAATTTTTTGGTTTGTCATTAATAACAACCTTGTGGAATACTTGAAAGTTCCATCAACAGATATTGTGTCACATTGACTGAGTGCTCTGAGCTTTCCGGATTCACAGAATATTACAACGTTCTTCGCAGCATCGTTGTGTAGCAACAACTCGGCTCCATCACTTACAGTTTTCACATTTAATGTGTTCAGAACATCATGGACCTCCTTAATACTTGTGACTAATTTTGGCAGAATTTCTCGCCTAGCTTTGTGTATGGACTTGGTAAACTGTGGACAACTCCAATGTTCACTTCTTCCATGTTTTCTCTCTTCAGTTGCTGGTATATTAGTTTTAATGGCCTTGAGCATATATCTCCATAGCTTTTCTCTTCAGATCACGAAGTATTTTCTGTCTCTGAATTTTGTCACTAGGTGGTGCCGCGTGGTTATGGCCCTCTTGAATATCCAGGACATCTATTTCTTTAATGGAAAAGGTTTTAATAAAACTTTTGCAACTTTTAAGATTGCACGTCCTTCGCGCTACCCCACTGTTTAAACACTTCTGGAATCCGAAAGTATAGCCGTTCCGAAGTAGACTTTTCCTTCACGTTAACTCACCGTAACTTCAATCTCGTCTGAAAACATGTGAACTGTGAACTAATTTGCCTTAACTGAAAGAAATCAAGGAAAAAATTAGGCATATCCGTTCCACCCCACCTGCTGGCTAATTACACCGGCTTCGCGGGAGGCTTGGGGGTTGTTATCTGCTAAACTACCTGGCTTCGGTCCTGCGCCCGTTTGATCTCCTCCTCTTCCCTTCTTCCAAGGGTCCAGTAAGTGCACAAAAAGCTACAGCGTTACTCTGCTTCGGTTTCAGGTCCCTTGCTGCACTTCCCATTCCTAACGCATACTGGCGAGTTGTACAAAAGGTATGCGTGCATACATATATTTTACACATACCTATACAGGGTGTTAATGAACTACACCGAAATAATTTGCGACATTGTGCACGTGACCGATATAAGTAATTTGAGATCGGCGATGCATGGTCCCCGGAAAAACATAACGTTAAACGTGTGGGTATCAGGTGCTGATAAGTCGCTGTTAAAGCAAAGTAGGTTGAAAAAATGGCTTACAATGTCTTTAAAAGTACTGCCCAAGTATAGAAATATTGGTTTTTAGCAGCTTGTTGCTAGCGTTCATAAGATTTAATGTCGCAAAAATCTGTAAAATCTCGTACTAATTACTTGACAGTGCGACACTGAGCATTCATTAACTACGTTCTTGAAGTAGCCTACTTCACAACTGCTCTGGTGGCTTAATGTATAACGCGGGAAGCTACTATCCCAAAAGTCATGAGTTCGATTCCGGTCATAGAGTACCTGTTTTTATTATTATTATTATTATTATTATTATTATTATTATTATTATTATTATTATTATTATTATTATTCCAGACGAAGTGCCGCGATACGTGAACGAGACCCGAGCTCGGAAACTATCTTTCACTTGAAAGCCAGTATCATAACCACTACGCTAGAGAGGTACGCTGTAATATGCCCCTTCGTTTTTTGTGATATGCTCTCGAAAGGTTGATAAATTAGTCAGTTGAGTACTGGCACTTCAAAAACTTATAGCCGTTACTTCGAAATTTCAATAAACAAGCCATAAGTCTCCTATCTCAAATTGCTTATTTAAGTAATCTACATATTCTGTGAGAATATTTCTGTATAGTTCATCAACATCCTGTATATATTTGTTTGTGTATATATAATTTCCGATTTTACAGTTTATAAACACTTTTTCGTCATCCAAGACTGGTTTGCATCTTGTTATCAGTTTTCTTCATTCCTACATTTTAAACCACAAATATTCCTCAGTTTCCTAATCCACCATTGCCCATCTAATTTGATGAATTCACGTGTTGTACAGTCTTCTTTTTCTCTTCTTTCTTCGTGGCACCAACTACATTATTCTTTTGGGTGATCTTTCATCTTCCATTCTTTTAGCATACTCATATAATCCAATTGTCTCTGTTGAATTGTCCAAAGTTGAATTTTGACATTCATATATGTATTTCATAATCTCAATACTATTTTTTCCTCTTCTACATAGATCTCCTCCAATAACCAATATCGTTTGCCAAAGTCGTTTTAAATAGTTAATATTCAACATGTCGGAGCTATGGTCTATACTACTTTTAGTTAAGCTACATAAAAATCTAGTTTTGTCTATCTCTTACGGTTTACAGCTATGCAAAAGTCACCCAGAATGAATACCGGCTTTCCCGCATGACGTGCGGGCATCTCCGGTAACTACGGAGCAATTCCACCAACAGTTAAGGCTAAACTCCTATACAATATTCCAAGAATTGCTTGAATGCACACGGACTATTGCATCATGGCTGGCAACCATTGAGGAGCTACCTCCTTTCACTCCACAACCTCATAAACACTCGCCAACCTACAAATTTCACATTCCCGTCAGAATGTGGCAAATTTGAGCAAGAATTGATACACATCTAGCACACCTTCAGACTGTCTTCGGTTCGCCAAATACTCGTCGTCATCATACCATTAGTTATAATTAGTATTAGAATTAACCCTTAGCTTCCATTGGGGGCACGGGCCTCTCTCCTTAGAGAGGTGCTTTGGTCTGGTAGTTCTGGTTAGAGTGTGGTTCCATCGTTTGGGGTCTTGTCTCACTCATCTCCATTTTTGGTAGTTGCTTCTCTGCGCTGCGTCTATTATTTGTGTTCTTCCACTAATTATTTCGTTCCAAATTTTATCTTTGAATTTCTAAGATTCTCCGTTCCATTTTCCTTTGGCACGTTTGTATTGCTTTTGCGTCCCTTTTTGTTGTGCTCCAAATTTGTGGGTCATATATCAAGGTAGAAGCTCACATTAAAGGATTTTTCTAGCAATGTGAATTTTAATTTCAGAACTTTGACTTCATCGAATCCTATAAAAGCAATGTCTGTATTACTCAGTAATATCATAATCATATAAGTAAATCACTTTCTGTTCCGAAGCGACATATCCTAAATGTATCAACTTTGTTAACAGGAAATCTCCAAATGATATACGATTTCGTTCCGACACAAGCTACAGGGAGAGTGGACAAATACATGACGTGCTGCAAATAGTTATTCATCCCCAATATGATGCTACAACAACAGATTTAGATGTAGCAGTTGTTAAAGTAAGTATTCCAGATCACGTGTTACAATGTTGGACTGACTCGCTATTTAGTAATATTACTATTAGGTTTACAATCTATAACTCGT
This sequence comes from Hymenopus coronatus, assembly GCA_030762935.1. Lineage (NCBI taxonomy): Eukaryota > Metazoa > Arthropoda > Insecta > Mantodea > Hymenopodidae > Hymenopus > Hymenopus coronatus. Next base: position 80,906,899 of record CM060885.1, read on the forward strand.
ATAGAGTAGGCAATGAAAATATTGGATTCCATATTACTTTCTCTACACGTACTATTGGTATTTAAGTTTGATATCTTCCAAGGATGCAACACGAAGACTTCCAAGAAAATCCCCGCATCCCCAACTACGCTTTACATGGAACATTTTTGGTAAATTTTGATTTTCTCAAAAATGGATCTAACGATTTTCATTAAAATACCTTATATTTAAGATATTTTATGACAAACAAAAGGTATAACCTGAATTTTCTGGGAATGAAGACCTTTTCATTCTGGATGGCTTTTGTATTACTGGCAAACTGTGCATTCCACCCAAACATTAGCGAGATTTCGCAGGAAATATGTGTTTCAGGGTTCCTGCATCCCCCCCCCCAAAGGATTTTTAGAAAAAAGAGTTCCGTGTGTGTCTGTGAACACGACAATTCAAAGATCACCTATAGCAGCGAAACTACGTTATGGTTACAGCTGAAACTTTAACTGCCATCTAGGAGTAGCAATAGACGACGGTTACTAAATGCAATTTTCTTCGATGTTACGATTGTAATTTTTTGGATTTTCTAAGTACTTATTGAATGCATCTTATATAAAGTGATTCTGAATTGTTGCAGGTGAAGCAGCCATTCCACTACAGTAATACAGTACAGCCAATCCCTCTGCTAGACATTTCTCCTTCCGCTGGAACAGCTGTGGTGGTTACTGGATGGGGACATCTTAGTTCTGGGGGTACCAGCCCCCGTCAGTTGCAACAAGTTGCTGTTAACATAGTGGATCATTCTGAATGTAATGCAGTTTACAATAGAATGAAGGAAATTACTCCCCGCATGTTGTGTGCCGGTGTTCCTCAAGGTGGTAAGGACTCTTGTCAGGCAGATTCTGGAGGTCCGCTTACAGTCCAGGGTAACCTGGTGGGAATTGTGTCCTGGGGTCTTGGCTGCGGCGTGAAAGGCTATCTTGGTGTATATGCTGATGTTGCCTCTCTCAGAAACTGGATCACTTCTACTATTCGAGTACAGTGGTGATATGAATAGAGTTTTGTTGTGTTATGAGCTGTTGAACAATTTATTTACTTTAATAAATTATTTGTAATTCATTGTAGTAATCTAAGTTTACTTTGATCTAACACCAAGATCCCGTTATCTGTTTCCCTCACCAAAGAATTACGCGTAAGAGTGTTACTATTATAGCTAATTGGTGAAGTAATTAAGGGTAGCTTAAATTATAATTTATAGAGAGAGATGTTTGATGGGCAGAACCATTCACGATAATTGATCATTGACACAGTGAACGGAATGGTTTAGACAGTTAAGGTAGTCCGAACATACGGAAATTACACCTTAAGGGAGTTGAATTACCACTGCTCTGAAAATATTCAATTGTTTTTTCAGAAATTGTATAAATTCTTATATAATACATGACAATTATTTCAAGCTGCTTTTTTCATTAACATCTTATGTTGTAGAGCCTTTAAAAAGTAATTTTTTTAGCAGAAAAGTAACAAAACGTGTCTTGAAGCAAGTGAATCCATGTACCTTTTTCTCTGATATCACTTGCAATACATCACACTTTTGCATGCTTGTTCTTGGTTAAATCAGCTATCTTCTGAACCTCAATTATTTAACTATGATACAATTTCAATAGAAACTAAAATAGAAATTTATTTGCAAATTCAAAAAAAATCTGATGTGTTCCATTCACATGACTTTCTCTACATCTCTGCAACAAAGTACTGTTAAAAAGCTTATGCTTATACTTACTTCATGATAATCGAGAAAAAATAGCAGAAATAGTCTTACTACTTGCTTCCCTGTAAGTAGGAGCGAAATAAGGGAGTACCATAAGTTAAAGTGACAGTCAAATGTTCTAAAACCTGGTTACTATGGCATTGATGTTCTCATTGCATTGGCAGTAGTTTACAATTCCGCTTGAGAAAAGTTTAAGTAGGAGTGTTTTAAAACTAAAACCAATAACAACTAATATCTCGGAAATAGTTAATTGTACAAAAATAATCTGATGTGTTCCATTCACATGACTTTCTCTACATCTCTGCAACTAATTATTCTTAAAAAGCATATGTTCCTATTTACTTCTAGCTAATCGAGAAAAAATTAACAGAAATAGTCTTACACTTGCTTCCTTGTAAGTAGAAGCAAAATAAGGGATTACCGTAAGTTAAAGTGATAGTCAAAAGCCGGTTGCTGTGACTGTAGTTCCTTTGTTTGTATGAACAGGATTTGACTACAAGTTTTGCAAAGCGGAAACCAATAACCAGGAATATCTTAAAAACGATCAACTCCCGAAAAAAAATGTATATAACATAAATTGTGTGTTTTAACGTGCTCTACATTTTCTGTGGGGTAAGTTATTCTCCATCTCTGACGGTTTAGTAGTTATGCAAAATTCGGCAAAATTCATCCAGAATAAAGAGGTATTCAGAAGCTATTCCAAGGAAATTCAAGATATACATTTTATTCGGGGTACAAATAGCTTCAATATACGTGATTTTAATCAAAATCGTTAGAGCTATTTTTAAGAAAATCACATTTTTGAAAATTTTTCCATGTAAAGGGTAGTTTGTGGTGGGGAGATCTTTTGGAAAATCTTCGTTTCACATCCTTGGAAAATGCTATACCTAAATACAGAATTAGATATTTAACAGTCTTTTCGTTTTTGAGCTATATTGTCCAAATGCACACACACACAGATAGAGAGACAGACAGACACACACACACATACACACACACACTCGACCTTTCATTAAAAATGTTTTCTTTTAATTCAGGGGATCCTAAAACATGTATTTCCGGCGAAATCTCGGTATCAAATTTTTGGGTGAAATACAATACTTCCTCTATACACTACCTACATAGTACGTATAGAGAAAGTAAAAAGATATCTGACATAATTATGAACTTTAACGAGCTCTGCAAAAACGTAGTCATTTTTTTTCTACCTCTTCCGGTTTATCAGTTATGCAAACGTCATTCAGAATGAAGTCACTCCAGAAGCTATTCCCAGAAAATTTGAGAAATATATTTCATGTCTCATATACTTAATTATATCTCTACCATACGTTAGAACCGTTTTGAGAAAATTGCCATTTTTAAAAATATTTTCCGTGTAAGAGTATTTTGGGACGGGGGGATTTTTTTGAATGTTATCGTTTTGCAAGCTTGAAAGGTACGTAACATGAGTATCCACGGTCCTTACCATAAAACTGATTTTTTGGATTCAATTAAAACTTGTGTTTCCAGAGAGATATCGAAATCGAAATTTTGGGTGCAGTGCAATACTTTTCTACCTATGTTCTATGTAGAGAAAGTGAAACATCAACAAGGTCTTCATGATTAAACTAAATACATTTTTATTTTGTACAGAAATTAGTTATTAAACATCTGATATTCAGTTTATTAAACACAGTGATTTTCTCACAAATGGCTCTAATGATTTTGATTAAAATATCGTATATTAAAGATATTTACCTGACAAATAATATGTATATCTTGAATTTTCTGGGAATAGCCTCTGAAGACTATTTTATTCTGGAGGAATTTTGCATAACTGCTAAACCGTAAGAAATGGATAAAAACCTACCACACAAAAAATGTAGAGCACATTAAAACACACAACTTATACAGTATGCTTGTTTTCGAGCAGTTGATCGTTTTTGAGATATTCCTTGTTTTTAGTTTCAGCTTTGAAAGACTTATACTTTTGTCATACAGGAATTTGTCAATTCGTGTCCATACAAACAAAGGTATTTCAGTCACATAGCAACCAGCTTTTGACTATCACTTTAACCTATGATACTCCCATATTTCGCTTCTACTTACAAGGAAGCAAGTAATAAGACTGTTTCTGCTAATTTTTTCTTGGTTAGCTTGAAATAAATAGAAGAATAAGCTTATTAATTATAATTTGTTACACAAAAGTAGAGGAAGTCATGTGAATGGAACGCATCAGATTTTTTTAAATACAGGCACATTAACAACTAAAAACCTAGAAAATTAATTCTCTAAAATTATTTAATAAAATCTTCAGTGGTTATATATGTAGGCTATGAGGCATATGCGTACACAAATTTAGGTTCCTATGGTTAACTCTAGAAGTTAGATTTGAAACCCGTACGTTGCCTTAATTAATCAATGGTGGTAACTCAATGTGAATGTATGTCTCCTGTATTAAACTCCGGTTGTCGAGTTTATCCATTTCCGGAAATAGGCAACGTCGGCGTACACTCCAGGGTAACGTTTGTCTCCGCAACCAAGACCCCAGGATACAACGCCCACTAGCTGGTTCCCCGTGGTCACTAGAGGTCCTCCTGAGTCTCCACTACAGGCACTCTTGCCTCCTTCTGGTACTCCAGCACACAGCATGCGGGGTGTTACTTCTCCCTGACTGTGATAAGCGGCAATACACTGATCATGATCCACCACGTTGATGGACACTTGCTGTAGATCTATAGGACTGCTGCCTCCAGACTCGAGACTTCCCCAACCAGAGACAACCACCAGCGTCCCAGCAGAGGGCGCCACCTGCGGTAGGCTCGCTGGCTGTATCACAGCACTGTATTCAAATGGAATAGCAACCTGCAACATTCACATTATTTACTTTATAATTTAAAAAATACAGAGTATCCAAAAAAAAAATATATATGTCCCATTCACAAAACTTTCTCTACATCTCTGTAAGAAATTATTATTAAAAAGCTTATTCTTCTACTTTATTCTAATGGAGAAAAAATTAGCAGAAATAGTCCTATTACTTGCTTCCTTGTAAGTAGAAGCAAAATAAGGGAGTACCAAAGGTTAAAATGATAGTCAAAAGCTGGTTGCTATGTGACTAAAGTTCCATTGTTTCTATGGAAAGGAAGGAGTTGACACATTCCTGTATGATAAAAGTATAATTTTTTCGAAACTAAATCTAAAAACAAGGAATATCTCAAAAACGACCAACTCCACGAAAAAAAATGTATATAAATAAATAGTGTGTTTTAACGTTCTACATATTTTGTGTGGTAAGTTTTTGCCCTTCTCTTACGTTTGATGGTTATGCAAAATTCCGTAAAATTCATCCAGAATAAAGTAGTATTCAGAGACTATTCCCAGAAAATTCATGATATACATTTTATTTGTCAGGTAACTATCTTTAATAAACGATATTTTAATCAAAATCATTGGAGCCATTTTTAATAAGATCAAAATGTTCGAAGAAAGTTCCATGTAAAGGGTAGTTGGGTGTGGAGGGAATTTTCTTGAAAATCTTCGTGTCGCATCCTTGGAAGATACAAAATTTAAATACCAAGTTTGGTATTTAAAGCTCTTTTTATTTTTGAGATATTCTACACACACATACGCACAGACACACACATGGACATTTTTCTTAAAATGTTGTTTCTTATTACATTCTGGGAGTCTCAAAACATGCATTTCCGTTGAAATCTCTTATCGAATTTTTGGGTGCAATACAATATCTTCTCTATACATTGTACGTAGAGAGAAAGTAATAATTAAGTTAGATGTTTTATAATGTTCTCTTTGCTAGTACGGGGGTCTTCGAATGAGCTGTGGAAATTATATTTCTACGTTGAAGCTTATATCTGTCGATGACAGTAATTCATTCTGTTTTGTATACTTTGTTGTTTTGTGACAGCCCAAATTGGCGAGAAATGTAATAAACATTCCTCCTAGATGTGTAGAGAAATTAGTAGTATGATATGAATTATTTTTGTAGTTTTCTTACCTGAATGACAGAAATATCATAATCAGCGTTACTTTCGTTGAAGTCAGGATGTGGAATAATTATAGCTATACTATAAAGTTGCCCGCCAGATTCTTTGTTGCTTGTTCCTGCACGTAGTCGGAAGTTTTTTACCGGTAATCTGCAGAGAAAGAATTTTTGTTTTATAAGTGGCTATGCGTAAGTAAAATTGACCAGAATCAATTAATATACATACATATACAGGCTGGGAAGTGAACAAATGCAACTATTTGTATCAGCGTTTGTGGGCGAAATGATGATCCAATATTTGCAATTTTTTCGCTATTTTCTAAAGCTAAGTTCATGATTAAAACTTCGCGATGTATTTAGGATGACTATTATTCCATATCTCAGATGTTCAGTTTACGTAAGAGCTCACATGGTTGACTCTCCTCTGCCCTACCCGACTATAGACGGTGTGATGTATGTAAACACAGCAGCGACATACCTCAGGGCCGTTCAAAACACATTACACCCTGAAAATTGTGCACGTGTGTTATGCACATTGTTTTCTGCTAAATATCAAATTATTTGCACACATTCATCTGCACACACACACACACACACACATACATGGCATATTAGCACGGCGTAGATAAAAAAATACTCTTTTGTAAGAAAAATGTGTTTGCGGAACGGCTAGAAAAAATCATGTGAATGAAACATATTAGATTTTACTTTCTCTAACAGTATGTACATTGTGCACAGCAGATAAAATGGGTTCCACCCGAAAATTAGATACCGAGATTTTACCGGAAATACATGTTTTAGACTCCCTTAATTAAAAGACGCACTCACTCTTGATTTAGTGATATTTCCGTATAATCACAGTTTGGTCTAATTCGAAGTACCGTCAATTCCAAAATAGCACCCATAATTTGGGCTCTACTAAAATTCTTGAACAATAATAGATTTAGAGCTACTCATTATATTGCAGTAAAATTTGTATGCAGACTAACCTTTGCATTTAAAAAGCAAGAATAAGTTTGATGCAAATTTATGTATCGCTACAGAAATTTCAACTTTGACCTCCTTAAGTCAGGTAAGGAAAAAACAATCCTTAATATTAAATTAACTACTGACTCACCCGTTCACACAATGTGCTGCAGAGACAACCCAGGATTTGGAAATAACAGTTGCTCCACAGAAGGGTTCAAAGTCATCAGATATCTTGTATTCTAGAGAAACCTATTAAAATGAGATGAGATGTATCACACGTTACCTTAAACAGTAATTAAAATCATTATATTATACTTGAACACTCAGAGTGAGTTCTTAAGTAAAAGTGAGATATATCACATGTTATCTTAAACAGTAATTAAATTCATTAAATTGTACTTCAGGAACACTCAGAGTGAGTTCTTAAGTAAAAGTGAGATATATCACATGTTATCTTAAACAGTAATTAAATTCATTAAATTGTACTTCAGGAACACTCAGAGTGAGTTCTTAAGTAAAAGTGAGATATATCACACGTTATCTTAAACAGTAATTAAATTCATTATATTGTACTTGAACATTCAGAGTGAGTTCTTAAGTAAAAGTGAGATATATCACACGTTATCTTAAACAGTAATTAAATTCATTATATTGTACTTCAGGAACACTCAGAGTGAGTTCTTAAGTAAAAGTGAGATATATCACACGTTATCTTAAACAGTAATTAAATTCATTATATTGTACTTGAACACTCTTAATTGAAAAATATGTAAACGTAACTCCATGTCACGCGGAGGACGATGGAGTTTCTCGGGTGTAAAAATCCTTAGCATGTCTTCCTTCGGAAGGGAAGTAAAGCCGTTGGTCCCGTGTCGTAGATTTACGGTACGTAAAAGAATCTCAAGCCTGATAGAGAGGCCTCTGAGCAAAATTAAGCGGTCTTTCACACCCAGTATAGAATGAGAACCACACTACTTAAAGCGTCCATAAATAACACGCCATTTACATTTTACAGCATGCAAGGGACCTTGTCCTGCGTCCAGACCGCTGCATCCTCCATCAAGAATGGGATGCAGTATTAGAGGGTGAGACGTGATCGAGTCCCTCCCGGCCGGTTGATGCGGTCTTCTCGATCTGGAGCCCCTGCTTCTCAATCAAGTAGTTCCTCAATTGGCCCCACAGAGAACTCGTGAGGCTGAGTGAACCCTGGACCAGGTCTCCCACGCCGGTACCGTGAATCGAACCCAGGTCTCCCGCGGCCGTGCTACACCACGCTAAGGAGACCACCAAGTGAAAATGACTGATTTTCGATTTCTGAATTATATCAGGTGGACCAACTGCCTCGTACTTGACATATGCAGATACCCCTGCGTGCGTTAACAGAGTTAAAACCAGTATTTAGACAATTAACTGAGCCCTCTTTATTTTACCCTTCTTGCTTATCAGCGGAGACGGTGAACCGGTTCCTCTGATTGAGAGTGGAATACTGGCTGTTTTGCACTTCAATTTACCCGTTGAGTTCGGAAACTCTTTTAATAATCGAAGGGTTATTTCATTTCGTTTCGTAATCAGCTTACCTTTCCCGTAAATTTGGAACTGACACCCCCTAGTACTTACAAACCCATGCCTATGGGTCAGAAGCCTATGTGGGAGCCAACGAAATCACTGAATGGAGAACCTGTTACGAGGGGTCGGCCCATACTGAGGAACTGGGTGATATGAGATCTCAGCAAAATTGTTGATAGGAAAGGTGATGATGGAGTAGTTGGTTGAATGAGTGTTGGGAGAAACCGGAGGACTCAGAGAAAAGCGCTGAGACGCCACTTCGTACACCACGAATCCCACATACCGCGCTTGGGATTGAACCCGGGGCGCCTAGGTGGGAAGTGAGCGGTCTAACCTCCCACGCGCCACTATATTTATTCTAGACACCTCTGAAAAATTTAGCCTAACATTTTTCACGCTTTGCCAGCAATATGTTTAAATCACCAACGTACTACCTTTTAATCCTACTTCTTCGTATTATGATGAGCTTTTCCTTGGTTGTACAATTTTGCTCATTAAATTTATTACTTGCTTCAGTTTTAGCTCCGTTGATAGTGCATGGTACATAGATTTGATAACGAGATTTCACCAGAAATACACGTTTTAGGGTCACCTGTGTCCAAAAGAAAAGGAATTTTTACTAAAAGGTCCAAGTGTCTGTGTCTTCATGTGTCCCTGGGACTGTTTATTCAAAAAGACTTGGTATTTATATTTAGTTTTTTCCAGGGATGCAGTACAAATATTTTCAAAAAAAATCCCCCACCTAAAACTACCCTTTATATGGAAAACAATTTCGAAAATTTAGGTATTCTCATAAATGGCTTCAACATTTTTCATTAAAATACCGCCTATTAAAGATATTTTCATGACATTAAACATACATATTAAATGTTTTGGGAATAGCCTCTGACGACTTCTTTATTCTGGGCGAATTTTACAGATTTTGCTCAACTTGTAAACAACAAGAAATAGTCTAAATTTTACTACACAAATATTAGGTGTCAATAAAACACACAAATTATGTCACATACATTTTTGTTGTAGAACTGAACGTTTCCGAGATATCCCGTGTTACTGGTTTCAATGTTAAGCTATTTAAACGGTACACCATTTTTTTTCGCCTGTCTTTTGCACGCTGCTGGCAAGCACAGAGAACGGACTTTCAATAGTTCCACATACAGACAATGTTAAAAGCAATCTATTTCCTTTGTGTTTACAAAGAATCAAGTTTATCACGACGTAGATAAAAGAATTATGTTTTGTAAGAAAAACGTGTTTGCAGAGATGTAGAGAAAGGCATGTGAATGGAACACATTTGAATCTTTGGTTTGTAATGGCAATTTGCATACATAATCAATCATGTTTTTCATGGAGCTTTATTTATTCGCTCAAAAATAATACCTTTTTTCTGAAAAAATATGGAACAATATTATTACCAACAATGAATATAACATTTTTTCTTTACTACTAATAACAAAACAGAAAAAATCGTTACATTTATTTACACATTATTATAATATTACAAAACATATTCATCACACATCTCTGGCAAACTAAATGTGCAAGGCAGTTTTAGAATATTTACATTTTTTTACTAATTAAAGAGATTTATTTGTAATAGCTGTGTAAATATTGTAACTAGAGCTGTTGCGAAACAATTTCTTTATTATGACCGTTTGAACTGTGACAAATTTCAGGTAAAATGTTTTCCTTGAGATTGAAATTTTACGTAGATAAGATTTACATTACATTACCTGATATGGAAAATTACGTATATCAGCTGGGCTGCCACCAACAATACGACCCTTCGAATTAGGTACTGCTCCTGAAAAATTTAAATTTACGCATTTCACTCTTCATTTTATGCAGCATTGCTTTTAAATTTGCTATTTATCAGATGACCCAACTTCCTGGTATTTGACATGGGCAGATATCCCTTCATGCATTAAAAGAGTGGCAGAACTCAACGGGGAAATCCAAGTTTAAACCGCAACTGGAGAAATGGCCTGAGAAAACTTCATTTTACCAGCGAAGAAAGCATAAATCGCGCTCAATGAGAAGAATAGATGGATTGAAAAAGGGAGGGCTGGTTCGGCTTATTGAGATAAGAAACATGGAAGTTTATGATCTCCGGGTTTATCGAAGCCCTTTATCTCCCTGTTTAAGGTTACCGACTAATATTACAGGCCAACAGCTATTGTTCCTATATTAGGTACATTTTTTGAAAGCGTTGTGCTCCATCAATTAAGGTTATATACCACAGAAAATAACATTCTCAGCCCTTCAAAGTTTGCCTTTTCTCCAGGAGGAAGTACACACGATGCAATACAAGATTTTTTAGAAGCTGTATATAAAACATTTGAAAACAATGGAACATTCTCTTACTTTGTTATTTGATTTAAGCAAAGCCTTTGATTGCATTCCACATGACTTATTGCTAATGAAATTAGAATATTATAGAATTAGAAATACTGAGTTTAACTTCTTTTACACCTATTTAACTGGGCGTAGCCATGCTGTTGTTGTAAATGGTTTAAGTAGTATAAGTAATTACATTGATTTATGTGAACCACAAGGAACTATCTTAGGACCATATCTAATTCTTATTAGGACAAATGACCTGCCATGTACTATACCTGCTAAGACAATTCTATATGTTCTAAGACAATTCCTCTTTTATTTTTACACATAATGAATTTGCTGTTTTAAACACATATTTGTGTTATGACTAACTCAGGGTGCTACTAAATAGTCATCTGGAAATTATTTTTTAACTGTGACAAAATCTAAAAAAATTATTTCAAGCCTTAGATAAAGCTCAAATGATGCTGAATACATTAGTGTAAAATTTTAGACACAGAATTGACCTGGAGTTTACATGTTGAAATGGTCTGTAAAGAGTTATCTAAAGTAGTGTATTTACTAAGAACCATTTATAAGAAAATACCTTGCATCTTTTTAAAGCATATATATATCTTGCTTTGTTTGAAAGCGTTTTAGCTATGGACTGATAGCATATGGGAACTGTTGTAAACTAAATGGATTCTACATCTACAAAAGAAAGATATGAGACTTTTATGTCACACTTCTTACAATGTTCCATGTATACCACTTTTTAAGAAACAGAAAGTTTTAACTATGTTCAATTACTGTATACTACAATTATTATTATAAGGGCAAAATAATGTAAATCAATTTAAACAGAACAGACATGTACACATATTAAATACCAGAAATATTGACAAATTACATGTTCCATTCACTAGACTGAAGAAAGTTAAAGATAGTTCTTTTATAACCAGCATTACAGCCTATAATAAGCTTTCTGAGAGATCTGAATGTAATACAGCTTAAGGCCATAGTAAAACATCTGATGTTTTCCATTCACATGACTTTCTCTACATATCTGCAACAAATTACTGTTAAAAAGCCTATGCTTCAATTTACTTCAAGCTAATCGAGAAAAAATGAGCAAAAATAGTCTTATTACTTGCTTCCTTGTAAGTAGAAGCGAAATAAGGGAGTACCATAGGTTAAAGTGATAGTCAAAAGCTGGTTGCTATGTGACTGATGTTCCTTTGTTTGTATGGACAGGAGTAAACAAATTCCTGTATGAGAAAAATATAAGTTTTTCAAAGCTGAAACCAACAACAAGGAATATCTAAAAAACGATCAACTCCACGAAACAAATTATACAACATAAATTGTGTGTTTTAATGTGATCTACATTTTTTGTATGGTAGGTTTTTGTCCATCTCTTACGGTTTAGCAGCTATGCAAAATTTCGTAAAATTAAGCCAGGATAAACTAGTCTTCAGAGGCTATTCCCAGAAAATTCAAGATATATACAGGGTTACTACAAAAGAAATAGACAACTTCAACTGCCTGTAAAACAAAAACTATTAGAGATAGCAACCTAATTATTTTGGAGGTATGTTGAGAAGCTCTCAAAGTTTTGTTTATTACTATTTTTAACGCTGTAGTGTTTTGTTTGTTGTTGCAGAAGCTGAAATGGCGGAAAATCCTGTGGAAAAGGCATATTGTGTGTTGGAATTTGCTAGAACGCAATCAGCAACTGTTGTCCAACGACATTTTAAAACACGTTACCACAAAAATGAAATGATGCGCTCACAAAAACCAGCATCGTCTTCATCATGTCGCAACATGTCGATGCAAAAGTCACGCCGTATGACCTTATCTTCTTCACTCAGAAACTGCAACATCTGTAATCTGTAAGGCATCATGTGCAGTCGCTTCCACAAGATTTTCCATACAGTTTGCTGTGGAATTTGTAATTGCATGCTTGCCCTAGATGTCGATTTCTGTGGGCTTCTTATGTAGGCAGAACGAACACGTTCAACGTTTTCTTCCGAAACTATTGGTCTTCCCGAGCTCTTCCCTTTGCACAAACTTCCCGTTGTCTCGAATTTTCTATACCAGTCGTAGATTGACTGTCTAGTCGATGGCGTTTTGTGGTACCGTGTTCTAAAATGTCGTTGGACAACAGTTGCTGATTGCGTTCTAGCAAATTCCAACACGCAATATGCCTTTTCCACAGGATTTTCCGCCATTTCAGCTTCTGCAACAACAAACAAAACACTACAGCGTTACCAATAGTAACGTACGAAACTTTGAAAGCTTCTCAACATACCTCCAAAATAATTAGGTTGCTATCTCTAATAGTTTTTGTTTTACAGGCAGTTGAAGTTGTCTATTTCTTTTGTAGTAACTCTGTATATATTATTTTTCAGATAAATCCCTTTAATATACGATATTTTAATCAAAATCCTTAGAGCCATTTTTAAGAAAATCAACATTTTCGAAAAAAGTTCCATGTGGTTGGGGTGGGGCGAATTTCTTGAAAATCTTCGTGTCGCATCGTGTATAAAACTTTAAGTAATAAAATAATTGTTTTGTATGAGCTTGTTTTTTATTTATAGCCAATCGGAGGTAGAAAAAAAACGGCCCTCGTACAACTGGTAAACAGTAAGAGTTAGACCACAGAAAAGAAGATCTCTGGTGAAATCTTGGTATTGTATTTTGAGTAAAAATATAATACTTTCTCTTCTACCATGTATGTACATACTACATGTTAGAAAAATTAAAACAAGATTAAAACTTTTATGTCTTGCAATAATTAATAAATGTGACGAGGGTACTGAGAAGATTTTTGGGTCGCAGGAATGTTGCCATACACTTTGGCAATAGTGTATCACAGGGAAAGGAAGCTATTTTGACGGAAAATGTTTATAAAAAGATGCTCTTAATTGTTAAGGTATTATTTAAAAATTCCGGAAGCCTGTTGAATCGAACAGTATTTGTAAAATCAAAAAGCTTCTAAGATTTATAGCAGACTACACTAAGCATGACAAAAAGATAAAATGTAATTTTCCTGAATGAATTAAAGATGCAAGAGTTAAACATCATAATAAATACATAAAGAAACATGGAAGCAACATCTGAATAGAACAAAAAGGAATAGGCTAGGAAAAGCAGCCTTGAATTACCACCTTCAAGAACAAGGAAGTCTGTAAGGTGGAAGTTATGCTTTAAAAACATTTTTACAAAATTTTATTCTTCTAATTACTTCATGCTAATTGAGATATACATTACCAGAATTGTGATAATTTTAATTGTCCATAATAGTTAGCTATACTTTGAATCTTGGAACTTAAAATACTTGCAACAATGTCGCCGTTGGTGTTGTCATCTAAAATAATTTTAGATAACCTTCTGGTTTACCGGGAAACACGCGAGTCAGTTGAGAAATTCAATGTCATGCCAGCACGTTGCCATGGTAGCTCAGTGGTAGAACAACCGGTTAGAGATCAGGAGATTCTTGGTTCAAATCCCGGCTAAGGCATTGGATTTTCAACTTGATTCCGCCTATCCATTACCAGAAATGTTGTTATTACTTGCTTTCTGGTAAGTAGAAGGGAAATACACTAGGATAAAGTGATAGTCAAATGCTTTAAAATCTGTCAATATGCGTTTGAAATTCAGTCCTCTTAGCGTTATAAGGAGTAAAACAAAAGAAAAAAGAATGACGTACTCATTTGAGAAATGTGTTAGTATTATAAAATTGAAATAAATAACAAGAATATCTTGGAAATGGTTAACTCCAAAAAGTATATAACATAAATTATGTGTGTTTAAAAATATGTGCATTAATTGTGTAGTTAATTTATAAGTATCTGTTACTTCTTACCAGCTATGTAAGAATACTCCAGAGGGTACCCCCAGAAAATCTAATTTAAAACTTTATCTGTCCTTTAAATATCTATAATATAAGATATTTTAATAAATATCGTTAAAATCATTTTTGAGAAAAACAAAATTTACAAAAAATATTTCATGTAAAGTGTAGCTGCAGTGGGAGCTTTTTTCAAAATCTTCGTGTTACATCCTAGGAAGATACTAAAATTAAGTACCAAGTTTGATACAAAGCGGACTTTTCGTTTTTGTCCACACACACATACACATTCACCTTCTTCCAAAAAATGTGTTTGGTATTCTTGTTCATTGAAAGTATTGTACTCCAACATAAAAATTAGATATCCAGATTTCATTAGAAATACAGTTTTAGGGTCCAGTGTATAAAAAAATAATTTTTAGAAGAAGATGTGTGTGTGTGTGCGTGAATGTAAAAACTCGGTAAAATACCAACTTGGTATTTAAGTTAAGTATCTTCCAAGTATACCACACAAATTTTTGGAATAAAATTCTCTATCCTACTACAGCTAAATGAAAAGTTTTTCGAACATTTTGGTTTTCTCAGAATTGACTGTAACGATTTTGATAAAAATACCATATATATTTAATATATTTTTATATAAATATGGAATGTATACCTTGAATTTTCTGGAAACAGCCTCTGAAGACGTCTTCATTTTAGATGACTATGTGTCACTCGTAAACCTTAACAGATGGATTAAAATATACAATTTATCTCAAACATATTCTTTGTTGAGATTTTCCAAAATATTCCTTGTTATTGTTTTAAATTTCACACACTTAAGCTTTTCTCAAACGGTAAGTCTTATTTCGTTTCATACTGTGAACCATGGAAAGAGAAGCGTATTTAATTTTTTTCATATACTGATAGACTTTAAAAATCTGACTATCGCTTTTGCCTAGTATATTCCCTTGTTTCCCTAGTGCTTAGAATCTAGCATATAACTCCACGGCACCTTGGTACACCGCCCGTCCGCTGCGTCCCCCATCTTGGTCTATGACAGACGTCATGGATGGGGTAGAGTGAGAAGACGTGGATAGCGCCTCAAACCCTCCCGGCCGGTTAACGCGGTCCTCATGACCTGGAGCCGCTACTTCTTCATTAAGTAGCACCTGAATTGGCCCCCCAGGGACCTCACGAGGCTCAGTGCACCATGGAATAGGTCTCCAAGTGGGGAAAAATCCACGCTGTGAATCGAACCCAGGTCTCCCGCTTCATAAGCAGCCGCGCTACCATAGAAGGAAGCATGTAAAAACAATTGCTGCTAAAGTTTATCTAGAATTGCAGGATGCAGATAAATGAATAATCCTTTGTAAGAATGGCTTGTTTGAAGAACAGGTGGAGGAAGTCATGTGAATGGAAGCAACAATGTAGGTAGCTATAAAACAGAAAGTTTAGCGATAATGGAACCTTTAAAAAGCCTATTTATATGTGATATGTGGTTTATAGCATGTAATTAACATTTAATGTTAGGGTTTACTACGTACGACTCCACAATTGCTGGACAGCTATAATCTATACAGTGAAGTAATTTAGAAACACATTTAGGAACAAAACCTACCCAGGCTAAGAGTAAAATAGCTTCCAACATTTTTACTTCCTCTACACGTACTATGTACATAGTGTATAGAGAAGGTATTGCACTCCACCCAAAAATTCGATACCGAGATTTCACCGGAAATATCTGATTTAGGGTCCCCTGTATAAAAAAAAAACATTTTCAGAAACAAGTCCTAGTGTGTGTTGGTGTCCATGTGGCTGTGAACAGGATAATTCAAAAACGAAAAGTCGGTAAAATACCAAACTTGGCATTAAAGTTTAGTATCTTCCAGGGATGCGACACGAAGATTATGAGAAAAATCCCCCCACCCCAAACTACCCTTTACATGAAAATGTTTTCGAAAATTTTTATTTTATTAAAAATGGCTCTAACAATTTTGATTAAAATTTCGTATATTCAAGATATTTTTCTGACAAATATAATGTATGTCTTGAATTTTCTGGGAATAGGCCCTGTAAAGTACTTTATTCTGGATGAATTTTACGGAATTTTGAATAACTGCTAAACGTAAGAGATGGACAAAAACCTACGCCACGAAAAATATATAGCACGTTAAAACACACAGTTTATGTGATATACAGTTTTTTCGTGGAGTTCATCGATTTTGAGACATTTCTTGTTTTTGGTTTCTACTTTGAAAAACTTATATTTTTCTCATACAGGAATTTCTAGATTGCTGTCCATACAAACAAAGGAGCCTCAGTCACATAGCAACCAGCTTGTGACTATCAGTTTAACCTATGGTACTCCCTTATTTTGCTTTTACTTACAAGGAAGCAAGTAATAAGACTATTTCTGCTAATTTTGCTCAATTAGCTTGAAGTAATTAGAAGCTAAGCTTTTTAACAATAATTTGTTACAGAGATGTAGAGAAAGTCATGTGAATGTAACACATAAGATTTTTCCTGCTATACGGCGTGAAAAAATTTGGAAATACAACCTGTTAATGTGATGGTCTTGGGCGAGATTTCCACTGCAAATATCCCGTTTACGAATTTATTTCAGTACTTGGGTGCATGATGACTTTCAAAGTCAAAATCTTTTAAAATTCTCTCCCAGAGGTCCCGAGTTCGGTTACCGGTTGGGGCGGAGAATTTATCATATTTATTCCCCACAGGGTCTGAAAGTACATATGGAGAGTGAACGTGAGTTTGAGGAAAATAAAACGATTTATACCCAAAGTAAAGAACTTACCGATTTGACCTTAGATTTTAAAGGGGGCTATATAAATGAAACCGTTTAAAAATATTTAAAAGACTCTTACTAAAGTTTAAGTATTTTAAAATGGAGACCAATGACAAATAACAATATCTTGGAAATAGTTACCACTGCAAAAAAAAAAAAAAAAAAAAATTGTATGTCACACTGTGTGTTTTAATGATATCTATGTGTATCACTTTCGGTTTATCAGTCATGCAAAGCTCATCCAGAACATAGAGGACTTCAGAAACTTTTACCAGGAAATTCAAAATGTGCATTTTGTCTTTCATGTTAATATCTGTAGTTGTTTTAATCAAAATCATTACAGCCGTTTTTGAGAAAATCAAACATTTTGAACAGTTTTCCATGTAAAGGGTAGTTTGGGGGGGGGGATTCCTGTCGCACCCTCGGAAGATACCAAATTTAAATACCACGTTGGTATTTAAAGGTCTTTTCGTTTTTGAGCTATGCTGTCCACAGACACACACACACAGACCCGGACCATTTTTCTAAAAATGCTTTTTCTGGATTCAGGGGGACCAAAAACATGTATTTTCGGTAGAACCTCGGTATCGAAATTGTGGGTGCATTATAATACATTTTCTACACACTATGCACATAGTACGTGTAGAGAAAGTAAAAGTCATTTTTGGTAAAAGTCTGTGTCACGAGTTCTTGTTCCAACGACTGCAGACAAATGTGCCTGTGATAAAGAATGGGGAGGGCCCAAGTAAAATAAACGGTGTGATACACACTTGGATGCTGAATAACCTCTGAAGTACACTTTATTTTGTATAACCGTAAGAGATAAGCAAAATCTTGTTCTACATATATGTAAATCGCGTTAAAACACACAGTTTATTCCACATATTTATGCAGACATTCCTCGTTAGTTGTTTAAATTTTGAATTATACTATACTTGTTCTCAATTGGGAAGTGCCCATTTGTTTCATATTTCTTTTGTTTGACTCCTGCCCATGCAAAGACAACGTAATTTTATTGCATGCATAGTGACGAGGCTTAAAAGAATAGGATTATCGCCTTAAATGTAATGCACTTCCTTAAGTCCCTTTCATTTGTAAGTAGCAAGTACCAAGACCGCTTCTGCAAATTTTATGTGAATTAGCATGGATTAATAATTATTTATAAGAATAATTTGCTTGTAGAACAGATAGAGCAAGTCATGTGAATGGAAGACTTCAGAATTTTAAAGTAAGTACTGATAAATGTTTTAAAATCTGATGTGTTCCAATCACATGCCTTCCTCTACTTCTTTGTAACAAATTATTGTTAAAAAGCGTATTCTTTCATCTACTTTCTTCTCTCTTGTAAGTAGAAGAGAAATAAGGGAATACACTAGGCTAAAACGATAGTCGAATCTTTTAAAAGCTGTATGCCAAGTCGTTGAAATCCGTTTCATCCATTGCCAGAATTTGACAAATTCTAGTATAAGAAAAGTTGAATCATTTCGAAACTGAAAGCAATAACAAGAAATATTTAAAAAACGGTCAACTTTATGAAGCATATGTATATGATATAAATTGTCGGTTTTAACGAGATCTACATTTTTTGTATAGTACGCTTTTGTCTGTCTCTTACGTTTGACAGTTACACACAATTCAACAAAATGTATCCAGAATGAACAGGTCTAGAAACTATTCCCAGAAAACTCAATATATACATTTTATTCGTGATGTACTGAGCTTAAATATACGACATTTTAATAAAACTCGTTAGAGCCATTTTTTTTGTAGATTGGGGTGAGGGAGTTTTTTGAAAATTTGCATGTCGTATCCTTGGAAGATACTGATTTTAAATACGAAGTTTGGATATAGGGGACCCTAAAACGTGTATTTCCGGTGAAATCTGGGTATCGAATTTTTTGATGGAATGCAAAACCTCTGTATATCATGTACATAATTCGTGTAGAGAAAGTAAAAATAACAGTGCATTCGAAATACTTTATTATCATTTATCTTTCACCTTTAACTACCTCTCCACATAGTGGGTCTTTATTCACTTGTAACAAGAAATCCGTTTTTGTAAGTCTTCGTCAAAGGTTAATGCCAAGCCTGCACATGTTTCCCAGTATCTCCGTCGGTGAAATATTTCTCTGAAAGGAATTTCTTCATATGAAGGTCGCTTGGTGCCAAATCCGACCAATAGGGAGGGTGGTAGTATCGTTCCCAGCCAAATAATGCAATCAAATCTAGAGTCTGTTTGATTATGCTTGGTAGGAGATTGTCAGTAACGAAAAGGATTCCACGTCTTCTGTTCTGGATTGCTCTGTGGCGGTTTCATTGTGTCTGACAATAGACGTCCTTGTTGATTGTCGCATTCCTAGACAAGAATTTAACAAGCCTTGTGTTTTCCAGAAAACCGTGCACATAATCCTACTGCTGGTTATTGTCTGGATATTTTCTTGTTCACGGGAGATGTATTCCCCCGTTCCTTGAATTCTTGCTTTGATTCAGGAATGTCTCACACAGTATTTTGAAAGTAAATAATTGAACAATAAGTTGCTAAACCAACTCCGCCCCAAGCTAATAAAATTCTAATTAATTATATTAATAATCACTCTCAACGCTACAATATTATAAAAATTCCCATAAAATCTTTAAAGTTTCATATACAAGATATTCTATACTTGTTCTATCATTTATACTTAAAAAGGTTACTCCTTTATCTACATCATGCTGACTAGTAAAGTGATAATACCCGACAGATAAGTAAGAGTAAATTAATATTAAAATATGAAAAGAAATCAAATAAATATAAGAAATCCCATAAATAAGGAAGAAAAATAACATAAACAAACAGAGAACATTTAAGGAAGTAAATAAAATAATAAATAGAATGCAATTAGGAATAAAAACATAATCGAAACTACTTAAATAAAGCTAGCTGAGTTAAAAGGGAAAAGGGAGAGTAGAAATAAAATCGTTTAAAAGTACGAAGAGTCGTTAGTGAACAGTAGACACTGGTATTTCAAAGCCTAGAAGTTCAGAGCTGCAGACAATAAGTGGAAATACCCAGGCAAAATTCACGCTCCACCAAACATAGAATGTTAACTTTATTTGTGAACGATTTTTGCGAGGCTCGGCCCTGAAACATACTCTTGGAGCTTGGACGGCCAGGGGGACGTGTGAAGTATCGAGTACGGGACAGTAAAGGGCATTCAGGAACAGATACAAGCGGGTGTTAGCGTTTCATTAAAGTTCCACTTCTGGGAATAGGCTCTGGAGATATCTTTATTGAGGATGTATTTTGCTGAATTTGCGTGAATGATAGACCGCAAGAGATAGGCAAAACCTTACTATACAAAAAATGTAGATCTCATTAAAATACATAATTGATATCATATACATTTATTCTGTGTAGGTGACCATTTCAAGATATATATTTTTATTGGTTTCATTTTTAAAGTACTGTAACTTTTCTCAAACGTTTCGATTCATTTCTCTTGTTCTACTCCAGGCCATGCAAAGCGAGCTCAAATATAAAACTAAATACCAAAATTGGTATTTAAGTTCATTACCTCCAAGAATGAGACACGAAAATTCTCAATAAAATCCTCCCAGCTCCAACTAACCTTTGCATGGAAAAATTAAGACAATTTCGATCTACTCAGAAATGGCTCTATCAAGTTTTATATGCCGTATATTAATAAAATGTGTATGTTGAATTTTCAGGGACTGACCTCTGAAGACCTCTTTGTTCCAGATATTTTCTGTATAACTGTAGGACATAGACAAAATCTTACTACACAAAATATGTAAACCTTATTAAAACACATACTTTAAGTCACATACTGTTTTCGTGGTTAACCATTTCTGAGGTATTCTTTGTTATTTGCTTCAGATTTAAAATAAACTTTTTTCACACGGAAATTGGTAAACTCCTGGCTCTGCATAGAAACGGATTTCAACCGCATGGTAACCAGCTTTTTAAAGATTTGACTATCGTTTTAGCCTACTGCATTCCCTTATTTCCCCTCCACTTACAAGGAAGCAAGTAATAGGACCGTTAGCCTGAGGTAGATAGAAGAAAAGCTTTTTAATAATAATTTATTACAAAGATGTAGAGAAAGTGATGTAAATGGAACACATCAGAAGGGAGTATCGAATAAAGATCTAAAAATCTGTACCGATATTGAGTATCGAGAAAGTATTGCCTAAGTACATGAGGAAAGTATTTGATGTTAAAAGTTCTGCGTTACTATTCCACAGTCTGATAGTCCAAATGCTAAACCAAACTTAGAAAACATTAAAGTGTATTAGAATTTACCTGAAAAAGTACCCAGCAAAAGAGTAGTGAATATATAATATATACACCACATGTTTCCTTGTTGTCTTGCAGTGAAGATCTTGACGCTATCTGCTTAAAATGAAGATGAATGTACGCAAACAAATTTATCTACCGCAGCATGACAGTTTATCAGATATTCTTATCATCACCTTCTGATACTTGTCAGGCAACTTGAATTCGTGTTTACAGAAAAGAGAAATTTTTCATTCACCATTATCTGCTGCAAGATAACACATGTCATTTCAGTAAATATTGCTGTTGAGAATGTTTGTGTTCAAAAGAGCCTGCCAATATACAGCTAAGATGTGTTGTCACATTCCCCTGGCCGTTTCAAAACGAAGATAGCAGTCGATTAGCCTACACTTTGTCTTGTCCGAAACTTGATGTCGCAACTTTCAAACTATTCTATATAAGGTTTTATGTTTGTTTAAAAATCGCACATATTTGGGATTAGGCAGCGAAGGAACAACGCTTGTCATACGCCACACCCACATGCTACGTTTTCCATTACTAAGGTGACCTGTGCCGCGCCGGCGTGTCTATCAAACCACGCATACAATACGCGACTGGGACCTTCGCTACCAACCGTAATCGCTCTTGGAGTGGGCTATTTGGTTATGTACAACTGCCTAATCCATGGTGATTTTATGGCAGTCTTTATTTGTGCCTAATTTAGAGCTGAAATTTATATAAACATATCATGTACGGTATGACCAACAAGGTCCACATCTTCCTTTGGTGTCGTTTTGAAACACCGTGTATACTCGCTCTTGTATAGTGACTGAGTGATTAGACGGCTCGAGTCATCCCAAGCGAGCGCATGTGGAAATTTTGGCTGGCAAAGCGGTACAGGGGCGGGTTTTCTTTGGTTCTTCGGGTTCCCCCGCCATCAGATTCCACCGGTGCTTCATCTTCATTCCATGTGTCAAGAGTGTCATCACCTGCAGTGCCACAAACATCTGATGTGTTACAAACACATGAGTTTCTCTACATCTAATCCAGAAAAAAAAATAGCAGAAACAGTCTTATTAATTGCTTCCTTTTAAGTAGAAGGAAAATAAGGGAGTACCC
The DNA here is from genome assembly GCA_030762935.1 of Hymenopus coronatus. Classification (NCBI taxonomy): domain Eukaryota; kingdom Metazoa; phylum Arthropoda; class Insecta; order Mantodea; family Hymenopodidae; genus Hymenopus; species Hymenopus coronatus. The sequence continues at coordinate 80,929,515 of CM060885.1, forward strand.
TATGTTAAAATGACAGCCAAAAGCTCCTTGCTATGTGACTCAAGTTCCTTTGTTTGTATGTATAGGAGCTGACAAATTCCTGTATGAGAAAAGTATAAGTTTTGTAACGCTGAAACCAAAAATAAAGAAATATCTCAAAAACGATAACTCCACCAAAAAATGTATATAACATTAGTTGTGTGTTTTAACGTGCTCTACCTTTTTGAGTGATAAGTCTTTGTCCATCTCTTACGGTTTAGCAGTTATGCAAAATTCCGTAAAATTCATACAGAAGAAAGTAGTCTTCAGAGACTATTCCCTGAAAATTCAAGATGTACATTTTATTTGGCAGGTAAATATCTTTAATATACGATATTTTAATCAAAATCGTCAGGGCCATTTTTTGAGAAAATCAAAATTTTCAAAAATTTTCCATGTAAAAGGCAGTTGGGGGTGGGTGTTTTTTTTTTTTTTTTTGAAAGTGTACTTGTCGCATGCTTGGAAGATACCAAAATTAAATACCAAGTTTGGTATTTAACGGTCTTTTCGTTTTTGAGCTATGCTATCCACAGACACACACACACACACACACAGACACACACGGACATTTTTCTAAACATGCTTTTTTGATTTAGGGGGACTCAAAACATGTATTCCCGGTGAAATATCGATATCGAATTGTTGGATGCAATACAATAAGTTCTCTTTACACTATGTACATATTACGTGTAGAGAAAGTAAAACCTCTTGTAAAATATATACTTGATGTTCTTATTTAACAGAAGTAAGATTTTTAACAACAGAGATGTTTCAGAAATGTAGAGTGAATGGAACACACCCACATTTCTGATTTGTAAAATTACTACATTATCTGGGCGGTGTCGTGTGTTAGACCACACGCTTCCCGTCTAGGCGGCCCGGGTTCGATCCCATGTGGGACTCATGGTGGACGAAACGACGTCTGACCGCGTTTTCTCCGGGTACTTCAGTTTCCCCCACCACTCATTCCACCAATGTTCCATTATCACCTTTCCTGTCAACAATTTCGCTTACATTTCATATCAACCACTTCATGTTCATGCCTGGCTACGGGCCGCCCCTCGTAACAGGTTTTCCATTCTCTTTTTCGCGCCGTTGGCTCCGCTAAAGGCTTCTGGCCCCTAGGATTCTGACTTATAAGACCTAGAAGGTATCAGTGCTACAATAGGGAAGGGTAAGCCGAAACGAAAATATAAGATCTATTTTTTAACATGTGCCATGTAAGTTGGGTTAAGTTTGTTGGAGAGTAAATATTCCTCTTCCAATAGAACAAGTGACCAGGAGAAGAGAGAAGAAGAAAAGAACATCTGATATGTTCCATTCACATGACTTTCTCTACATCTCTGTAGCAAATTATTGTTAAAAAGCTTATGCTTCCAATTACTTCATGCTAATCCAGAAAAAATTAGCAGAAATCGTCTTATTATGTGCTCTCACATACGAACCTTTCTCTAAAAATGCGTTTTTTGGATTCAGGGAACCCAAAACCTGTATTTCCGGTGAAATTTCGGCATCTAATATTTGGGTGGAATGCACTACGTTCTCTTACGTGTATAGAAAGTAAAAATACATTAACTTGTGTGTTTTAAGGATATCTACATTTTTGTGTAGTAAGGTTTTGTATTTCTTTTACGGTTTATTATTTATGCATAATTCAAAAAACTTCGTCCAGAATAAAGAGGCCTTTAGAGTCCTTTCCCAGGACATTCCTAAAACATTCCTAAAAAATATATATAGTTTATTTTTCCTGTCAATATCTTGAATATAAGAGACTTTAATCAAAATCGTTTAGAACCATTTTTGGGAAAATCAAGTTTTCGAAATGCTTTCCATGGAAAGAATAGTTGGGAGTGGGGAGATTTTCTTTAATATCTTCGTGTCACGTCCTTGGGAGATACTGAACTTAAATATCAAGTTTTTATTTAAAGAACTTTTCATGTTTGAGCTAAGCTGTCCAAAGACACACGCAGATACCTTTTCCTAAAAATATTTTTTTGAATTTAGGGGATCTCAGTATCTTTTTTTCTTTTGAGTCCAATACAATACTCTCTGTATACACTAAGTACATAGTACTTGTAGAGAAAGTAAAAATATATTTGTTTTAATCCAGTGATAATATATATTTCCGGTGAAATTTTGACATCGAATTTTTAGGAGCAATAATAGAGGTAGTAATGCAGGTTGATTTCATTTTATTGAAGGAAAAAGCAAGGCAATCAAATAAAATGCAAGTATAGTTATTTTACGTATCGGGTTCAGATATTCCGGAACGAATGTCGCATTAAAATAAAATAGTAATAAAATGTATCTTTCTCCAATAAATGACAGTTTTACTGTCACTTTTATGTCCAGTTCTAGGCAGTCTGAAACACGCATAATGCTGCCATTAAAGCAGCAACAAACGTAACATACGCTGCTCATGTGTAAGGATACTGTGAGAATCCGTATAATGCTCAGGTTTGCAGTTCTGATTGTTCTCTTGCACTCCTGCTATGCCGGTAAGTATTAAGTTGGTATTGGCTTTAAATGTTTGCCACACAAGCCATGTGTAGGGCAGGAGTTGGATAGGTAGAGTCAGACTGACAAAGTTTAGCCATAGCCTGATTTGAACCACAAATCTGCCGATCTCTAGCCGGTTGCTCTGCCACTGAGCTAACATGACAACATGCCAGCATAGCATTGAACTTCTCAACTGATGTGTTCCATTCGCATCCTTAGAAGCTAAACAAAAATACCAAGTTTGGTATTTAACTGTCTTTTCGTTTTTGAGCTACAAATACAAACACATAAACACAAGAATTTTTACAAAACATTCCTTTTTTTTGGACTCAGGAGAGCCAAAACACAAATTTCCGGTAAAGTATCGACATTTGTGCGTAGAGAAAATAGGAATGTAGTTCACCTCAAAAAACAAATTATATCATATACCTTAATTTTTGCTGTAGAGCATTGTCATCATGAAAACATATTCTTACTTTCTCTACACGTACTGTGTACATAGTGTATAGAGAAGGTATTGCACTCCACCCAAAAATTCGATAACGAGAATTCACCGGAAATATATATTTTAGGATCCCCTGTAACCAAAAAGAGCATTTTCAGAAAAAGGTATGTGTGTCCATGTGTCTGTGACCACGATGACTCAAAAACGGAAAGTCGGTAAAATACCAAACTTGGTATTTAAGTTTAGTATCTTCAAGGGATGCGACAGCAAGATTTTGAGAAAAATTCCCCTACTCCAAACTACCTTTTACATGGAACTTTTTCGAAATGTTTGATTTTCTCAAAAATGGCCTTAAGGATTTTGATTGAAATTCTATATATTGAAGATATTTACCTGACAAATAAAGTGTATATCTTGAATTTTCTTGGAATAGCCTCTGAAGACTACTTGATTCTTGTATGAACTTTACGGAATTTTGCATAATTGCTAAACGGTAAGAGATGGACAAAAACTTACTACACAAAAAATGTAGAGCACGTTAAAGCACAAACTCCTGTCCTACATACGGTTTGTGTGAAAAAGCAATTAAATTAATACAAACTGACCATAATAGTTGGCTTTGCAATGAACCCTGGGACTTTGAGTTCTTACAGCTTGTAAGTCGCCATTGGGGTAATTTAAGATCACCTTGTGGTTTACCGGGAAACATGCGAGTCAGTTGAGAAATTCAATACTATGCCAGCACGTTGCCATGGTAGCTCAGTGGCAGAGCAACTGGCTAGAGACTCGGAGATCCGTGGTTCAAATCCTGGCTATGGCATTCAATTTTTCAGTCGATTCTACCTATCCAACTCCTGTCCTACACACGGCTTGTGTGAGAAAGACTATTAAAAGTATAACTTAGTTTAGTTACTTTGAGGTGCTGTTAATACTGAAAACAAAAACAAATATTATTGCATTCTATTTCAGAATCTTCTGTATTAAACCGCATGCTAGAAGACCGAATAATGGGAGGATGGCCCGCTCGTATTAGCGAATATCCATTTATTGTAAGTATTCAGTATCCTAAACAAGCTATCTTAATTTTCAGAAATGTAGAGCAGAACTTATTATTTACTGGAGGATTTAAAGATTCTAGTGAGGTAGGAGAAGTGGTTACAAGTCCCTTCAGGATAGTGGTGGTCTTTAATGCTACGCTGTCACTTGGATGCCCAGAAATGAAGCGCAAATGTCTCGCTGCGGAGTTGATGCTAAAAGATGTAGTAGTTTCATTTCCTGATGAACCAAAAGCTGATGTAAATAATTCAGCTTTTCAGTCATTTGTAAATGCTACACCAGATTTTATGGAAGTCACGATTACTTCAGCATTGTTGACGAGGACGATTGCCAAATAGCATAATCCGTCGTGGACGTTATCCAACACAATGAAGTGAATGTGATGTGACTTGTTGGTCCAGGGGCGCCTTTTTTGATAGTTTTAATGCCCGTTTTTACTACATATGGCACCGCAGGCGATACACTGATGATACATGGATTGAAGACAGAGCACTGGTAAGATGCGATGGCGGTGGAAACCGGAGAAAATCTTCCTCTGCGCCGCTTTATCCACTCACATGCGGTCGCCTGGGTTCGAACCCGGTAAGAGGCGCGTATTCTAAGCACTCTGTCACGGCGTGGCCTTTCATATATGCCTGTTTAAATTACATATCATTATATACTTGATTATACAAATATCGTACAGCTCTTATTTCCTACATCCCTCGTAATTATTGATAGAAGTGTTTTCTTAAAATTAGTTTAAGTTCTATTATTGTTGTTATTATTACTATTTTTATTATCATTATCATCATCATTTCAAATTTAAAATACTATAATCATGCTAGTTGATACCATAGTAGCCCAACCAACTTTTATTATTACTTTCTCTACACGTACTATGTACATAGTGTATAGAGAAGGTATTGCACTCCACCCAAAAATTCGAATTCGAGATTTCACCGGAAATGTATGTTTTAGGGTCCCCTGTGTCCAAAAAAGGCATTTTAAGAAAAAGATCTGCATGTGTGTGTGGTGTCCGTGTCGCGGAAAGCAAAGCGCGGCGAATCGAATAATATCTTCCCCTGGTTAATAAATGAAACGGCTCTCACTAGATGGAGGCAAGACGCGCAAAACCGAAGGCTTCGCAAGCAAATTGCAATTAATTCTTCCTCTCTGGTAGGCAGTTTCATATCGGTATCAATCGTGTCCTGTCGAGAGACTTCGTACTCTTCACCTGACATACCAAGGTCACCGTTATCTAGTAGTTTCCTTACGCCACTATCAATCATTACGCTCTTAACTTTTATTTGCAGTATTAAATACTAATAAAATAAAATATATGGTCATAGTAAAACGAATAACGTTTTATAAGACTCTGAAGCGATTTAGTCATAATTCTGAATATCATTGTAATGCATATGCTTGAACGAAAGTTTCAAATATATCTAAGTATATTTAACTTAATATCGAGTTAAAAAAACTGAAGTGTTCCATTCACATGACTTTCACTACTCTCTGCATCAAATAATTCTTAAAAAGATTATTCTTCTATTTACTTAATGCAAATCAGGAAAAAAAATCAGAAATAGTCTTATTATTACTTGCTTGTAAATAGAAGCGAAATAAGATAGCTTAAAATGATAGTCAAAGCTAGTTACTATTTCACTGAAGTTCCTTTGTTTGTATGGACAGCAATTGCCAAATTCCTGTATGACAAAAGTATACGTTTTCAAAGCAGCCACCAAAAATAAGGAATGCCTAAAAACGATGAACTCCACGAAAAATATGTATGTAACATAAATTGTGTGTTTTAACGTGATCTACATTTTTCGAGCAGTAAATTTTTGTCCATCTCTTACGGTTTAGCAGTTACATAAAATTCTTACAGAATAAAGTATCCTTCAGAGGCTATTCCCAGAAAATTCAAGATATACATTTTATTTGGCAAGTAAATATCTTAAATATAATAGATTTTAATCAAAATCTTTATAGCCATTTTTAAGAAAATCAAAATTTTCGACATTTTTCCATTTAAAGGCTAGTTTAGGGTGGGGGGATTTTCTGGAAAATCTTCGTGTCGCATCCCTGGAAGATACTAAATTTATATACCAAGTTTGGTATTTTACCGAATTTTCGTTTTTGAGTTATCGTGTTCACAGGCATACGGACACACGGACACACACACACAAACACAAACACGGACCTTTTTGTGAAATTTTTTTATTTGATACAGGTGACCCTAAAACGTACATCTCCGGTGAAATCTCGGTATCGAATTTTTGGGTGGAATGCAATACATTCTCTATACACTATATACATGGTACATGTAGAAAAGTAAAACACTAAGTAGGTAATAAGAACATTTCTGATAAAGTTTATCACGATTTATATGCAATATTTAGAAGAATAAGCTTATTAACAATAATTTGTTACAGAGATATTGAGTTTACTTGTGGCATCAATTTGATATTTAGTTTTCTGTTTTCAGTTGTCCTTTGAAACGAGAAATAAGGCACTTTACTCGCAGTTCTGTGGAGCATCAATTATCAGTCATTCTTGGGCTGTGACCGCAGGTCACTGTGTCAATGGGTAACACTTTATTTTATTTTATCACAGGCCTATGCATCTCTTCCGTTAAGTTTTACCGAATATTAGGACGATTCATATTTTAAAATATATATATAGCTAGCACAAGTTGGTGTTATCATCGTACAATGTAATTATACTGTTACAATATGATAACGATTCATAGGTATAGTTATAATTGTAATTTTATTAACTTGAGTTAGAACTCGTGCTGTTGAAGACCCTTATATTTTAACAGGACAAATCTTAATTAGTTTATATTTCCATTATTATATTCAAATCTTTTAGTTATTGAAAGTTTGATATTGAAGGCATTTTATTTAAATTAATGAAAGAATGAATATTATTTTGTACAACTTCTTTTATATAATTTTTTATATATTTCTTACTCTAACCTAAACTAGGTATGTACAAATTTTAATCGTTTTTTCACACAAGCCGTGATTAAGACAGGAGTTAGATAGGTAGAGTCAGACTGAAAAATGCAATGCCATAGCCGGGATTTGAACCACTGATCTCCAGATTTCTAGCCTGTCGCTCTGCCACATAGCTACCATGGCAACATACCGGCATGGCATTCAATTTCTCAATTGACTCGCATGTTTCCCGGCAAACCACAAGGTGATCTCAAATTATTTTGAGATGACAACCCCAATGGCGACTTACAATATCCCAGAATTCATAGTATAGACAGCTGTTATGTACAATTGTGGTGTAAGTAGAATTCGTGTGTGCGAGTCAGTTGAGAAATTCAATACTGTGGCCACATGTTGCCATGGTTGCTCAGTGATAGAGCAACCGGTTAGAGACCGGGAGATCCGTGGTTCAAATCCCGGCTGTGGCATTGAATTTTTCAGTCTAACTGTACCTGTCCTACACAGGGTTTCTGTGAGAAAACAGTTAAAATTATCATTTTTTCCACTTTTTCTGTGTAGTTTTCAATCGCTTCTGTGCTCCTTGACTTCAATGATAAAGCTTTTCTGTTTATTATATCTGTTTATTTGCCTTCTAAAAATCTGCAAAGAAAATGCACTTCAGTTATTCGTTTAACATGTCGCTGAAATGGAAAAAGTACAGAATTGCTCAGTGATTCTTTATTACTTTGGAATGGGAACTATTGTGTGGAAATAAATGGAAATTGAATGTTCTTGTAGCTTTTCGCTATCTATGGACACAGATATTTGTACAAAGACTTTAAACTCAGTCAAAAATCCATTTCTGATGAGGAACACCCAGAATGCTTGGCAGATTTTACTGCCGAGGTATTTTCTTGAAAAAGTATGCAATATTTTTCGCTAATTGTTGGACGAAATTATGTGAACTGATAGAGGCCATAGTTGTGTCACGGGAACGAAAATTCTTACTTTTCATGAACAATTAAAGATGAAAACTGTGTCGGCAGCACAATGAATGCAGCGACCTCTGATATTGACAAAAAGCGAGTGAAAGTTTCAGTTTCGAAAAGTGTCCAAAGTGCTAAAAGTGTTTTTCTGAAGTATTAGTTTTGTTCAGATATTATGGTAACAAAAAATATATGACATAAATTGTGTGTTTTATCGTGATATGCATTTTTCGTGTAGTAAGTTTTTGTATTTCTCTTACGGATTACCACTTATGCCAAATGCAATAAAAATCATCCAAAATAAACGTGTCTTCAGAGGCTATGCTAAAAAAATCAAGATATGCATTTTATTTGGCAAGTAAATATCTTAAATATAAGAGAGTTAAATCAAAATCGTTAGAGGCATTTTTAAGAAAATCAAAATTTATGATTTTTTTCCTTATAAAGGGTAGTTTGGGGTGGGGGATTTCCTTGAAAATCTTCGTGTCGCATCCTTGGAAGCCACTAAATTTAAATACCAAGTTTGGTATTTTACCAACTTTTTGTTTTTGAGTTATCGTATTCACAGACACACGGACACACATACACACACACGGACCTATTTTCTGAAAATGCTTTTTCTGGATACAGAGGACCCTAAAACATACATATATTTCCGGTTAAATCTCGGTATGAAATTTTTGGGTGCATTACAATACCTTCTCTATACACAATGTATATAGCACGTGTAGAGAAAGTAAAAATTAAATTTGTGTTCATAGCTTACAACGGGACACTGTCATATTGATATTACAGATCAAGCCGAGACTGCTCAAGTGAGAGATCTAAAATAAAAAATCTGACGTGTTACAATCACATACATTTTTCTACAGCTCTGTAACAAGTTAGTGTTAAAAGGCTTATTCTTTTATCTACTTTCTGATAATCGAATTATGCATTCTCAGAAATTGTCTTAATTACTTGGTAAATAAGGGAATACAGGAAACTAAAACGATAGTCAAAACTTTTAAAATAATCCCGCTACCCTAAATTACCCTTTATATAGAACTTTATTCAAAAATTTTGATTTTGTCAAAAATTGCTGTAACGATTTTGATTAAAATATCGTATACTAAATATATATACTTGACGATTAAAATGTATATTTTAAATTTTCTGGGAATGGCCTCTGAAGACTACTTTATTCTGAATGAATTTTACGGAATTTTAATAATCTGCTGAACCGTAAGAGATAGACAAAAACTTACCACACAAAAATGTAGAGCACGTTAAAACACATAATTTAAGTTTATATACATTTTTTTCGCGGAGTTGGTCGTTTTTGGAATATTCCTTGTTTTTGGTTTCAGCTTCGAAAAACTTATTTTTTCATACAGGAATTTGCCAATTCTTGTCCATACAAACAAAGGAACTTCAGTCACATAGCAACCAGCTTTTGACTATCACTTTAAATTATGGTACTTCCTTATTTCGCTTTTACTTACAAGGAAGCAAGTAATAAGACTTGTAATTTTTTCTGGATTGCAATGAAGTAAATAGAGCATAACCTGTAGAGAAATAATTTGTTGCAGAGATACAGAGAAAGTTATGTGAATGGAAGACATCAGATTTTTATTTATTGTGTTGGTAGTGTAGTTGTATGAACATGTGCCATAATTCTATTGTCATACGTTGAATAATGTGCTTGTGTTTGATTTTCTGCAAGGATCGTATCACTAAAGAACGTATGCTTCCGTGCCGGTTCAACCTACAGGGAGAATGGAGGAGAAATCCACGATATTAGCGAAGTAATCGTTCATCCCAATTACACTGAAGGAAGAGACTACGACCTTGCTGTCGTTAAGGTAAGATTGAGCTTCTGTAAGACTCTCTCGCTAGAGGCCTTTGGCCCATATTTGGGCCATTTATGTGGTATTTGTGATGAACATTTGTGTTGTATTGTTTCGGGGCTTTGGAGGGGAATAAGGTAACGGGTTGGATCGGCGGCTAGCTAAGCAACTGTGTGACGGTCTCAGGGTGTGCGGGGAAACCTGAATGAAACTCAGCTAAAGGTTTGCAAGTGACCTTTATTCTCCCGCATGTAATGTTTCACTTTTGGCTTAAGCGATACTTGGCGAAGAGGCAGCGAAAATAAATATAACGTCGTAAATAAAGTAAACAGACGACTACGCGATATAAACAGGCAGCAAAGAGAATCTGAATACAGAAATATATCGTCACTGCACTTACAAAACGAAATAAAAATTGAGTGGGGTAAAGAAACATATATGTTAAAATTGTGTATGAAACAAAGATCGGGAATAGCGTGGCTCAGGTTGGGAGGATGGAAAACCCGTAAGGTAGTTGATGAAGCTGGTAGGCGGAAATTTAAGTCTTGAGACTCCCTGAAGCCAAAAAAAGATTTTTAGAAAATGTGTGTGTGTCTGTCTGTCTGCCAGTCTGTCGGTGTGTCTGTGTTTGTGGGCAGCTCAAAAATGAATATACCGTTAAATACCAAACTTGGTATTTCAGTTTGGTATCTTCCAAGGATGCGACACGAAGTTTTTTTAAGAAAAGTCCCCACACCAAACTACCCTTTACATGAAAATAAATTTCAGAAATTTTGAATTTCTTAAAAATGGCTCTAATGATGTTGATGAAAATCTCGTATGTTTAAGATATTTATTCGACAAATAAAATGTATATATTGAATTTTCTAGGAATAGCCTCTGAAGACCACTTTACTCTGGAAGAACTTTACGAATTTTTGCATAACTGCTAAACCGTAAGAGATGGACAAAACTTACCGTACAGAAAATGTAGAGCACATTAAAACAAACAGTTTATGTTATATACATTTTTTTCGTGGGGTTGATCGTTTTTAATATATTCCTTGTTTTTGGATTCAGCTTTGAAAAACACACTTTTCTCATACAGCAATTTGCCAACTCGGTCCATACAAACAAACGAACTTTAGTCACATAGCAACCAGCTTTTGGCTTTGACTTTAACCTATGATACTCCCATATTTCACTTCTGCTTACAATAAAGCAGGAAATAAGAGTATTTCCGCTAATTTTTCTCAATTAGTATGAAATAAATAAAAGAATAAGCTTATTAACAATAATTTGTTACAGAGAAAGTCATGTGAATGGAACACATCAGATTGTTTTATGTGTTTCAGGTTAGCAATCCGTTTCGGTACAACCATGATGTGCAGTCAATTGCATTAGCTCGCACCGCTCCTCCTACTGGAACTCCAGCGGTGGCCCTCGGATGGGGCACCATCCAGTTCCAAGGTCCTAAACCCTATCAGCTTCATCAAGTTGCGGTCAACATCACAGATCACGATTTGTGTAACCAGCAGTACCGGAATATCTCCGATGTAACAAATCGTATGCTGTGCGCCAATGTTCCTCTAGGAGGAAAAGACGCTTGTCAGGGCGACTCTGGAGGGCCGCTTGTGGCTCGAGGTGAACTTGTAGGAATTGTGTCCTGGGGAGGTGTCTGTGGTGATAAACACCATCCTGGAGTGTATACTGACGTTGCTTTCTTTAGTTCTTGGATATCCTCTAAAATCGGGGATCAGTAATTACAAAAATAATAGATGGGCTATGGTGATGGCAATTTATTTTTGTAGGTTACATAAGTAAATAAAATCTTTCTGCACAAGCAAGGAGTTAAAATGTATTATGTGTAGTGCCTCTCTCTTCCTTTCTACGTGGGTTGGAAAGAAATAAGTAGCAACACACCAGCATAGGGATTTTTGTTTGAACTGCTGTTGGCAACACATGTAGAGGAGGAATGTAATGGCGGGTGAAACCGGAGAAAAGTCACCCCTGCTACCGTTGGCCACCACAAATCCCCTATGAGGTCGCCTGGGATTGAACCGGGCCGCTTTGGTGAGAGGCGAGTGTTCTAGCCACTCGGTCACGACACGGTCATGTAAGGAGTGAATGGAGTTAAATAACTGGGTGGTGGTGCTAGTGTAGTGATGCAATGCTAAGAGTTGCGCGTGCTGAATTTAGATTCTTAAATCTCAGCGCCCTAAAGGGGATGCTTTCCAAGTTAGAACAACCTGCATGGTTCAACATCGGAAAAACACTAGAAAATGTCGCTCTGGCTACGTGAAGCATGCGGGAATGAGGCTTTACCGTATCAAACTGTGACACATTGTGCTACACCTTTCAAACATAAAGTAATAGCATGTATCGGGAACCAGGAGGAGGTCGACGTAGGGTTTGAGCTGTAGAATCGGTTGAATGTTTGCTGCATGTGGACAGGAGGTGGGGAATCGGCTAACGAGGTAGGAAATTTCACAAGAAACTTCCAAGTCAGGGATCCACTCATTGTTTTACTGAACAGCGCCCATTTTCACACTGCAGTTTCTTTACGGAAACCTTTTGCACGATGAGGGTTGCATGTTCTTGAGTACCCACTCTATTCATCGGACATAAGTCCGTATGACCTTCAACTGTTCCCTAAGATAAGGGGAAGGCGTTACCGCACCAGAAGTCACACTTTGAGCTATAAGACGCTTTCACATCAAAAAGAGGATACCGCTGTTGGTATCCTACGACTTTCCCACGCGTGGCAACGGGTGCAATATGCTGCACAGGATTAGGTTGAAGATCGGTAGAGGGCTCACGATTGTAAAGCAATTGGTTCACGAAATGTTATATGTTATGACTTATTTCTTTCTAGCCCTTGTATTCTCCCTACAGTATGGAAGGTAATTGATGAATTATATAATAAGAGAAAATTGTACATGATAGCTGTAACAAATGATTGTATTGTAGTTTTGCTTGTTGAGCAAAACAAAATTGTTTCCACTATGAGAATGCGCAACATTGAATAGTAATAAGTGAACGCAGCTTTTCCTACTTCAGATAGGATGATATGCAAGTCTGTGCGCACTTCCACAATGTGTATCATCACACGCCATATAATAGGATGAATCTCAGGGGAGGGCATTTCCAAGCTATCATTTTAGGACTTTAGGACAGAGAGAATGTCTTGAAACACTGTATTGTGTATTTGGTGCATATTTTCCCATTTTTATGAATGCAAAATAGACTATGTAGGCTATGCAATAATGAATGAAAATGCGGTAAAAGCATAATACATGCTAGGAGAAGATCATCGTTGTCACTGGATCCCTCACCAGCGTACAAATGATCAGAAATAAGCACGTTATCAAAGTTGTCATTGAATGTTTGAACAATTCATTGGAGGAAGGTTCAAACACGAAAGCTGTCTTTGCCAATGTATTCCAGAAATTAAACGACAATCATCGGTGTGGGTCTTCCCAGGAGAGGACGCCTAAAAGTGAATCAAACGAGAAGTGTTGTCAAGAAGATCATATGTTCCTTCGTCTCGATAGGTGGCCAGCTTATTACGAATCCGCTTCAGACTGCTAACGCCATAATATGTTTGCCATAAGCGTTCAATGAATTCAGAAAAAAAGCAATTTGAAACAAGTCTGCATGGGATGTTGTTTCACCATGACAATATTTCTACCCACATTGCAACAAGAAACAATGAGTCAGATATTTCTTCCATTCTCTCTACAGTCCACATTGTGATGATTCCGCTTGAGGAACAAAGATAGTTAAGGCCAGACGATACACCACAAAATGTAGTGTCCTTATTTTGAATAGTACACCTTTAGTTTTCAGTGAGTTCTAGTAGCACATGCACACTGATTCTAGGTGTCATATCTTTGCAGCTTGCTCTAGTCCTTGCTTTCAATTCTCTTAGGAGTGGCGTCAAAATTGCATAGTCAAGTACTCCCTCCAGGCCCTTTGCCGTTCCATTCAGCTGCAGGTACCACCGAAATCACATGGACAACTGCGATAGGTCCACTGGCTCCAGCTTAGTGCAGTGGTCGCACTCCTCTAGACAGGGTATTCTTGACGTGGCATCCCCTTTGGAGTGGATCTTTTCCTTTGTTCTGATATATTCCTAGAGTCTCTGAACCCAACACAATGATAGATGTTCCAGGTTCTTGAAACTTGAGCTAGAATAAAATGCCTCCAATGCGCGTCGCTGGTGTCGTTTTTTACAATAAATTCGCTGCCAAGTTCTAAAATCCTAATACAGCACACACGAGTGAGAGGTTCCAGCATGTTGTAGAAATATCGGGCGAACCGGATGGAATAGATGAATAGGTGTTATGTGATTACAATATCTTTGTTTGTATGGACAGGAGTTGACAAACCTCTGCATGAGAAAAGTATAACAATTTTAAAGCTGAAATCAATGACAAGGAATATCTCAAAAAGCCATCAACTTCACAAAAACCAACAACAACAACAATATAAATTGTGAGTTTTAACAAAGTTTACATTTTTTATTAAGTACGTTTTTGTCCATCTCTTACGGTTTACCAGTATTGCAAAACTCCACAAAATTCATCCAGAATAACCATGTCTTCAGAGGATATTTCCAGAACATTTAATGTGTACATTTTATATGTCATGTAAATATTTTAATAGTCTATATTTTAATCAAAATCGTTAGAACCATTTTTGAGAAAAACAAAACTTTGGAACATTTTTCCATGTAAAGGGTACTTTAGGGTGAGAGGATTTTCTTCAAAACCTTCGTGTCGCATTCTTGGAAGATACTGAACTAAAATACCAAATTTGGTATTTAGCGGACCTTGGTTTTTGAGCTATGCTGCCGATAGACATACTCACAGACACACACCCACACGGACATTGTTCTTTAAATTTTTTTTTGGATTCAGGGGGCCTCAAAACATATATTTCCTGTGAAATCTTAGTATTGAATTTTTGGGTGCTGTACAATATCTTCTCTATACATTATGTATATAGTACGTATAGATAAAGTAAAAATCCAGTTCTTGTGATTTTTCATGAAGTTTTAGTCATACATACCCTTCAGGAGTGAATATCCAAGGAGATATACACATATTTTTGATTTGAAAATCAAATAACATAATATATGGAAACTAAAATACAAGGATAATCGCATTACAATCATAAAAAAATAAGTTCACCACAAATTTTCATTCTATTTTGAATTGAATCTGATATAATTTCAATGTTTTCAAATCTTTAAACTGAATTTGAAGTCGTAAATTAAAGCAACATACACATAATCTGTACAGAATTCATTAAATAACCATTCTGAATTTATATAACTAAATATATCGTGACCTTTGAAAATGGAACTCTCAAATATTAATTGCAATACAATGCTTTCACGTAAGTTTGTTTACGTGCATCATGAACGCCGAGAAATCAGGTAAACTAATTCATCATCATCAACTGCCTTATTTTCGCCCCATCTCTCTATTGCCTCTCTGGCGCGTGAGTGTTTTGTTTTTGCGTGAGCTCAGGCAATACTGAGAGAGCGCCTGGTAGACAGTCGTGAGTGATGACTTCGTGAGCTCGTGTATCGCTGGGTGAGTGACCACGTTCGGTATTTAATTAATTATTCACGAAACTAAATGAGCATTTGTTCTGATCCATTAGTGCCTTGTTTTTGGAAAGTATTTTAAGTTTGTTTATATTCGATTTCATTAAATGCTAAAGTTCCATGTTCGTGGCTTCCTAGGTGGCACCTGAAATGTAAACTTTGAACAGTACGTATTTATTCATTTATCTGTCATTTAATTTTAACAAACTAAAACACATAATTATTTAAAGAATTTAAAACACTAAATCATACCAGTCTCTTCGAATTTCTTAAATAAATCGCTTAGTTGCAATAATACATTGCTTAGTTTATACCGCTGTTTAAAAAGTTTTTTAATAATCTTTGGGTTCCAACTCTTGGCATTAAATAGTTTAACTCCTCTCTGTTTTCAATACTCTGAGCTGTAATTTATCTTAATACAAATTATATTTAAATTTTATTTCCTGTTTCACGTTGAAAGTTCAATCTAGAATAAAAACTATGGTATTTCAGTTTTACATACTCCAATATTTGTAATATAAATCAAAATCATAAATCATTATATTTAAATGTATAAAATACGCTTTATGGATTCCTGTGCTGTTATACTCGAAGTGGCAATGGGATACTACCCCATTTCACATATATTATAAATTATTTTGAAGAAAAGGTTCTATGTCTTATTACTGGCTTAATATAGTTTTAACTTTCTTATTAGTTACATAACCCTAGACGTTTTGTGCTTGTATACGACCGAGTCGCTCATCTTTTAGCTGAAAGGGGTTAAATGCGGCATTTTATGGAATTCGGATGCGTTGTGTAAAGTGGCTGTGCGTTGAAATCTATTGGATGTATGGCTAAATAGTAATGTTAGCCTTTATAATTCAGCTAAAGCTATACGATGGTTGCAGCACACATGCGCACACAACTGTCTAAAGAAGTAGCTTGTGACTTTTATTTGAAAGTGTTAAGTTGTTCAGATCTGAAAGCCTCCAGACTGCCGAAGTTTTGCCTACTTCTTGGGATTATTGGGGTCTTAACTTCACAGATCCCTCGGCTACCCCATGTCGTCATTCCGCAGTAGCGGCCTCCTCTACTTATAAAATATCCCTCGGCTACACTTTGCGGCTTAGGGCCCTAAACGTTTATAATAGACCAGTAAGTAACTACAAAGCGACTCTAATAATGAAATAACAAAAGTACGCACATATTGAAGTAGGTGAAGTGGTGGAACCACCGTATATCAATAATATAGTTTATTTTTAAGTAGTTTTAATGACTTCTACCATTAATTAAGAACAGTTGAGCGCGAACATAATTTTCACCACACGCATAAGCAAAATAATGTTATAGTATAATTCGTTCACGATAATTTTGTCTGACCACAATAGCTTCACCTGATTTCATTGCTTGTGATTACGTCGTTTTGTCAAGGACATTGTATTCCATCAGGCTTAAAGAAACTGCTTGTAAGATTTAAGAGATATCTAGCAGACGGCGATAGCTTCTTTGTTGCATATTTGTCATTCAACCCAGAACGTTTACTGTGGGAAGCTTCATTTGACATCAAACTTAAGTAAACTATTTGCGAGTATATTTTGTTAGAGATACATATCCTAAGTGATGACGATTCTTTCGGCATTTTACATTCATGAATAAATGTTGCATTTGACCCAAAACAACTGATCTGTAACTTGGTTTTACGTGAGTATAATTTGCTCATGTTATTCTATCCAGCTAATCAGGATATCTTGAAATGACTTCGTTATTCATTAGTACTTTTACATACAACCTACAATATTGACATATAACTTGCTTTAACATAAGACGAAAGGGGGTATAGTTTATATTGCAGATATCTGCAGATACACGTACCAAGATAGTTCATACGATTTCATTATTCAAGCGTACTTTTGCATTTAACGCAATATTTGCGTTATAACGTACATGTACGCCAGGTTTTCGCGAATAGCTTTCTGTAGATGTTCATACCTGACTAAAATAGCTTCACCTGATTTTATTATTCACGAATGCATTTAGTACCTATCCCATATTTGCGTTGTAGCGCATCAGGTTAAGTATACTATTTTTCGTGTATTTAACGAAGAAATTTGTATATAGCTGGCCATGATTTAATTATGTTATCAAAGAAGAAACCTTTCAAATTAAAACCTCATTTTACGTTCCAAAAATCAAGATTTGTAATGCGAAAAATGTTGTTCGACTTCGCATTATCTATCAGTAATCACCAAAAGTGCAGTTTGTAAGCAACACATCACTCTGAAACCCGCGTTCTTTTCATCTTTGCTTCAGGTAGGATGCTCGTGGATTAGTAGATCCGTCTTGACACTTATTCTACATGCCGCACACATTCCGTTCAGCTCCATATCTCTGGTCTATATCAGTGTGATAGTTGTGGGTAACTTTCTGAACACGTCTGCAATCAATATTGTTTCTCTGAAGCTTTCTGTTACTAGACATTTTACAGTTTGTTTACTAGAACTGCCATCAGTTTCTGAATAAGTATTTGCATAATTACACTGCTAGAAAACTTACTATGGTTGTAAAACAAATAACTTTTTCTCAATTTGAGCATAACAAAGATATTTTTCGAATGCCTTCTTTCCTATCGACGCGGTTCGGTGTTATGCAGTGAAAGCTGTTTGGCAGGAATGGGTTACACTCTACGTTGACCTTTGCTCACACAAGTAGCGCCGCATGGTATTGCCAACCCTGGCCGCTCTTATTCTGCATAAGGAAATTGGTACGAACTTCAAACTCTTATTATGTACGCGTGCCAACCAGAAAGTGACAAACGATTTGGCAGACCTGAACAATAACGGAAGTTATCAACACACAACTTTATTTAGAAAGTTACAGTACCTTACTCTATTTCTCAACATTGCTATTAAGGTATTTATTGTCACGTGGTACAACCGCTAAACATATGAGCCAAGATGTCGCTGCCAATTTGAGGTCTTCATGACTGGGAATTCTTTTCCATCCAAAAAGTCATGTACGGTGTCCAAAGTGAAATACCGGTTTTTCTTAATTCTTTTATCAACATTTGGTTTCAAACTGTTTCATGACGATTGATGAACTTCCACTCCGGTCTTTATCTTACACATTGGTTCTTTTTCTTGCGTAAGCTTCGGCGGCTAGTGTCCATGGTATCTTGGTCTTCCGGGAAGGCCGCGTCTTGGCTTGAAATGTTGCCGACGTTTCGCCTCACTATGTGGGGCTTCCTCAGGGCGTGTGCTCTCATCACGACAACCTGGCACTTTCGTAATGAGAGCACACGCCCCACATAGTGAGGCGAAACGTCGGCAACATTTCAAGCCAAGACGCGGCCTTCCCGGAAGACCAAGATAACAGTGGTTCTTCCTTTATTACTCGTAAATTATGCGTCCTTTCCTCAGTGAAGTCTCATTCATCACATTATTATTATACAGTTGCATTATTTGCCATTAAAATTCGATTGTCTTGACATTTTGTACATTTCAAAAAATGAAAAGGTACTCTGGCGGTGGAAAAGTATAACATCGGCATTGAAAAAACTGGTACCACGTGACAATAAATGTCTTGACAGAATGGAACAATGTGCTGTAACTTAAATTTACGCCAGGTAAAAGTTAAGCATTTAAGAGTATAAAATGTTGAATATATTGCACCAAATTGGCTCCTATAGTTTCCTCTGATTTCATAATTCATGAACGCATTTAGCATTTTTGAACTCAAATCAGATGTACTTATTTTTAATCAAGTTTAAGTAAATTAGTGGAGAGTTAGTTGATGACAATCATTCATGGCTTACCATAACAGTTTCGTCTCATTCTGTTATTTCTACATCCATTTACATACAATCCAGAACATCGTGATGATACTTTTACATCAGGCTTAAGTAGGCTGTTTGTGTCTATAAATAAATTGCTATATATACGTATACCTACGAGTGTCTCGTATCCAGTTGAACATGTTAGATTCTCTTGTTTCTATTGCTGACGAATGCAATTATTTAACCCGGTTATTGTTATTTTCTCTAGACGTACTATGTACATAGTGTATAGAGAAGGTATTGTAATGCATCCAAAATAAGATACCGAGATTTCACCACCACATTTCCTCATGCATGTTTTGAGACCCCCTGAATCCAATAAAAGCATTATTTAGAAAAATGTTTGTGTGGCTGTGGGCAGCATAGCTCAAAAACGAAAAGCCCGTTAAAAACCAAACTTGGTATTAAAGTTTGGTATCTTCCAAGGATGCGAAAATCAAAGCTTTTCAAGAAAATCCCCCGACCCCAAACTACTCTTTACGTGGAAAAATTTTCGAAAATTTTGATTTTTTAAAAGTGGCTCTAACGATTTTGATATACATCCCTTATATTTAAGATATTTACTTGTCAATTTGGGAATAGGATTTAAAGACCTGTTTATTCTGGATGGGTTTTATTGACTTTTGTATAATTTGTAAACCGTAAGAGAAAGATAAGACCCCACTACACAAGAAATGTAGATCAGGATAAAGCACACAATTTATGTCATTTACGTTTTCTTCGTGCAGCTGATCGTGTTTGAGATATTCCTGTTTATTGGTTTCAGGATTGAAAAACATATACTTTTCTCATACAGGAATTTGTCAACTCCCCTCATACAAACAAAGGAACTTCAATCACATAGCAACCAGCTTTTGACTATCACTTTAACCTATGGTACTCCCTTATTTCGCTTCTTTCAAGGAAGCAAGTAATAATACTATTTCTGCCAATTTTTCTCGATTATCATGAAGTAAATAGAGGCCTAAGCTTTTTAAAAATAATTTATTGCGGAGATGTAGAGAAAGTCATGTAAATGGAACACAACACATTTTTTTTTTTTATTGTTTCATTTATGTAGCCCCATTTAACATGTAAGAGCATATCGTGGACTTTGCATTAGAAACAACTCGTCTGTAAGTTCCTTACGTTAGGTTTATTTTCATCAAAAACAGAAACATTCAGTCTTGCCTACATACTTCTAGACTGTTTGGGGGATAGGGAATAATTCTGGTAAAAGAAACATTCCCTGCACCAGCCGGGAATCGAACCCGTCCTAATGCATTTCTCTCGTGCTTTTAAAATGTGTATACTATGAAACAATTAAGGTATGTAATGTTCTCCCCCGTAATCTCGATGAAAAGCTCAGCTTCTTTATTTTATAGCTTCTCTTGAACATTATCTTTGTGATAATATTTTTATTCTGTCGTAGAATACCTAATCAATAATCAGCCTAATTCTTTTCTTGTAATCACAGCATAAATTATAGTAACACAAGCTATTAAAGCCATGTAAATATTTTATATTTAGTGTGCATATGCGATATTGTAGAACGTATATCACAATACCAAATGTTGACTCTTTACACCAAGTAAGGATGTAAATTAAACTGGTTTTAATCTGTCAATGTGGATAAACCTTTATCAAAAAAATGTTTATATGTTACACTCACATGACTTTCTGTAGCTCCTCTGCCAACTTCTTGCAAAAGATTGTTCATCTTTGTCCACAATGCCAATCAAATAAACATTAGCAGAATGTTCTTATTACTTAGTTCCTTATAAGCAGAAGGGAACTAAAGGAATGAAATGTGCTAAAGTGATAGTCAAATGCATTAAGCTATCGTTATGCGATTGTCAATGCAAATCACTTCCTTGTTTGGCCAAGAGTAGAACAAAATAAACTAGAAAATCTTATGTGTTCCATTCACATGACTTTCTCTATACTTCCGCAACAATTTTTTTTAAAACGCTTATGCTTCTATTTACTTCATGCATTAGCAGACATAGTCTTATTACTTGCTCCCCTGTAAGTAGAAGCGAAATAAGGAAGTAACATAGGTTAAAGTAATAGCAAAAGATTGTTGCTATATGACTGAAGTTCCTTTGTTGTATGGACCGGTGTTGACAAATTCCTGTATGAGAAAAGTATAAGTTTTTTAAGGCTGAAACAAAAAACAAGGAATATTTAAAAAACGATCAACTCCACGAAAAACTGTACATAAAATAATGGTGTGTTTTAATGTGCTCTACATTTCTTATGTGGTAAGTTTTTGTCTATCTCTTACAGTTTAACAGTTACTCAAAATTCCGAAAAATTCATTCAGAATAAAGTAGTCTTAAGAGGCTATACCCAGAAAATTCAAGATATACATATTATTTGTCAAGCATATATCTTTAATATATGCTATTTTAATCGAAATTGTTGGAGCTATTTTTTAGAAAATAAAAATTTTCATAACAGTTTTCCACGTAAAGGGTAGTTGGGGGTGGGGGATTTTCGTGAAAATCTTCGTGTCGCATCCTTGGAAGATACTGAACTTAAATACCAAGTTTGGTATTTAACGGTCTCTTCGTTTTTGAGCTATGCTGCCTACAGACACATATACACACATACACACATAGACAGGCGCAGACACGGACATTTTTCTGAAAATGCTTTTTTTAGATTCAGGTGGTCTCATAACATGTATTTCCGGTGAAATCTCGGTATCGAACTTTTGGGTACAATGCAATTCCTTATCTATGCACTATGTATATAGTACGTGCAGAGAAAGTAAAAATGTATATTTTAATACCAAATTTTGACATTCGATGCACTTAACCAAGAATGTAAACAATAAGTGACATGACACAGTCCAAAGTCAAGTGTGTTTTTTAAGTTTAGTAACTTTTACATTAAATGGACTAGAAAGTTAATATTTATTGTATTTATCTTGTATTTTAGTACTATATTTGAAATGTATATTTTGCAGATGCAGTTTTGTGAGAATAACTAACAATTTAGAATTGCCTTGACAGAAGTTCTATGTACATATTTAATATTTTTAGAATGTATATCTCAATATTACATTTGGACACTTTTGTATATAAGGAAATAAGCACCCATAATGACATATGGACTAAAAGCCAAGTGATATTGAAATTTGAGGATATTTATTATTGTTTGTAACGCGAAAACTTTAAATCTTGCATTTTTCGTATATATAATCTTGTATGCGTTAACATGTATGTTAAAATCCTGCTTGATCATCATGAACCAACCGAAAGCAATCTAGTCTAACTTTATGTAAAATATTTGCTAGTATAATGTTTAAAGTTCTCGTGCAAAGTTGAACAGGACCTTCTTGATTACATTATTCATAGAACATGCTGCACTTAATCCAGAACAGTTCACCTGCAAGTAAATTTTCCATCAGGTTAAACCCTTTGTTGCATGTCGGTACCTATAAGTTCCGCTTGTTTTAAGCCTAACTATACAAATAGGGTTGTACTCTAGGATTAATTTCATGTTATACTAGCCCTCAACCATATATGACAAGTTTTACACTGTAGACTATCCTTTACATGGAATATTTTTTAAAAATCTTCATTTTCTCAAAAATGTATGTAACGGTTTTGATTAAAATTTCTTATGTTTAAGATATTTTATAACGAACGAAATGTATGTCTTCAATTTATTAGGAATTACCCACGAAGACTACTTTATTCTGGATAAACTTTACGGAATTTTGCATAACTAGTAAACCGTCAAAGGTACACAAAAACTAACTTAAAGAAAATGTAGAGCTAGTTAAAACACACAATTTTATCGTATATGCATTTTTTCGTGCAGTTGATCGTTTTTGAGATTCCTTGTTATTGGTTACAGCTTTAAAGAACTTATACTTTTCTCATGTGGGAATTTGTCATTACAAACAAAGGAACTTCAATCAAATAGCTTTAAGCTATGGTACTCCCTTAATTCCCTTCTAATTTCAAGGTATCAAGTAATAAGACTATTTCTGCTAATTGTTTTCTCAATTAGCATGAAGTAAATAGAAGCATAAGCTTTTTAACAATAATTTGTTGATGTAGAGAAAGTCATGTGAATGGAACACATCAAATTCCTTTTATATCAGGATTAAGTAAATTATTTGCAAGTGTAAGTTTTCAAGATTCCCTGACCAAGATAGTTTTTTTCTTCTTCATTGTTTACGAATATATATTGCATTTACTCAGACCTGCACT
This sequence comes from Hymenopus coronatus, assembly GCA_030762935.1. NCBI lineage: Eukaryota > Metazoa > Arthropoda > Insecta > Mantodea > Hymenopodidae > Hymenopus > Hymenopus coronatus. The sequence goes on from CM060885.1 coordinate 80,952,890, forward strand.
ATAACTTCACAGGCTTAAGTACAGTACTTCCAAACGTAGTCTTTGGAAATATGCATATATTACTAATCATAGTGTCGTCTACTGACATTATTCCCGAATACATTTAACCATTGGCATTTGCCTGTACCTTTTAATCAGGTTAAATTTCGTTTTTTGCTTTGTCTACACGTACTATGCGCATAGTGTATAGAGAAGGTATTGCACTCCGCCCAAATTCGATACCGAGATTTCACCGTAAATATATATTTTAGGGTCCCTTGTATCCAAAAAAGCATTTTCATAGAAAGGTCCGTTTGTGTGTGTGTCCGTGTGTCTGTGAACACCATAACTCAAAAACGAAAATTCTGGTATTTAAATTCAGTATCTTCCAGGGATGCCACACGAAGATTTTGAGAAACGTTCCCCCACTCCAAACCACCCTTTACATGGAACGTATTTTCCACATTTTTTATGTATACTGTATACTAAAGATATTTACATGCAAACAAACTGTATATCTTGAATTTTCTATGAATAGCCTCCATAGACCTCTTTATTCTGCACGAGTTGTACTGAATTTTGTGTAAGTAGTGAACCGTAAGAGATAGTCAAAAACTTAACCACATGAAAAATGCAGAGCTCGTCAAAGCACATAATTTATGTCATAAGTTTTTTTCGTGAATTTGACCATATTGGAGATATTCCTTGCTATTGATTTTAGCTTTAAAATACTTAGAACTTTTGACATATAAGAATTTGTTAACTCCTGGCCCTGCATAGAAAGGGATTTCAACCTCATCACAAGAAGCTTTTAAAAGATTTGACTGTTGTTTTAGTGTAGTGTATTTCCTAATTTCTCTTCAACTTAAAGAATGCATTTCTGCTAACGTTTATCTCTGTTAGTGAAGTAGATAGGAGTTTTAACAATAATTTGTTGACTGCCTCCTTCGTCGGGTGGTCAGCGAGCTGACTCCACACCTGAAGGTCCTGGGTTGGATTCCCGGCTGGGGTGGGGAATTTTACTCTAACCAGAAGTATTCCCTATGTCCCAAAGAATCTGGAAGTACATACATTCTGTCAAAGTACCGGGAATTGATCATTTAATGACCCTGTTTAAAAGGGAATTCGAAATTATTGTTGTCGCTAAGTTGGTATAACTTTCCTCTATACCCGTTTGGTCGTCATCTGTCATCTGGTTTGTTTACAGTACACCATTTTGTTAGTTTATCTCAGGTGCTTTGTGATTTTACGATGGATACAAATATTGAACAAAGAATCGGTCTCAAATTTTGCATATTAAATAGTATTTCGTGTGCCGAATCACCGAAAATGTTACAGAGGGTTTACGGTGAATCGACTTTATCAAAAACACGTGCATATGAGTGGTACAGTGCATTAAAAAGTGGTCGAGATGTGGTGGAAGATTTGGCTCGCTCTGGTCGGCCATCAACTGAACTGAACATGTCTAAAGTGAAGAAAAAGGTGTCCGAAAATCGTCACTTAGGTCTGAGAGAGATTGTCGCTGAACTTTCTGTGTCTCACAAATCGATTTGTACCATTTTAAACGATTGTTTGGGCGTGACATGCGTTGCAGCTCGGTTAATTCCGAACGACTTGAATTTTCTACAAAAACTCAAATCGCGTAAGGATTGCTGAAGACATGCTAGAACGGGCCAGTTCCGACCCCATATTCATGAAACGCATTGTAACTGGTGATGAGATGTGGGTTTACGAGTTTGACACTCAAACCAGCCAACAAGCTCCCGAAAGGCGCCTTCCAACTGAACTGAAACCTAGAAGGACACGTCAAACTCGACCAAAACTGAAGGTCATGTTGACAGTTTTATTTCGATTATCGCGGTGTCGTGCACTCAGAGTTCTTGCCAGAAGGTCAGATGGTAAATAAAGACTTTTATCTGAGCGTTATGTGGCGTTTGAGAGAACAAATACGGCGAAAAAGGCCAGATTTGTGGAACGACAACTCATGGATTCTGCACCACGATAACAAACTTGCTATTATTGTGAACGAATTTCTGGCCAAAAACTCAACACATTTCACCTGATCTGACTCCTGCTGATTTCTTTCTCTTTCCAAAACTCAAAGTTACCACTTTGAGGCATACGTTTTCAGTCGATAGAAGACATAAAGAAAATTTCGCGGCGACAATTGACATCGATCCCTAAAAGTACCTACAAAAAATATTTTGATGATTGGATTATTCGTTGGTATGAATGTATAATTTCAGAAGGGGCCTACTTTGAAAGCGACAAAATAAATTTAGATGAATAATTCATTTTTTCTGTTTATTTGCAAATTCCCGGAACTTTCTTGACACAGTAGTATGTAAGTGAGAATGAATGTATGTATGCGAGTTTGAGAAAAAAAAAACCGATTTAAACCCAACGGAAAAAACCTATAGACAACGAGTTGTTTCTAATGCAAAGCCCCCAATAGGAATTCAGACGTTAAAGGGGTTATATAAATAAAATAATAAAAAAAAATCTGATATGCTCCATTCTCATAACTTTCTCTACAACTCTGCAACAAATTATTCTTCTATTTATTATTTACTATTTACTAAACGCTAATTGAGAAAAAAACTAGCAGAAATAGTCTCATTACTTGCTTCCTTGTAACTGGTAGCAAAATAAGGAAGTACCATACGAGCATTGACATTGTTTTGAAGATCTTCGTTGGTTTGAAAGTGCTACCCTCCTAGTCACGTCTTTAGTTCAGGGAAAAGATGAAAGTCTCTGGGTGCCAGGTCAGGACTGTACGGCGGATGATCGGAAATGTCCCATTGAAATTGTTCAAGGAGCCGATGGGTTGTGCCAGTAGTATATAGAGGTGAGTTGTCATGAATCGACACAATTCCTGAAGTCATCATTCCTCTTCGTTTGTTTTGAATGGCTCTCCGCAAACGTCGTAAAGTATGAAGATCTTCAAAACAACGTCAATGCTCATTTGAAATCGTTGGTGGCAACATTTTTTGAAGCGGGTATTGCAAAGCTTGTGCACAGGTACGATAAATGTCTCAATCTTTTCGATGATTATGTTGAAAAGTAACCATAAGTGTACAAAACTTTTAGTAATAAAATAACTGTTTTCTATGAATTGTCTTTTATTTATAGTCTATTGGAGATTGAAAAAAAAGACGGTGTAGTTCCACTGCAATCCACAGTCAGAGTCAGATGGTAAAAAGAGTTTTTAGTACTTTTTGGTCATTATCTGAAATATTGCCCAGATAACAACAGTTTTGTAATTTTTATATTCCTACAGGCAGTAAACCGCATAGGAATATAATGTTTATAGGATGGTACTTAAAATTTTACTTTTATTAATTTTTCTTCTTGATATTCAATTAAAACTTTTTATTTCACACATAAGAATTATGCTATGGCTTCCAATACACTTTTAATATAGTTAAAATTGATTATGTGCTTTACGATATTAGTATTGACGTCATAGCATGTTTTATGGTTTTGTATCACCTGTAATTTTCGTTCCAAGTATGAAGTTCTGCAATACTCTCTTTACAGATAAATAACTTGAAATAACTTACGCCTATTATTTGCATTTCTGTAAATTTTGTAATACGACAATGTTTTTCAAAAATCCTCAAACACGTCTAACAGTATGACAATATACCTTTTAGCAGACAACAATTCTTATCACTGTTCTCCAATTTTTTACTTTATTTGAATATATTTTAATGACAGCATTATTTTTACTTTTCCTGACACGCTCATTGTGGCGCAGGAGGGGACCGCTTTCTATCTAAAGTTGTATATGGAGATTTGACTGGAAATGTTTTCAGCATCACCAAATTAAAAAAAAAAATCTGATGTGTTTCATTCACATGACTTTCTCTACATGTCTGCCTCAAAGCATTGTTAAAACGCTTATGCTTCTATTTACTTCATGCTAATTAAGAGAAACATGAGCAGAAATAGTCTTATAACTTACTTCCTTGTAAGTAGAAGCGAGTTAAGGGAGTTCCATAGGTTAAAATGATAGTCAAAAGCAGGTTGCTATATGACTGAAGTTGCTTTGTTTGTATGGACAAGAGTTGGCAAATTCCTGTATGAGAATTTTACAAGTTTTTCAAAGCTGAAACCAAAAGTACTTCATTTACATGGCAACCAGATTTTGACTAATACTTCCCTATTGCCCTTCTACTTGCATGGAAGCAAGCAATAATACTATTTATTTTAATTTTTACTTTCTCAGTACGTGCTATGTACATAGTGTATAGAGAAAGTATTGTAATGCACGAAAAATTCGATGCCGAAATTTCAAAGGAAATACATGTTTTGAGACCCTTGAATAAAAAAAACCATTTTTAGAAAAATATCCGTGTGTGTGTGTCATTCTGTGTGTGTGTGTGTGTGGGGGGGGGGCGCAGCATAGGTCAAATACGAAAAGTCCGTTAAAAACCAAACTTGGTATTTAAGTTTGGTGTCTTCCAGGGATGCGACACGAAGATTTTCAAGAAAATCTTCACCCACTCCCAACTACCCTTTACATGAAACTTTTTCCCAAAAATTTGACTTTCTAAAAAAGGCTCTAGCGATTTTGATTAAAATATCGTATATTAAAGATCTTTTACCTGCCAAATAAGGTGCATATCTTGAATTTTCTGGGAATACCCTCTGAAGACAACTTTATTCTGGAGAATTGTGCATAACTTCTAAAACGTAAGAGATGGATGAAAACTTAACAAACAAAAAATTTAGAGCAGGTTAAAACGCAAAATTTATGTTATATACATTTTTTTCGTGGAGTTGATCGTTTTTGAGATATTCCTTTTTCTTGGTTTCAGCTTTGAAAAACATAACTTTACTCATACAGAAATTTGTCAACTCGTGTCCATACAAACAAAGGAACATCAGTCACATAGCAACCAGCTTTTGGCTTTCACTTTAACCTATGGTACTCCCTTATTTCGCTTCTACTTACAAGGAAGCAAGAAGTAGAACTTGTATTGCAAGAGAGCGTTGTTCGAATAATCTTCCCTGTTCGGTGGCGTAAGATGAGTAGGAGAGTTGATGTTGACTGCGTCGGTGAGTTATGGTTTGCCATTGTTGTTTTTGTGCTGTGTCTGCTGGTAGATCCGGTGATGAGTGAGATGAGTCAACGTTGCCATTGTTGTTTTTGTGCTGTGTCTGCTGGTAGATCCGGTGATGAGTGCGATGACTCATGAATCAACGTTGCTATTGTTGTTTTTGTGCTGTGTCTGCTGGTAGATCAGGTTGAAGCGGTGATGAGTGCGATGACTCATGAGTCAACGTTGCCATTGTTGTTTTTGTGCTGTGTCTGCTGGTAGATCCGGTGATGAGTACGATAACTCATGAATCAACGTTGCCATTGTTGTTTTTGTGCTGTGTCTGCTGGTAGATCCGGTGATGAGTACGATAACTCATGAATCAACGTTGCCATTGTTGTTTTTGTGCTGTGTCTGCTGGTAGATCTGGTGATGAGTACGATAACTCATGAATCAACGTTGCCATTGTTGTTTTTGTGCTGTGTCTGCTGGTAGATCTGGTGATGAGTACGATAACTCATGAATCAACGTTGCCATTGTTGTTTTTGTGCTGTGTCTGCTGGTAGATCCGGTTGAAGTGGTGATGACTCATGAGTCAACGTTGCAGATTGCGGTGATAGCATAGGTCGTAACGGGTTTGTATCCCACAGGTCTGGATATTAAGAATGGTGTGAAGATATAGGTGCCCCGGCTCAGAATTTTGGTATCTTCCAAGAATGTGACAGGGAGATTTTCAAGAAAAGCCCCAACCCCAAACTACCCTTTACATGGAAAAAATTTCTAATTTTTTTTTTAAAAAATGGCTAACGATTTTCATTAAAATCTCTATTTGAAATATATACGTGCCAAATAAAATCAATATCTTGAAATTTCTGGGAAGAGCCTATAAAGACCTTTTTGTGGATGATTTTTATTGAAATTTGCGTCACTGGTAAACTGTTAGAGATAAACAAAAACTTACAACTCAAAAAGTAGACCATAATAAGGCACACAATTTATGCCAAACACATATTTTTCGTGGAGCTGATCGTTTTGGAGATATTCCTTTTTATTGGTTTCAGCTTTGAAAAGCTTATACTTTTCTCATATAGGAATTTGTCAACTGCTGTCCATACAAACAAAGGAATTTCAGTTACATATAAACCAGCTTTTCACTATCATTTTAACCTATGGCACTCCCTTATTTCGCTTCTGTTTAAAAAGAATCAAGTAATAAGACTATTTCTGCTAATTTTTCTACATCATTTTTAAAATTAAGTCGCGGCAGAGATGTAGAGAAAGTCATGTGAATGCAACACATCAGATTTTCAGGTGTGGTAAGACACAAGTAATTTTCTTCGAGTTCCAGGTTATTATTCATCTCATTTATTCATTTAGTTGGGCATTTTCTACCGTCGAACACACACGCATTATTTCTGAAATGTCTACTCTTTAAGTTACGCTTTACTCGACCGCGGCTTTCATTACTTACTACTTTTGAGCGTCTTTTGATGCAGTGATTTTGTCCGTATTAAATTTGTACATCACTATTTCCGCCACAACCAAATGTAGCCCATTCAGCTCCACCACGGACCCAAATGTCACATCTTAGCTCCAAGGTCATTCCATGCCTAGTGCCAAAAGTGTCGCTCGACCAACAGGAGAACTGTTTATCTTGTTTTGTTATGTCCACCCTCGGGCAAAGCAACCTCACCCATAGAGTTCAATGTCCTTCCCTTAACGGTACTGGGGTTACTAGCAACAACTGTTTGTCCTTGCCTTCTTAGATTTGTTTTACAATACTTCATAAAATCAAACATTTCGATAAAAGTTCCATGTAAAGTGTAGTTGGGGGTGAGGGTATTTTTCTCAAAATCTTCGTGTCGCATCCCTGGAAGCTACTAAACTTAAATACCAAGTTTGGTACTCTACCGACTTTTCGTTTTAAGATTAGCGTTTACACACACACACACACACACACACACACACACACACACACACAGACATTTCTCTGAAAATGATTTCTTTGCATACAGGAGGCTGTAAAGCATATCTGGGTATTAAATTTTTGGGTGGAGTGCAATACCTTCTCTACACACTATGTACGTAGTACGTATAGATAAAGTAAAAAAGAAAGCAGCAATTAAACTATATTTACTCATCTGCAGCTGTGTTACTGATAACTATATGTACTTCTGAACCCTTTCGAATGCAAACCTCATTCTGTGTTTCGACAAACATGAGTTGTAATGCGATAAAGTTTGTTGCACTTCACATGGTGTGATCGGAACATATTTGAAACATGTTATCAGTTTTGCATCAGTATCAGCAAGCATTTGTTGAACCCTGCATTCTTTTCAGTTACTTTCCATTGCCATCTTTATTTCATGTAGAGTGCTTATTGATTGGTATATCCGTCCTGACAATTCTTCTACGTGCCGCACAGATTCAGTTCAGCGAATACCTGGTTTCTTATTTTACCCTTTTAAGTGGTCGTGTTTAAAAACACACGAACACACAAGGATATTTTTCTAAAAATGTATTTTTTTTATACAGAAGACCCTAAAAGGTGTATTTCCTTTGAAATCTCAGTATCAAATTTTTGTGTAAAATGCAATACCTTCTCTATACATTATGTAGGTAGTACTTGTAGATAAATTAAAAATGGTTAAGCATTAACTTGCAGATTAAAGAAAATAATTTGCTTGCTTATCATTATTTGCTAAACATTCGTGATGACGTCATGTAGAAGTAATTTCAGAAGCTAATAAAGCGGTAGTATTAAAGTTAGGGCATTAAAAATAATTATTCTTATGGGAGATCATAAGGAGCAAATAGCAATAACAATATTTTTCGTATTTTTAGTTTCTCTACAGGTACTGTGTTCATAGTGTTTAGAGAACGTATTGCATTGCGCCCAAAAATTCGTTACCGAGATTTCACTGCAAATATTTTTTGAGATCCCCTGAATCAAAAAAATTTTTTTTGGAGAAATGTGCGTATATATGTCTGTCTATGGGCAGCATATTGAAATATAAGTCCAGTATCTTTAAAAATGCAACACTAAGATTTTTAAGAAAATCCCCCACCGCAAACTATCCTTTTATGGAAAAATTTTTGAAAAATTTTATTTTCTCAAAATTTACTCCAAAGATTTTCATTAAAATATCGTATATTAAAGATGTTTACATGGCAAATAAAATGTATAGATTGAATTTTCTGGGAATTGTCTCTGAAAACAGCTTTATTCTGGATGAATTTTGTGGAAGTTTTCATAACTGGTAAACTGCAAGAGATAGACAAAAACTTACCATACAAATAATGCACCTAGTTTATGTTGTATACAGTTTCTTCGGAGTTGAATATTTTTGAGGTATTCAATGTTATTAGTTGGTTTAAAAATATTTGTATTTCTCTCATACGGGAATTTGTCTCCTCCTGTCAGCAGAAACTAATGAACTTAAATCACAGGCTTTCAAAAGATCTGGTTATCGCTTCAGCCTAGCGCATTGCCTTATGTCCCTCCTACTTACAAAGAAATGAGTAATAACACCATTTATTCTACATTTTTATTACCTTCTTTACACACAATATGTGCATAGTGTATAGAGAACGTATTGTAATACACCCAAAAATTCGATACGCAGATTTCACCGGAAATACATGTTTTGATTCCCCCTGAATCCAAAAAAGCATTTCAGAAAAAGGAACGCGTATGTGTGTGTGTCTGTGGATAGCAGACCTCAAAAACGAAAAGACTTGGTTTTTCAGTTTGGTATCTTCCAAGAATGCGAAACTAAGATTTTCAAGAAAATACCCTCAAACCCAACTACGCTTTATATGGAATTTTTTTCGAAAATATTTATTTTCCAAAAAATGGCTCTAACGATTTTGATTAAAATATCGTATATTTACCTGATGAATAAAATGTGTATCTTGAATTTTCTGGTAATAGTCTCTGAAGACTACTTTGTTCTGGGTCACTTTTACGGAATTTTGCATAACTGTAAGCCGTAAGAGATAGACAAAAACTTATCACACAAAAAAAATGTAGAGCACCTTGTAGTGGAGTTCATCGTTTTTTAGTCATTCCAGGTTTTGGTTTCAGCTTTCAAAAACTTATATTTTTCTCCTACAGAAATATGTCAACTCCTGTCCATTCAAACAAAGGAACTTCAGTCACATAGCAAATAGCTTTTGACTATCACTTTATTTATCTTCTACTTACAAGCAGGCAAGTAATAAGACTAATTTTGAAATTTTTTCCCGATCAGCATGAAATAAATAGAAGCATAACCTTCTTCATAATAATTTATTACAGAGGTGTAGAGAAAGTCATATGGATGGAACACATCAGACTTTTTTTGAGCTCGTATCAGTATTGCAATTTCGTTTTTTGTTTCTTTAGAACGGGTGTGAAGATGTTCGATTAACCTCCGTCAGCAACAATATCGGCAAGTAGCAGAAATTGATGGATTCGTCCAAAAAGTAATATGGGTAGTTGTACAATAATTTGGTGGCATTTACAGACAGTATTTTAGGTTAGACATTTTAGTTTAAAAAACAACCAGTGCAACAAAGCCTGGCAATTGCAAATATAGGTTTTATTGACATTCTCATCTCAATACATTTTTACCACACAAGAGTTTAAGCTAGATTTACTCTCTAACCAATTAAAACGAGCTTTATTCTTCTCCTGTATGGGAAACTATCCATTTGCGCACCTTAGCGACATCTGTATATACTCCAGGATGACCTTTTTCAGCGCAATGTTCCCCCCAAGACACAATACCTACTAGTGTTTTATTAACTACAAGTGGTCCTCCAGAGTCTCCCGCGCAGGCATCCTTGCCTCCCTCAGGCATACCGGCACACAGCATATTAGGGGTGATGGTGTTGTTTAGGTAATTTTGTTCACATCTTTCATGATCCAGAATGTTTATCTTAACTTTCTGCAGTATAACAGGCAGTTCCCCCTGGTACATTAGCTGACCGTATCCTGAGACCACTGCTGTGGACCCAACGGCAGGAGTTTCACGTGCCATCTCGACTTTCTGCAGTACATCGCTGTAATTGAATGGAACAGAGACCTGGAACAAGTAGCAATATCTTAATAGTTAAAAGTCGAATTAGGAAGGGAGATAGAGTGGTAGGGAGTTGGTAGAGTAGTAGTTAGTGGTGGAGGTAGGTAGAGGCGTAGAGAAATAATGAAGTAGGTGGAGTAGAAGCTAAGTAGGAAGGTAGGTAGGGTGGTAGGGAGTTAATGAGATTGGGTTTTATGGATGCAGGTAGAATAGTAGTCAGGTAGGAATGTAGGCAGGTAGCCTGTTGGGGATGTAATTAGGTAGGATAGTTTGGAGTTATATAGGCTATTAGAGGTAGGTAGAATAGTAGTTAGGTAGGGAGGTGGATAGAGTTTCAGGGAGGTAATTAGGTAGGGTAGTATGGAGGTGGATAGTGAGGTAGGTAGAGTAGAAGTTAGTTAAGGCGGTAAGCAGGAGGTAGGGAGATAGGTAGGTAAATAGGTAGGGTAGTAAGGAGATAATGAGGTAGGGAAGTAGGTTGTTAGGGAGGGAGGAAGGTAGAGTATTAGTTAGATAGGATAGTGGGAGGTGGGTAGAGAGGTAGGTAGAGTAGAAGTTAGTTAAGGGGGTAGGTAGAATGTAGAGCGGTAGGTAAATATGTAGGGTAATAAGGAGATAATGTGGTAGGAAAGTAGGTAGGGAGATCGGTAGAGTAGAAGTTAGTTAAGGAGAATGTAGAGAGGTAGGTAGATAAATAGAGTAGTAGGTAGATAATGAGGTAGGGAAGAAGGTTGTAAGGGAGAGAGGTAGGTAGAGTAGTAATTAAGTAGGATATTAGGGAGGTAAGGAGATAGGTACGGAGGTAATGGGGTGGGGATATAGATAGGAGTAGTTAAGTAGGGTAGTAGGGAGGTAGGCAGGGAGAGAAATAGATAGGGTAATAGGGCGGTAATGAGATAGGCAGGTAGGTAGTCAAGAATTTGTTATAAATTTCCATCCCGTTGCACCGACTCCGACATAAATACACACACACACACACACACACACACACACACACACACACACACACACACCTACCTTTTGATACAAGGCGAAAATCTTTTACCTTAAAATTCGAAATTCTTTCGCATTTCACAAGCAATTTAATGTTTTTATGCATAGCAAAGCTGACAAGAGGATCTTTATTTTTCTCAACGATAATGCTAATAGCTCGAATAATAATTTGTGTATTAATTTTTGCCTTGTTTTTGTTTTCTTCGTGTTTACTTTCTCGTGTACTATGTATAGCGAAGATATTGAATTCCTCCTGAAATTTTGGTACCGAGATTACACCAGACATTTTAAGGTCTCCTGTGTGTCTGTGAACACGATAGCTCAAAAACGAAGAGTCCGCAAAATACCAAAACTTGTGTTCAAGTTCAATATTTTCCAAGGACGAACACAAAGATTTTAAAGAAAATTCCTCTACTTCAAACTACCTTTTGCATGGAAAACATTTAGAAAATGTTTCTTTTCTCAAAAATGACTAATAATTTTTATTAGAATCTCGTATATTTTGAATATTCTTATGACAAAATATATAGCTTGAATTTTTTGGGAATAACCTCCGCAGACCTCTTTATCCTGGATAAATGTTTATAAGTTTTGCATAATTGGTAGACCCTAAGACAAAAGACAAAAATGTCCTTAAAACACACAATTAAGGTCATAAACATTGTTTTACTTTCTCTACACGTACTATGTACATAGTGTATAGAGAAGGTATTGCACTCCACCAAAAAATTCGGTATCGAGATTTCACCGGAAATATGTTTTAGGGTATCCAAAAAAGAAGATTTTCAGAAAAAGGTCCGTGTGTGTCAGTGTGTCCGTGAACTTGGTATTTAAGTTTAGTACCTTTCAGGGATGCGACACGAAGATTTTGAGAACAATCCCCCCACCCCAAACTACCCTTTACATGGAACTTTTTTCGAAAATTTTGATTTTCTAAAAAATGGCTCCAACGATTTTGATTAAAATATCGTATATTTCTGAAATTTACCTGACAAATAAAAGGTATATTTTGAATTTTCTGGAAATTACCTCTGAAGACTACTTTATTCTGAGTGAATTTTACGGACTTTTGCATATCTGCTAAACCGTAAGAAAGAATTTAACTGTGGACTGAACCGTAGTACATTGTAGAGGAATAAAGTTCTGCATCTTGAAGGGACGTTATTTCGCTTTTGCTTCTTCTAAGTCGTGTGAATATCAAGAAATAGAGGACCATTTTAACAAAACTTAACAAACGTCATTTTTTTCAAAATGCAGGTTTTGACGGATTCTGGTCCATTTTAGTGAGAGGAAAAAATGCACTTATCATAACATTACAAAACTATGTTCATAAAACACAACTTTGGGGAGGTAAAAAGTTTTGGGCAAAAACTAACATACCTATGACTTAAAATCGATGGCAAAAATACTGTGAAAGGTAAATTGGCTTTTAAAATGACAGAGGTGAGAATATTTACATAGAAAAAAGCTTGTAATAATCGTGTTACGTACAAAACACTTATTTTTCTGCACCAATAGAAGTGTTAAAAGCAAGGCAGACAGCTTCTGTAATGTCTAAAGCACCTGAACTTCCAATGGTGAGTCTTGTCAGCAAGAAGACAGCTGATGACGTGAGTTACTTCCATAATGAACCGTAAAGTATTTTATGACAAAGCTCTAAAAGGGTGTGGCAAAGACTCTGACAGCAGGATGGATTATGATGAGGAACCATAGCATTGAGATTTTGTAAATTCAATTTTCAGTGATTTTGGGTATTGAAAAAAATAAAAATTTAATCCTACATTGTAGTTTTTCTGTATTTCAATACTTTTGAACAAATTGTGTGTCTAAATTAACCAATTTTCAATTAAGCTGTATTTAAGCATTATTATAAAACACATGTTATGATTTTGATGAACCTTTTGCCAACTGTGAATGAAAAAAAATTCTAAAGTGCTACACTCACATGACTTTCTCTAGCCGTTCTACAAACTTCTTACGATTATTCTTCTTTCTTTCTGCACCTTGTTAATCGAGGTATTCAGCACAATGTTCTTATTACTTAGTTCCTTATAAGTAGGAAGAAAATAAGGGAATACACTAGGCTAAATCGATAGTCAGATGTTTTAAAGCTATCGTTATGCGATTGTATTACAAATCGCTTCTTTTCTTAGCCAGGAGCAGAACAAAAGAAAAACGGAAAATCCCGTCTGAGAAAAGTATAAGTACTTCACAACTGAAAGTAATAACAATGAATACCTCGAAAACGGTAAGCTCCACGAAAAAAATATACATGACGTAAGTTGTGTATTTTAATAAGGGCTACATTTTTTTGTTAGTAAGCTTTTGTCTATCTCTTATGGTTTACTATTTATGCCAAATTAAGCAAAATACACCCAGATTAAACATTGATTCAGAATAAAGTAATCTTCAGAAGCTATTCCCAGAAAATTCAAGTTATACATTTTATTTGTCAGGTGAATATCTTTAATGTACGATATTTTAATCAAAATCGTTAGAGCCATTTTTAAAAATTCAAAATTTTCGAAAAAAGTTCCATGTAAAAGGTAGTTTGAGGTGGGAGGATTTTTCGCAAAATCTTCGTGTCACATCCCTAGAGGATACTGAACTTACATACCAAGTTTGGTATTTTAGCTACTTTTCGTTTTTGAGTTATCGTGTTCTCAAGCACACGGACACACACAAACACACACACACGTGGACCTTTTTCTGGAAATGATTTTTTTTTTTGGATTCAGGGGGTCCTAAAACATGTATTTCCGGTGAAATCTCAACATTGAATTTTTGGGTGGAATGCAATGCTTCTCTATCCCTAAGTACATTGAACATACGGGGCCAGAGAAAGTAATAATTAAACATTTTAAGTTATGTGCATTTGAAAAAATGCATATATTGAGATTTGCAAAATTCTTAGTTTTATCGTATAACTAAAGTACTTGAACTGCCTATCATTAAATGCATCTCAAAAAGAACAACACTAATATTTTTCCGCAGAGTTACTAAATCAAAAGCCTCAGAGTAAACTTAAAAAAATCTGATGTGTTACACTCACATGACTTTTTCTAGCTGTTCTACAAACTTCTTACATAAGATAATTCTCTTTCTGCACCTTGCTAATCGAGGTACTCATTAGCACAATGTTCTTATTATTTAATTCCGTATAAGTAGGAAGAAAATAAGGGAATACACTATGTCAAATGTTTTAAAAGCTGTCGTTACGCGATTACAAATCGCTGCTTTTCTTGGCCAGGAGTAGAACAAGAGAAAAGTATAAGTACTTCACAACTGAAACTAATAACAATGAATACCTCGAAAACGGTAAGTTCCACGAGAAAAATGTATATGACATAACTTGTGTATTTTAAAAAAAAACCTGCATTTTTTGTACAGTAAGATTTTGTCTTATCCCTTACGGTTTACTAGTTATGCCAATTAAGCAAAATTCATCCTGAATAAACAGGTCTTCAGAAGCTATTCTCAGAAAATTCAAGATATACATTTTATTTGTCAGGTAAATATCTTTGATATATATTTTAATCAAAATCGTTAGAGCCATTTTTAAGAAAATGAAAATTTTCGGAAAAATTCCATGCTAAGGATAGTTTAGGGTGGGGGATTTTTCTTAAAATCTTCGTGTCGCATTCCTGGAAGATACTAAACCTAAACACCAAGTTTGGTATTTTGGCTACTATTCGTTTGAGTTATCGTGTTCACACAAATCGGTACACACGGACACACACGCGGACCTTTTTCTGAAAATGCTTTTTAGGGGGTCTTAAAACATGTATTTCCGGTGAAATCTCTGTATTGAATTTTTGGGTGGAATACAATACTTTTCTATCCTTATGTACATTGTACATACGGGGCTAGAGCAAGTAAAAATCGTTTCCTGTAAAGTTTTTAAAATTACATTTGTTGAGTTTTGTTGAAACGGGTTTCAATTGAACGAACATACCCAAATTTATACAATAAAGGTAGAGAATTTTTGAAATTTAACGTTTATCCACCTCTAACAAAAAATGAAGATAATAGTGCCACATGGCAGCATTGGGCTGGAAAAGTTAACAATAATTCGTTACAGAGATGTAGAGAATGTCATGTGATTCTAACACATCAGATTGTTTGGAAGTCTCAAAAAGTATATTTGCGGTGAAATCCCCGTATCGAATTTTTGGGTGCATTATAATACAGTAAACATTTGTGTGCTACCTAAGTTAAATGTTTTATGGTTAAAGTTCCAAACATGGGTCAGTGGCGCAATACCAACCTGAAGAAGACAAATGTCATTGTCCTCAATGGTGTCATTATAATCAGGATGAACAATGATCCTGTCCACGGTGTGGAGGTTTCCGCCTCTCGATCTTTTGCTGGACCCAGAACGCAAAATTATATCACTTTCGTTAAACCTTAAAAAAATAAAGAATATAGAGCATTAGCATTGATACACACTTTAAACAGAAAATGCATACAAACAAACGCATACGTTGATATCAAAATTCAGATGCGTATCATAACCAAATTGGTTTGAAAGTCAGAATATACCATAATTAGAGCTCAGATTTGGGTTCCAAAGTGCTCACAGCCACGAAAACTCAGAGCAGTCAGTGATATAACAAGAAAGGGTATTGTCGAGTAAACATGTACACGATGAGATGTAATCTGTTCCAAAAGTAGCTCATTAAAACAATTATTTCATAATATAATCAGTGAATGAAAACTGTTTTCAGTTTTACAAATAAAACTATAATTCTTGATACAAAAAATATGTGTAGTGTTGGATACATTGTTTTTTCACACAAGCCGTGTGTAGGACAGGAGTTGGATAGGTAGAGTCAGACAGAAAAATTCAATGCCATAGCCGGGATTTGAACCACGGATTTCCCGATCTCTAGCCGATTGCTCTGCTACAACATGCCGGCATAGCATTGCATTTCTCAACTGACTCGTATGTTTCCCGGTGAACCACACAAGTATTGCATTTTTCAGTCTGACTCTACCTATCCAACTCCTGTCCTACACACGTCTTGTGTGAAAAAACAAATAAACCAATGAACATAAAATCAACCTAAATCACCCAGAATTACAAGACAGTATCGTAAGAAAAGGCTCTCCTCCTGTCACTCAAAATATGTTTGAATCATTCAGAAGTTTGTTCAGTGTCAATCGCCTTCCCTCTCATATTTCAATCTACGCTCTTTTTCAGTCCACTGGTTTATCTGCTAGCAGGAACTAACCGAGGCCAGGCAGTGAGCAATACGTATCGAAACGAGCTATACAGATCACGCCTACTTCATCACGTCATAGTCATTCTCTGTGTGCACCGAACATCAATCCAGCAATTCGTGACAACCGGATCGAACTCTTATCATAATAGTCTTCATTTTGGTTTTTATTCTCTCTACACGTACTAAGTAAAATAAAATCAGTAATACTATTTGCTGGCATCTAGGTACATAAGCAGGGCTATATTTTTAACTTTAGAATTCATTTACCACATTTTATTTTTTCATACATAATTTTACAGATAAACTTGCAAACTAATATATAAAATAAATAAATAAATAAAATAAATGCACCTAGAATTAAAGTAAGTAAAATACATTGCCGTAAGTAACGTGTATGTGTGTATATATATATATATATATATATATATATATACACAAAACGACACCAAATGAAGGTAGCAGTCGATGTGCTTATAGTTTGACTTGTCCCAAACTTGGATGCTGCAACTTTCAACCCTTTTATTTAAAGTTCTATGTGTGTTTAAAAATCGCACATATTTGGGATTAGGCAGCAAAGGAACTACGCTTGTCATATGTCACACCCACATACTAAATTTTCCATTACTAAGGTGACCTGTGCCGCGCCGGCGTGTTTATCAAACCACGCGACTGGGACCTTTACTACCAACCGGCATCTCTCTTGGAGTGTGCAAGGCACTTGTCATTTGATTATGTACGATTGCCTAATCCATGGTGATTTTATGGCAGTTTCTGTATGTGCCGAATTTAGAACTGAAAATTGTATTCACGTATCACGTACAGTATGACCAGAAAGGTCCACATCTTCAATTGGTGTCGTTTTAAAACACCCTGTCGTTTTAAAACAATGTTTACTTATACTGAACCAAACATCATTAATTACTGGAAACCAGTTAAAATTAACTGAAGACTCGTATTTACTTATCAGAATACAATTTAGAAAAATTTAGCAAAAGTTGAAAATCTACACTACAAATTTTCTCAATGCAGTGAATTATAATTAACATCTGCCAACTGTATATACTTCTTGTATCTAATATTACTTAGCTCGGTCAAAGTTCTGGGTATTAAAATTCATATTGCTGGTATTGCTTTAATCTGAGAATCGAGCGGCGCAGCCTCAACTCATGCATCTTGGCTACCTTGATACATGCCTCACAAACTTGAAGCACAACGGAAAAATACATAAAAGCAATAAAACATACTAAAGGAAAATGAAACGGGAAATCTTGGACATGACATGCAAAGATAGAATTAGGAACGGGATAATTAGGGGACGAACACAAATAACAGACAGCAACTATCAAAAATGGAGATGGGCGGAACACAACAGGAGACAAGACCCCGACCACAGACTAACGACATGGGAACCGAGAACACAACGAATGAGAGCGGGACGTCAGACAATCTCAAGAAAACATTCGGCAACAGATGGAGCGAAAGACAGGAGGAGATGGCAGCAACAGATCAAGACGGCTATAGGCAACACAAGCAGTAACCGGTGTTATTCAGTAGAAAAAATAAATTATGTCTATATACCCAAAGTTTAAGTGCATACAAGAACCAAAACGTCTGCCAAAACATCTCTTAAAACAATTGTCTACTTTATAATAGGAAACACCATGCTAATTAGAATAAATTGCCTAAGCGGTTAAGATCAAAAGAAGCATCCTTCCTGGAATGGCTAACCAAGACTGCCAAACCAAGTCACCTCTCCAAGGAGAGAGGCCCGTGTCCCCAGGGAACGAATGATATGAGCCAATACTAATATTACTTAACTTATTTCTCAAAAATGTAATTTATAAAACCTCCTACAGAAATTAAGGGCTTTAATTTCCAAAGCTATATATAAAATATCTAGCTACTCCTTCCAACATTTAAATACTGCTATCTCTACACGCACTATGTACATGTACTTAAGAGTATAGAGAAGTATTGCATTTCACTGTATTACTTTATTTCCTCTCTACTTAGACAGAACTATTACAGCCATTTCCGCTAACTTTTGTCTTTGTTAACTTGATGTAGATAAAGGAAATATTTTTAACAATAGTTTGTAGAAAAAGCTATATGAATAGAATACATCAGAATTTGGTGGGGTTTTGATGTAGCTTTGCTCTCAACACAGATTGCCTTTGAAAGAAACTCTTAATATTTCTCTTATCATCAACTTCAACTGCATGCACTGCCACGCCTCCCCAATAGCCTCTTTAAAACTGGCATAAACTGCAACTGCACGCTTTCTTGGCAGGAGGAATAACATCTGGGCAGGCTAGTGACACTTGTTAAATTGTGTTGCTGGTGCTGCTTCTGGTGTAGAAGAACAAAGCTCTCTAGGTTTGACTCGCCTGTTGAATGAGAGGAAGGCCAACGAGCAGGAGCCAGTTTTAACGACTGGAGCGAGTAGCTGTGTCAGCCAGACAGCCTGGTGGTAATTTCGGTGGGCAAGATTCTGGGTTAATTACGCTTTTGGCAAGTCCAAATTAATTCAATATAAGGCTAAGCACATAATTTAGCATGGAATGAAGTTTACTACTAAAGAGTGAAAATTGAAAAACACATTGAAGATATTGTAGATATATCAGGAAGGAATGTTGTATAAGGTACTCCAAGTGAATGAATAGTGGCATGGAACTTCTTTCTTCTCATTTACTATTTCAATTAACCCTGTCTCCCTATAAATACAAATGAAAGTAGATACACGTATTTAATAGGAACATCTTATTGAAAAGAAAACTCCAGTACAAGGCTAATAACGTTACACCTCGCGTGTAACCAAGATTCCCCTAGAGTCCGGAATTTTGGTGGCAGCACTGCCTGGCGCGAGAGTAAGGTGAAAACGTTTCGCTGATTAAAAGTAACTGATAGGTTCACTATATTCATGCATGAAAGGTACTGTAGAAAAATAATATGCAGCTAACCTGTTTAAGGAAGATGATGAAAATGTTTAACGTTTTCTCGAAGACACATACACACTCGTTTTTATTTATTTACCATGAGTAAAATTGTCTCCTTTGTTACAGATGTTATGTAATCTTCTATTGTCGTTTTCAGTTCATCGATTGTTCTTGGGTTGCCCTTATAGACCGAAGCTTTAACGACTCCCCAAAGAAAATAATCCGGAAGGGTAAGATCAGGAGACTGCGGAGGCCACAGACCTTTATAAATTAGTCTTTCCCCAAAAAATGTCACTAACAGTCCCATGGATTTATGTGATGTATGAGCAGTGGCGTTATCTTGTTTAAAAAATGCACCGTTCACTTCATCTTCATTTAGCTGTGAAATAAATGGAAAAGAAATATCTGAACTATAAACATCTGAATTAATTGAGTAATGGAAAAACATTGGCCCAATAATTTGGGAGCAAGGTATCGCATGCCATACACCAATTTTCTCTGAAAATAAAGGGGTTTCCTGAATTGCATTCGGATTTTCAGTACACCATACTCGCATATTTTGTGAAGTTATGCACCCTGATAAGTGGAACCAAGCTTCATCAGCAAAATGTCCTAACACGTCATTCCATGGTGCAAAAAAAAAAAAAAAAAAAACTCTGAAACCATTCACAATACTGAACGTTTTTCTTTGATCTGTGGGTTTTAATTCGTGGACGACTGATACCTTATAAGGATACAAACCTAGTCCTTTTTTGACCGCTTTATATGTGGAACCGTAAGAAATATCACATTGTTGGGTCAATTTGTTAATGGATTTCTATGGACTTTTAAGCATTCTATCCGACATATACGTTAGTTTTTCTTCTGTGTACACACTGGGTCTTCCACTTCTAACAGCATCATGCACGTAACCTGACTACCGAAATTTATTAATTAAATCACGCACAGTATCTCGGTGCGCTAGTTTTGAGTTAGGGAACCTGACAACGAAATTTTGTTTAACCTTCTCAGTATAATTTCCACGTTCATTAAAAACGTTTTCTACTAGAAACACACGTTCCTCTGTAGGACACATTTATTTCGATTCAGGCACACGTCAGAACTCGCAGCATAGTAGACCATACTAACTAGTACCCACGGCATCGAATGCGATAAACCTAGTGATGCCAACATTTTATCGAGTGGTGGCCAGCAGCAAGGTGCGGAGGAAGTTCTTGATGACCGTTATTGTTTTGTTTGGTAATCATTGGTAATCTTGGAACCCAAACGCACAAACATATCTCATATTTAAATGTTATATCACCAATTTGTGGATAGTATCCGATGAAATGTTCTATATTTCAAAAAGGAGCTCGTAAGATAGTTCGTCGTTCGTCTCCGCAATAACAGCAGGTGTGTTGCTTACATTCGCAATAGAAACAATAGGAGCGCCTACCTTTGAAACTGATAATCGAATGTTTAAACAATGCAAAACATCCTCGAGCTTCTGCAGGGAATGACCGACTCTCCATATGCCTCCTGTAACATTGCATAGGACTCGGCGGAAGATTTCACAACAAAGCGGTATTTCATTGTTTGCAGTGCTCAACGCCCGCTTTTACTACTCTGGCACCACAGGCGATGATGTAAGGAACGAAGGTGGAGAACCGATGGAATATGATGGCGGGGGAAACCAAGGAGCCGAGAGAAAAGCCGCCCCTACGCCACTTTGTCCACCACGAATATCACTTGCATTCGCTTAGAATCAAACACTGGCCACTTCAATCAGAGATTGATGGTCTAACCACGCGGCCACGGCGCGCCCAGGCAGTATTTCAAAACCGCAAAGTATTTCTTTGTGTGTCGCCTCCATTTTTGCGGTAGGCTAGACCACGTCTCCTGTTGTCTATCTTTCGCAGGCAAAAGACAGAAGTGCCAAAAGTGGAACTAGTGCAAGAGATTAATTTATCAAAGTTTCACAAGATTAAATTGTAGATCATGAGTGTAAAAGGTATATGCCTCTTTTTCTGTTGATCATACTTACCCCAAAACACAATGAGCTGCACTGATGACCCAAGAAGGAGCGATTACTGTTGCTCCACAGAAAACATGGCCCTCAGCATCTTCCATGGAGAGCTGAATGTGGAGAAATCAGAACACCAGTTGCTTCAGTGACTTTACTTAAAAAAATCTTGTGTTCCATTCACACGCCTTTATTTACTTAATACTAATCGAGATAAAATTACCATAAATAGTCTTATCACTTGCTTCCTTGTAAGTAGGAGCGAAATAAGGGACTACCATAGGTTAAAGTGATAGTCAAAAGCTGGTTGCTATGTGACTGAAATTCCTTTTTTTTTTTTTTGTATAGCAGCTGTTGACAAATTCCTGTATGAGAAAAATATAAGTTTTTAAAGCTGAAACGTAAAAAAGGAATATCTCAATGACGATAAAATCCACGAATAAACAATTTATATCACATAAATTTTGTGTTTTAACGAGCTCTACATTTTTGTGTGGTAAGTCCTTGTCTATCCCTTACGGTTTAGCAGTTATGCCAAATTCCATAAAATTGATCCAGAATAAAGTAGTCCTCAGAGGCTATTCTCAGAAAATTCAACATATACACATTATTTGTCAGATAAATACCTTTAATATACGATATTTAATCAAAATTGTTAGCCATTTTTGAGAAAGTCGACATTTTCAAAAAAAGTTCCATGCAAAGGATAGTTGGGGTTGGGGGGGATTTTCTTGAAAATCTTCCTGTCGCATCCTTGCAAGATAACAAACTTAAATACTAAGTTTCGTATTTAACGTCCTTTCGTTTTTGAGCTATGATATCCATAGACAAACACACGGACTTTTTTCCAGAAATGTTTTTTTTTTTTATTCAGGGAGACCCAAAACATGTATTTCCGGTGAAATCTCCGTATCGATTTTTTGGGTGGGGTGCAATGCCTTCTTTATACACTATGTGCATAGTACGTATAGAGAAAGTAAAAATAATCTCTTAGTATCCATATTGGGAAGCTAGTGTTATAAGGGGCAAGTAGAAAGATAACTGTAATACGTGGTAAGGCACAGTGTTGCACTGAGTTTGGTTTGCCACGCCCCCAAATTAAATGCTTTGATTTTATTGTGGCACACAAAAAGAAAATGAGCGATTGGTGTTCACAGGGGCTATACTTAGCAAAGAACGCTTAAGAAAAAAAGAAAGAGAAAGGAGAAAAACAAAGAAATGAAAAGAAGTAAAGGAAATGAAGGTAAGGGATGAAAGAAAGGAAGTAGAGGAATGGATGGGAAGAAGTTAAAAGAAAGGGAATAAAGTAAGGGTAGGAAGAATAAGAGGGGAGGAAAGGAAAGGAGGAAAGAAATGGAAGAGAAGGAAGGGATGGGAGTAAAAGAAATAAGTAAAGGAAAGAAGAAAGGGAATTAAAGGAAATGAAGGTAAGGGTAGAAAGTAAGGAGGTGAAGGAAAGTAGTTGAAAGGATGAGGGAGAGGAAGGAAAGGAAAGAAGGAAAGAAAGAAAAGGAAGGGAAATAATGAAAGGAAGGAAGGGAGTAAATAAATTGAAAAGAAGGGAGTGCAGGAAGGGAAGGAAGGAAAGAAAGGAAAGTAAGGGAAGGAAGGAAACGAGGAAGTAAAGAAAAGGAGGTGAAGGAATTGAGAAGGGAAGGAAGTAAAGGAAAGGAGAAAAGTAAGGAAAGAAAGAAAAAGGGAAATAATGAAAGGAAGCAAGGGAGTAAAGAAATTAAAGAGAAGGGAGGGCAGGAAGCCAGGAAAGAAAGGAAAACAAGGTAGTAAAGAAAAGGAGGGAAGGAAGGAAGTAGAGGAAAGGAGAAGGAATGAAGGAAAGGAGGAAAGGAAAGAACGGAATGAAAATGTAGTTTTACATTGTGCTGATTATTTACTTTCGGTTCGGTTTCCTAGTTCCTGTATTGGCCGGTTGGTAGAACTCCCTCCTATCGCTGATGGTGCCGCTACTCAATGAGCTACCGTGGCTGAGCGAGTAGGTTGGAAATGCTAGATTCTGAGCTCAACAACTGAGTCAACAATGGCTCAGGATGGCTTCTTCTGTTTCTCTGGTATTTCAAGATGGCAGTTTAAATACGTTAGACAATTCATGCTAGTTCCACTTTCGGATTTATGTCGGAGCTCTCCTCTTCTGGAGCTGTGTTTTATTTAAACAAAAGTTTTAACATAATCAAGTAGGGTTACGCATGTTACACTGTTAAATTGATCTGGTTAGCATGCACTTCATTTGTTTAATGTGGTAATATGAGCCGGCCAAGGCGAGTAGAGTCCTGTACCGGGGAGTGCCACTTGTGCATCTAATAGCTTCCCCAGTTGGAAAAGCGCGAGAGATAGCTTTCAGTTTTTCAGTTTGGCTCTACCTATCCAACTCCTATCCTACACACGGCTTGTATAAAAACAATTAAACCAATACCTATTGACCAAAATAGTTGTCTAAACTATGAATCCTGGGAGTTAAAGTACTTACAACATTGTAGGTCACCATTGAGGTTGTCATCTCAAAATAATTTGAGATCACCTTGTGGTTTACCGGGAAACATGCGAGTCAGTTGAGAAGTTCAATGGCATGTTGCCATGGTAGCTCAGTGGCAGAGCAACCGCCTGGAGATCGGGAGGTCCATGGTTTAAATCTCGGCTGTGGCATTGAACTTTTCAGTCTGACTTTAGCTAACCAAGTTATTGTCACTGACTCACGGTTTAGCAGAATAAATAGGTCTTCGGAGACTATTCACAGAAAATTAAAGATAGGTATTTTATTTGTAAGGTAAATATCTTTAATATACATATTTTAATCAAAATCGTTAGAACCATTTTTACGAACATAAACATTTTCCAAATTTTTCCCATGCAAAGGGTAGTTTGGGATTGGGGAATTTTCTTGAAAATCTTCGTGTCACATCCTTGGACGATACATAAATTAAATACCAAGTTTGGTATTTAACGTTATTTTCGTTTTGAGCTAGATTACCCCCCCCCCCCACATAGGACATTTTCTAAAAATGTTTTTTTTATTCCGGGTATCTCAAAACATGCATCTCCGATGAAATCTCGGTATGGATTTTTTGGGTGCATTACAATACCTTCTCCATACACTATGTATGTAGAGCGTGTAGAGAAAGTAAAAAAGTTCCATTTTCATTACATTTTGGATGTTCTATAGTACTATATATAATATTCGTCTCTACTTCCGGAATTACCTTGAATATAATCTACGTGTACATTCTTATTTTAATGTGATATAATGTCTGCCAACCTGATAGGGAAATTCTGTTATGTTTGCAGGCTTTCCTCCAACAATACGGGTATTATGCCAAATGCCGGTTGATTCTGTAAAGTAATAATATAATATTAGTGTTTAAAATATTATAATATATAGAACACATCCTATTCTTCTTGTTTATGCTGATACCAATACACATTAGCAGAAATTGTCTTAATTACTTGCTTCCTTGTAAGTAAATGGAAATAAAGGACTTTCCTAGGCTAAAGCGATAGTCAAATCTTTTAAAAACTAGTTGCTATGTGTTGAAGTTCCCTTGTTTATATGAGCAACAGCTGACCTATTCCCGTATGAGAAAAATATAGCTATTCTAAAGTTGAAATCAATAACCACGAAATATTTCCAACAGTCAACGATACGGAAAATTTTATATCACATACATTGTGTCTGTTAACGAGATCTACGTTTTTACTTTCTCTAGCCACATATGTACAATGTACATAGGGATAGAAAAGGTATTGTAATGCACCCCAAATTTCATCGAAAATATATGCTTTGGGATCTCCTGAGACCAAAAAAAGCATTTTTAAAAAACGTCCATGTGTGTGTGTCCAAAACGAAAAGGCCGTTAAATACCAAACTTGGCCTTTAGATTTAGTGTCTTCCAAGGATGCGACAAGATTTTCAAAATAATTTCCCCCACCACAAACTACGCTTTACATGGAAATTGTTTCGAAAAATTTTACTAGCATAAAAATTGCTGTAACGATATCCTATATTAAAATTATTTATATCCGAAATAAAATGTATATCTTGAATTTTCTGGGAAAAGCCTCTGAAGACTACTTTATTCTGGATGCATTTTGTGGAATTTTGCATAACTGCTGAACCGTATGACATGGACAAAAACTTACCACACAGAAAATGTAGAGCACATTAAAATGCACAATTTATGTTATATACATCTTTATGTGTCCATCATTATTTAGATATTCCTTGTTGCTGGACTCAGCTTTAGAAAACTTATACTATTCTCATACAGCAATTTGTCAACTTTTGTACAAGCAAACAAAGGAATTTTAGTGACATAGCAAACAGATTTTGACTATCACTTTAACCTAAGGCACTCCCTTATTTTGCTTCTACTTGCAAGCAAGTAATAAAGCTTTTTCTGGTAATTTGTTTCTCGATTAGCTCGAAGTGAACAGAAGCCTAAGCTTTTAACAATAATTTGATGGAGAAATGTACAGAAAGTCATGTGAATGGAACACATCAGATTTTTTTTTTTTTAAAAAGCCCTTCTTGGACTCAGTGGGGTAAAAAAAAAAAAACATATATTCGGTGAAATCTCGTTACCGAATTTTGGGTGCAATACAATACCTTCCCTGCACACTATGTACATAGTACGTGTAGAGAAATTAAAAATCCTCGTTGCAAACGAACAATTCTTACAAAAGACGTTTGCTCTACTTACTTCATGCTAATGGAGATACGCATTAACAAAAGTGGTCTTATTACTTAGTTTCTTTTAAGTTGAAAGTAAATAAGAATATACTTCAGGCTAAAGCGATAGGCAAACTTGTACAAGCCAGACGCTATGTGATGTGCCTGAAAATTCGGTACTAATTGTTTGACTAGGAGTAAAACAAAAGAAAAACAAATATAAATTGCTGCTTGAGAAATGTGTAAGTATTTTAGAATTGAAAACAATAACAAGAAATATTTCGGAGATAATTAATTCTAGAACAAAATCTGCTGTGTTACACTCATATGGCTTTTTCTAGCTGCTCTAGAAACAAACTTCTTACAAAATAAGTATTCTGCTTTCTAAACAATGCTAATCGAGATAAACATTAGCAGAATGTTCTTATTACTCAGTTCCTTATAAGCAGAAGGGAACTAAAGGAATGTGCTATGCTAAAGTGATAGTGAAAGCCATCGTTATGCGATTGTCATTATAATACGCTTCTTTGCTTGACCAGAAGTAGAACAAAAGAAAATGGACACTTCCTTTTTGAGAATTGCCTCCTAAATTTCTTCATTCTGGATGTAGTTTGCATAACTAAAGCGTAAGAGAGAGACAAACATTTACTACAAGGAAAATGCAGATTTTATATACATTAAAGTTTAATATTATTCTACCTATTTTCTGTTTACTATTTTAAACTACTCAAACTAGTGAGATACTAAGATTAAATACCAAGCATGAGAGAGAGAGAGAGAGAGAGACATGCACATTTTTCTAAAAATGCTTTTGGATTCAAGTTTCCTCAAAACGTATTTTATATGAAATCTTGGTAACGAATATTTGATTGAAATTCAATACCCTCTCCACTACAAGAAAAAAATTACCAGAAATAGCTTGCTTCCCTGTTAGTAGAAGGAAATAAGACAATACCATAGGTTAAAGTGATAGTCAAAAGCTGGTTACTATGTGGCTGAAGTTCCTTTGTTTGTATGGACAGGAGTTGACAAATTCCTGTATCAGAAAACTCCACGAAAAATGTATGTAACATAAATTGTATGTTTTAACGTGCTCTAAATTTTCTGTGCGGTAAGTTATTGTCCATCTCTTACGGTTTACCAGTTATGCAAAATTCCGTAAAATTCATCTAGAATAAAGTAGTCTTCAGAGGCTATGCCCATAAAATTCAAGATATACATATTATTTGTCAGGTAAATATCTTTAATATACGATATTTTAATCAAAATTGTTAGAGCCATTTTTAGAAAATCAACATTTTTGAAAAAGTTCCATGTAAAGTGTTGCTGTGTGCGGGAGATTTTCTTTAAAATCTTCGTGTCGCATCCTTGGAAGATGCTAAACTTATATACCAAGTTTGGTATTTAACGATCTTTTCGTTTTTGGGCTATGCTACCGCCTCCACACACGCACGGATATTTTTCTAAAAATTCTTTTTTAGGATTCTGGGGAATCCAAAACATGTATTTCCGGCGAAATCTTGATATTGAATTTTTGGGTGCATTACAATACCTTCTCTATACACTATGTACATAGTACGTGTAGAGAAAGTAATGAACATATTCGTGCACTCACTAAATTTACGTTTTCGGATATTGTGACCTCAAAATATGTATTTGCGGTGATATTTCAGTAGAATAATTTTTTGTTGGGATACTGTATCTTCTCTAGTTGTCTTTAGGAAAGAAATTGATAATGAACATAATATAATCAACGTCTTTTGTATATTGGAAGGGCGTTTAGTAATACTTACCAACATGAGAATAGAAACCAAATAGAAACCAGAATACAAAGCTGAGAATCATCTTGTTGGTAACACTTCTTATATTCACGAAGCTTCAGTGCTAAACTTGTATAACGTTTAAAATGAGTGAACTTCCCAGAACATTTACTAATATGGTTAGAATAATTTGAACCTGTTACGGGAATTATATGTTTAGTATTTCAAATGTGGGTGTAAATATATCGTAAACTAAGGTAATAAAGGGGGGTATTACAGAGATAAGATTATGTTATTGCGTTTAATTTTACAGAAACACATGAATCTTTTATAGTCAATATATTCACAAGTGATCAAAGTACTGTAACGCCTTCATCAATAAGAGTAACGTTAATGAAGTATGATGACGTCATTTATAATTAGCGTTCTTCTAATTGAGGGCAGTGGGACCTGTGGTTAGCACAATACTTGTGTTTAACTACACACTTTAGAAAATCAAAATTCATGGGTTTGCTTTGTCACAGGACAATGAAACTCATAGCATGTAACAAGCAAATATTTTTACTTTCTCTATACGTACTATGTACATATGTATAGAAAAGCTATTTATTGTATTGCGCCCAAAAATTCGATACAGAGATTTCACCAGAAATATATGTTTTGAGACCCGCTGAATCCAAAAAGGCACTTATAGAAAAATCTGATGTGTTCCGTTCATATGACTCTCTCTACATCTCTGCTAAAAATTATTGTTAAAAAGCTTATACTTCTATTTACTTCATGCTAATCGAGAAAAAATTAGCAAAATTAGCAGCAATAGCTTCCTTGTAAGTAGAAGCGAAATAAGGGAGTACAATAGGTTAAAGTGATAGTCAAAAGCTGGTTGCTATGTGACTGAAGTTCCTTTGTTTGTATGGACAGGAATTGATTGATACATTCCGGCATGAGAAAATTGCAAATTGTTCAATGCTGACACTAAAAACAAGGAATATCTAAAAAAAAAAAAAAAAAAAAAAAAAAAAAACGACCAACTCCACGAAAAAAATATATATAACATAAAATGTGTGCTTTAATGTGCTCTACATTTTTTGTGTTGTAAGTTTTGTCCATTTCTTACGGTTTAGCTGTTGTGCAAAATTTCCTAAAATTGATCCAGATTAAAGCAGTTTCCAGAGGCTATTCTCAGAAAATTCAAGATATACATTTAATTTTATATATATATATATATATATATATATATATTATAATATATCTTTTATATTCGATATTTTAATCAAAATCGTTAGAACCATATTCGGTATTTAACGGTCTCATCTTTTTTGAGCTAAGCTGTCCACAGACCTATACACACACACACACACACACACACACACACACACACACACACACACACAAGGACCTTTGTGTTAAAATGCTTTTTTTGATTCAGGGCGACCCAAAACATGAATTTCCGGTGAAATCTCGGTATTAAATTTTTGGTTGGAATGCAATACCTTCTCTATACACTATGTATATAGTATGTGTAGAGAAAGTAAATATCTGATGTATTCCATTCACATGACTTTCTCTATAGCTCTGCAACAATATATTGTTAAAAAGCTTATGCTTCTATTTACTTCATGCTAATCGAGATAAAATTAGCAGAAATAGTCTTATTACTTGCTTCCTTGTAAGTAGAAGGGAAATATGGGAGTACCATAGGTTAAAGTGATAGTCAAAAGTCGGTTGCTATGTGATTGAAGCTTCTTTGCTTTTATGGACAAGAGCTGAAACATTTCGGTGTGAGCAAGGTTTTTTAAAGGTGCAATCAAAAACAAAGAATAACTCAAAAACGCTCAACTCCACGAGAAAAATGTCTATAACATAAATTTTGTGTTTTAACGTACTCTGCATTTTTGTGCAGTAGGTTTTTATCTATCTCTTACAGTTTAGCCGTTATGCAAAATTCCGTAAAATTCATCCAGAATAAAGTACCTAGACTTCAGAGACTATTCCCAGAAAATTCAAGATATACACTTTATTAGTCAAGTAATTATCGTCAATATACGGTATTTTAATCAAAATCATTAGAAACATTTTTAAGAAAACAAAATCGAAAAAGTTCCATGTAAAGGGTAGTTTGGGGTCGGGGGATTTTTCTCAAAATCTTCCTGGAAGATACTAAACTTAAATACCAAATTTGGTATTTTATCGATTTTTCGTTATTGAGTACTGTATTCTGGACGAATTTTACAGAATTTTGAATTGCTGCTAAAACGTAAAGATGTACAAAGCTGTACAGCAGGTTAAAACACAATTTATGTTATATACATGTTCTTCGTGGAGTTAATCGCTTTTGAGACAGTGCTTGTTTTTGGTTTCTGCTATGAAAAACATACTTTTCTCGTACAGGAATTTGTCAACTGCTGTCTATACAAACAAAGGAACTTCAGTCATATAGCAACCAGTTTTTGACTGTCACTTTAACCTATGCTACTCCCTTATTTCGCTTCTATTTACAAGGAAGCAAGTAATAAGACTATTTCTGCTATTTTTTTCTGATAAGCATGAAGTAAATAGATGTATAAGATTTTTAAGAATAATATGTTGCAGAGTTTTAAAGAAAGTCATGTGAATGGTACACATCAGATTTTTACTTGTTGCGGTTTGCTATTGCTAGTATTTTCAATTAATTGTTCTTACATATTTGTATGAGCTTCTTCTTCACATGCTGTATAGCATCCTGATGTGGAATGGTGATAGGGGATAAACTGGTGGTTGTTTTGCTGTTTTATGTGCTCTTTTGTTCCCCTCTATCCCCTGATGGGAAGCTATCCACATTAGTTAGTTCTTTATTTTCAAGCAAAATTTGGTTGAATAAATATTGGATTGGTCAATGAATTATCTGACGACAGATTCTGAAGGGATATCTATACACTGTAGGAATCTGAAAAAATTACGCATTTCCTGTTTCAGTTTATTACTTCCAAGGATTTTTTAATTGCAAATTGTTCACTGGAAAAATGGAGTAAGATTCCAGTTATTTGTATATCTTTGTGCGTTCTGGAAATACAGCAGCGCACATCATCCCTTCAGAGCATTCATGCACATCATTTAGAAGATAATTACTTGGAATATTAGCAATTTTTTGCGACATAGCACCTTCAGTTGCTATGGGATTGTTGGATATATTTGGTCATATTAAGATATGGAGATCGCGGAGGCCACTTCGCTAGGTGTCTACTGATGCGGTTTTTGGATTCAGGTCCTCTCGGAGCATGTAATCTCGGTGAAATCTCGGTATCAAATTTTGGGAGGAGTACAATACCTTCTCTACCAACTATGTGCATAAGTGTTAGGGAAAATCAAAATATTCCTTTTTCGGCAAGGTCCTCGTTGAAGAAAACCATGAAGCACGAAACCCGGATGTACTCTTACTCCTTAAACTGTACATGTTGAGTCCTCGCTTTTTTACCCAAGCCACATATCAAGAAACCCATGCGCAGGCGAAGAAGACAAATTTGTGCCCAATTTGGAACAATCTAGAAACATTCCAAAGCCCACTAATACAATTCTACGAGGCGTGTCCCGAAAAGAAGTACAGAGTGGAAAAAACGGCAAAGTTTTTTTTACACGTTGTTTATTTATACATGAAAGATTACATATTTTTCGGCACAGTTGCGGCATTGCCCAGGCATTTTCGTAGCGGGAATTCAACTTCAGAGGTCTCTTCAAAGTAAGCTACCGTCAGTGAAGACAACCATTGCTGAACCTGCATGCTTAAAAGATACGGAATTTACCAAGTTTGGTATTGAATTAACAGACTTTATTTTTACGAGGGCTGTAAATAAAGTAGTGGCAACATTGATAGAACACAATACTTATTGAACTCACAAGTACAATTGCATTTCATTCCTTTAATGTAGTCAACCCGCAAAGTCCCTGACCTTTTGCCAAAATATAGGGCAGCCGTTGGGGACCGTTGGCAAGGCGATCTCTGTTGATGCCTGCGAAGGAACGCCCTACTGCGCGGACTACAGATGCCACGTCAGGAAATCGGCGGCCTCGGAGGGGCTCTTTCAACTTCGGAAACAGATCGAAGTCACAAGGACTCACGTTGGGTGAGTACGGAGGATGTTCCAAAACCTCCCAATACCACCGTTGTAATAAGAGCTGGACAACGTGCGCTGTCATGTCCCTGTTGACGGTTTGTCCCTCAGACACAGCTTGTGTAAGAGTAACCCCTCGTAGTCGTATGTCACAATCAGCATCAGCTTCTCCCGACTGGCTTCCTGTCGAACGTGGTGAACCTGGATGACGCCAATCATTCGACTGACGCCTCAATTCGGGCTCATAGGCTCGTGTCCAAGTCTCATCAATGGCGACAATACGCTGCAGAAATGCGTCTCCTTCGTTGCGGTATCCGTCCAGGTGAATGCCAGCCAGTGCATACCGGTGCCATTTCTGTACCTCAGTGAGTCGACATGGACCCCAACGGGACGCACTTTCCCTCAGGTGAAGACTATTTCGTCAGCATATGCCATACAGTTTGATGACTGAGATAACTCCCGGACAGCCCATCAATGGTCCATGGCAACGAGACCACTCACGATGTCAATCTGATCTTGCGGAATGAACGGCCGACCTGTGAGGTGCAAATCCGCAGTCTCAGTCCGACCTGCACGAAACGCCTTGACACATCGTGCAACCGTCCTGTACGGCAATGCATTCCCGCCACAGGCTTCATGTAATCCTCGATAACATGTTGATGCATTTTTGCCACGGGCAACCTCGATCTTAATCCACGAACGCTGATCGCCTTTGGTGATATGCTTTAGAGTGGCACACTTGACACTGTTCACTTCAACTCTACACAACAACACACTCTCAGCCCGACCACACATCGACACTAGTCACCTGATCCTATCGGCTCATACCCGCTCTCCTGTGAATGTGGGGACCATGTTGCCACTACTTTCCTTACAGCCCTCGTATTTTAGCTATGCTGCCTACAGCCACACAGAAGGAGAGACAGACAACCGCACTCATTCGCACACATGTACTTCTATCTAAGTTTGTTCGCTTTCTCTAGCCACATATGTACTATGTAAATGGCTCTAACGATTTTGATTAAAATACCACACATTAAAACCACTTCTATCACAAATAAAATGTATATCTTGCATTTTCTAAGAATATCCTCTAAAGACCCATTTATTCTGGATGAGTTTTGCTTAATTTGGCATAACTTGTAAACCGTAAGAGATAGACAAAAACTTACTATACAAAAAATGTAGATTATGTTACAGTACACAAGTTAGGTCATATATGCTTTTTTCGTGCAGCTTACCGTTTTCGAGGTATTCCTTATTGTTAGTTTCAATTGTGAAGTACTTATACTTTTCTCAGACGGAAGTGTTCGTTTTTCGTTTGTTCTACTCCAGATCAACAAAGTAGCAATTTACAATGACAATCGCATAAGGACAGTTTTTTAACACATTTGACTGTAACTTTAGCCCAGTGCATTCCTTTAGTTCCATTCTACTTATAAGGAACTGAGTAATAAAATTCTGTTGATGTTTATCTCGATTAGCATAATGTTGAAAAAATAATTATATTTTTTAAGACGTTTATTTGTATAGTAGCTAGAGAAAGTCATGTGAGTGAAACATATCAAATTTCTCAGGTCTCAAAACATGTATTTCCAGTGAATTTTCTTAGAGAATTTTTGGGTGGAATACAATGCGTATATTGCACATACGTGGTAGACAAAGAAAAAGTTTGATGTATTCTATTTACATCACTTTCTCTACATTTCTGAAGCCAATTGATTACAGGAATATTTCCAGTTTCCGATAAGATCAAGGAAATGGTTAACTCAAAAACATTATATAAGGTAATCCCATCTCAATTGTTCCGGCTGTTTTCTGTAAATACTGAGTTTCTTGTGAAGGGATTTCCAGTCCTTTGTACAGTTTCTTTCCTCCTTCACTTTAGCCCTCGAGCTTGTCCTGCTCCCCATTCGAATTAACCCCAAATGTCAGGGTTGCTACTTCCGCCAGTTTAGCAGAGTAGAGGTCGTGAGATAAGACAAGAACATTAAGTTGCGCAGTGACACCTCTTTTTACCTAAAGGGCTCTTGGTGGGAGAAGTTGCGCCAACTTGTATGCGCAGAAGTCATAACATTTCTGTCCAAATGAGGTAAAGTCCGCTAGCGCTAGTTTTAGTGTTTATGTAAACGAATTCTAGCAGATTATTGTTAGCTTGGAATAAAACAGTGACGCCGACGATACCGGCTATGAGAAAGCCGTGCCATGGCCGAGTGGTTTTCACCTAGACGACTCGGATTCGATCCCAAGCGACCACATGGGAAATATGTGGTGGAAAAAGCGGCACAGAGGCGGGCATTTTCCGGGTTCCCCCACCATTGCATTCCATCGGTGCTCCATCGTAATTCCATGTTTACCAGTGTCATCACCTGCGGTGCCACATGTAGCAAAAGTGGGCGCTAAACGCTACAAAAAATCTGGTTACACTCACATGACTTTCTCTAACTACTCTACAAACGTCTTATAAAGGACAATTCCTCTTTCAACACCACGCTAATTGAGATAAACATTAGCAGAATTTTATTACTTAGTTTCTAATAAGTAGATTGGCCCTAAGGGAATACACTTGGCTTAACTGATAGTCAAATGTTTTGAAAGCTGTCGTAATATTGGCTATGTTCATAGTTGCCAACTCATTGTGTGATTATCTGGATATCAACCGACAATAAACATAACGACATTCTTTCAAGCAAAACACCGTCTCTCACGCTCTAGACATTGTTAATTACACATTGTATAGATACTATCAAATTCACTTTATAATAGTGATTTCGCTATAGTTATGTGCCAATAATTACTTTCATATGACCTGTAATTGTTTAACGTTGCACGCTGTTGTGGTTGTGTTGTTTACGCCAAGCTAGCATTTCTATTACCTCTCTCATCCACTGCAGCAAAGCAGGGAAGGAAAGCAATTTCCCCTTGTGCAAGATTTGTCCATGTTTCGTCTCATGACCTATATTCCACTCCTCCGTCGTTGTGGACTTCTTCCGTATCCGTGGGCAAGAAATGCTAAACCAGTAATTATCATTCCTTTGAGGTACACTCAAAGGCAGTAAGAATCTGATGTGTTCCATTCACATGACTTTTTCTACATTTCTGTAATAAATTATTGTTAAAAAAACGTATGCTTCATGCAAATCGAGACAAAATTACCAGAAATAGTGTTATTAACTGCTTCCTTGCAAATAGAAGTGAAATAAGGGAGTACCATAGATTAAAGTGATAGTCAAATGCTGGTTGCTATGTGACTGAAGTACCTTTGCTTGTATAGATAGGAGTTGACAAATTCCTGTATGAGAGAAATATAAGTTTTTCCACGCTGAAAACAAAAACAAGGGCTATCTAATAAACGACTAACTTCATGAAAAAAATGTATATAACATAAATTATTTGTTTTAAAGTGGTGCACTTTTTTGTGTGGTAAGTTTTTGTGTATCTCGAACAGTTAAGCAGATATGCAAAATTCAGTAAAGTTCGTATAGAATAAAGTTGTCTTCAGAGGCTATTCCCAGAAAATACAATATATACAGTTTATTTGTCAGCTAAATATCTTCAATATATGATATTTTAATCAAAATCGTTAGAGCCATTTTTGAAAAGATTAAAATTTTCGAATGAAGTTCCATATAAAGGGTTGTTTGGTGTGGAGTGATTTTTCTCAAAATATTCGTGTCGCATCCCTGTATGATATTAAACTTAAATACCAAGTTTGGTATTTTACCAACTTTTCGTTTTTGAGTTATCGTGTTCAATGACATACTGTCACAGTCACGGACCTTTTTCTGTAAATGCCTTTTTTTTTTGGATACAGGGGACCCTAAAACATATATTTTCGGTGAAATGTCGGTACCAAATTTTTGGGTGGAGTGCAACACCTTCTCTATACACTATGTACATAGTACTGTAGTTTGAGGCGATTTTCATTGGTGCCACTTTGGTTCAATCGAGCCGTTTGGCCAATTACCCTTCATCTCTCATCCCGCTCGACGTACACAGAGCACAAATAGTATTGTACATCGAATTTGTGATTGTGTGTAGGGGCATTTATAGGGCGTGTCTTCTGATATCCGCTGGGGAAGGAGGAGGGGTTGTAGCTTACTGTTACCTAACCTCACTTCCACTTGAGTAAGGTGGCTATTCCTATTAGCGAATGAGTTGACAAACCCAGCATAGGTATGCTCTATTGTTTCGATATAGAACAATCACCTGCAAGGTGACAGTATCAGCCAATAAAATAAAAACATGACGTAATAAAGTACCCTACAAACTGTAAGGAATGCGGTGTACGAAACAAGGTTTCTTCCTGTGCCTTGTGTACCGTCAGAACAACACATATTAGCAGTGTGTTAAATTTGTCCACCTCGAGCGTGAATGAGTTTGACATTGGAACTTCCGGATGAAGCGCAGAGAAAAACTTATTGTGTATCACCCGGTGAGAGGATTGGATTATTCTCCAACCAGAAAGTTTAGGGAATGCCAGTTCGCAACTCGGAACTTCATTAGAACATTTTAATTTCCTTTAAATGGCTTTAACGATTTTGATTAAAATGTTGTAAATTAAATATATTTACCTCACAAATAAGATGTATATCTTGAATTTACTGGGAATAGCCTCCGAAGGCTACTTTATTCTGGATGTATTTTACGAAATTTTGAATAATTGCTTAACCGTAATGGAGGGACAAAAACTTGCCACACAGAAATGTAGAGAACATTAAAGCATACAATTTATGTTATATACGTTGTTTTCGTGGAGCTGGTCGTTTTTGAGATATTTCTTGTTTTTGGTTTCAGCTTTAAAAAAAAATTATACTTTTCTCAAACAGGAATCTGTCAGCTTGGACCCATACAAAGGAACTTCAGTCACATATCAACTGGCTTTTAACTATCACTTTAACCTATGGCACTCCCTTACTTCGCTTCTACCTACAAGGAAGCAAATAATAAGACTATTTCTGCTAACTTTTTCTCGATTAGCATGAAGTAAATAAGAAGCATAAGATTTTTAACAATAATTTGTTGCAGAGATGTAGAGAAAGTCATGTAAATGGAACACGTCAGATTTTTCTTTAGTATTTTCGCAAGCATCATCTCTAATCTGCATTATTATGTGATTTTATCCATAGCCAAAATATACTAATTTCAAATTGTTCGCCCATTTCCTCTAAATTAATAAAAACTGTATCAGTTATTGATTAGCCAATAAAATATCAAAATATTTTATTTATAAATGCTCTTTATGCATTGGGTTTCACGTCGGAAATTGCAATATTAATATCCCACATATTTACGTGTTCAGAACATAGAGAGTTTCCAATTATTTAACAGGTCCAAAAATA